>OZ025194.1:1475000-1570000 GCA_964019065.1 Catostylus mosaicus | reverse complement strand
GGCCTCACAATCCTCTCGGCGGCCCTGCCCATACCCAGTTGAAAACCTCTTCTGCCTTTGAGCATCCCCCCCCCATCGTACCCCCCGTTGAAAATGACTGTAAGTTACTGAGCAAAGAACTGTTATTATGGTTGCAACAAACATGCTAACCACATTCAATTCATATCCTCCTCCAACTTTGTCATCCTATTATTTCACAACAAACTTTACTTCCTGCTTGTGATGGACTCTCTTGATGATGTCATCTCTTTTAAACTGCAGAGCCTTAACGTCCATTTGAGTGAAAGCGAGAGCATTAAACATACACTTGAGGTTGAAAGAATCATTGATGGTGGATGTGATGTTTTGCTTGATACAGATCAAAAGTTTATCAGAGAAGGTAACTTATTTACTTGAATTACTGTCTAAATAATTGTTCGTGAAACTATCGGATATATATTACTGTTTTAAGGAGCGAAAATTGCCTTTCATCGAGTAATGGAATGCTTTGACTCGCACGCCATTTACAACAGTTGCTTTATCAGTTTTTTTCGATGAAAACGGAAAAGTTGTAGACACCTTGTCGTTATAAGGTTTCAATTTCGAACAAATGCCTTTGGGAGAAAAGCTCCAGAATTTTTTAATTTTACACTGGTAAATTTTAAGGAAGTCGAAAAAACAAGCGTTTAATATAGACAGTTGTCTTGAGAGCCAGGCCACAGTTTCAACAATATAAAATTATACAAGAGCATGGAACTTCTCGACGAACAATTTCTTATTGCGAAAGTTTGAATGATATTTTCACAGAACTTGCTTTTCGTTATGTAATAAGCGTAGCTTAATCTGGTTAGTGATGTATGCGGTTTAAACATTACGTGTCACAACACCTTATCTCCTTATTCCTTGAATTTACCTTACATCTGGTATACGCCCCTTGATTTCCTCTCTCTCTCTGCCCCCATATCTAACTGCCCTCTACCTATCCGCCACCTATCTATTTGCTTCCATATTCATCTGCCCCTAACTAGCAACCTCCTTGGCTATCCGCCCCCTATCTATCGGCCTCCTTTCTACCTGCTCCCTATCTATTTGCCCCCTATCTATCTACCCCCCCCCCACATCTATCTGCCCCTTTTCGATGTGCCAGCTATCTATCTTTTTGGGAATATGATATTACTGTAAAATAACCTAAAAGTGAGGTATTTCACACAGTGGTTCGTGTGTCAGAAGAATTAAGAAATAAAACATATTTTAATGGTAAATGGAAAGGTGTTCATTAATAGTATTTTGGCCGTGTGAACCCATGCAGAGCTACATCAATCCTGGATTCCATGTTACGTCAATGACTGTACGAAACCCTGTTAATCCTATGCTTATATCTTATTTTAATCAAGACATGAAGTTTCATTGATTCTTTTAAATGATGGTTGATGATTGTAACGGATATCTTTAACGATGTCAACATTCTTTAACTGCTCCAAGGAAACAGGAATCCCATAAGCTGAGATAGACTTTACGAATTCAAAATATGTTTTTGTAGCCACGGTTGCTGCAGAAATCTTGTTTAAATGAATACATTTTGAGATGGACTTTGGTCAGACCTGTTTCATAGACGGGGTTATCATCCTCTTTGTTATCATGATGAAAAAATAGACCAACCCACATTTTATGAGAAAGTGGTTACTAAGGCAGTAATATTTGGCTGCTCGAAAAGTTAAGAAAATTTAGCATTGAGTTTCGAAGCTTTACAACGTACGCCATTGTGCTTAATTTTCAGAAGTACCATGAGCTTCCCGTTGCTCGAACCCTCATAATCCAAACATTCACCAAGTCAAATTGATTTTACATTTCCCATGCGTAGAATTATGATACGAAAAACCTTCAATAACTGTAACATTCGCTTTCTTGAACTCGAACCTTTGTCTTTTTTCAAAGAACTGTTTCTTACTTTGAAATGCTCATTTTGTTGATTTTTGAATAGTTAGTTTCTTTGCGTCCGTGGAAAGTTAAAGTCCTGAATTTTTTATATCTGCCAGGAGAGTTTTAAGTTCTATAGGTATCTCAAACTTTAATGAATATTTTTGTTATTGATGTAGTAATGTTTCTATTCTTGTTTCAATTATGTTTATTATATGCATATCATTTTCTACTATCCAAAAGCCCTAGTTTGATTTGAGAGTAGAAGCGCTTACATCACGATTCTCATAGTTAGGGGGGGATGAACCACCCCCTTACCCTCCTCAAGTGACACCCCAAATTAAACCCTCCTGATTATTATACTTAATTTTAACTTTAATTCACATTAATTCTAGGTATTTTACGCCACTACGTGACGTCAAGAATCGGTCTTGGAATTTTAAGAGAGAAAACCAGACACTGTTTTCTGTTTAGTCGCCACCTTATTATTACATCACGAACAGTCAATGGTAATTTCAGGCTGGCTAAAGTGAGTTTGTTCTATCGGTTTTGTTCATTTCCTTTTCAAACCGCTTGCTACGATAATGTGCTACGTATTCCATATTTTCGTAGTGGTTGTTTTCAGTGCACTTCCCCTTTCGTTGTTTTTCTCATTGATAGAAATTGAACCGTCTCCAATTAATATTTTCACGCCGCCAGGAATAAATACCCTCCCAAATTTGCCGCATTTTAAAAGCAGGTTTCCTTGAAAGTTTTCTGCGTAATGAATGCTTGGACAGGGATCCTGTTTGAAAAAAGACACTTCCTTAAAAAGACGCTCAAAAAAGGACTCCACCCCCCCCCCCCCAATTTATTTGAAAGACAAAGCACATATATAATAATGTTTGTTTGTGTGTCTAAATAAATCTTAGATGTATTTTTAAAATAATCACCCTTGGAACACGTGTTTAAAGAAGAAAATGTTTTGAAGTTTTAAAAAATTTTCATGATCAAATTTTCAATTCAGATTTGTGGCAAAATTCCTTTAAAATACACAACATTGATTGAGGAGGTTGATGATGAGAGTAAGCATAATGTTGTTCTTTTTCTTTTTTCTTTGCTTTCCTTAGTTAGATAGAACAGTTATTGCATCAGGCATTTTCTGAATCTTCTGTAGGCCTTATTTCTTGAGAAATGGAGTTCGGATTCGGATTTTTCAATGAAATAGAAGTTGTTTTTCAATGGCATTGTTGTTCTGAAAATTTTAAGGTTGAATTCTGGTTAATTTGCTCTTGAATTACCAGATGTAGGCAATTTAGACATTAAACAATTTAAAACACTGGATTTTTATGAAACAGGTATTGTTTTCAATACCATTAGCAGAATATGAAAGATATAGTTATCCTAAGAGATAATGTTCTTACAAATGAAAAGCTTATATCAGTTTTAAATCAGTTTTAAATCAGTTTTAAATCAGTTTTAAATTTAAAACGCTTCATAATTATCAATATACTTTCAACACAAATGTACTGAAATCTCTCTGACAGAAATAAGTAACTTGGAAAAAAAACCAAAAATAACAGTCTATAAGAAATCAAATGTTTACAACAGAGTTTCAGCATGTCTTTTAATTTCTGACCAATTTTCAGACCCGTGCTCTTATAAAGTTTTCTTATCCAGAAGAGTGTATGTCTTTTTCTTCTTTCAACCCAGGTGTTCCGAGCAATAGCCGTCATTTAGCTTTCACCCTGGAAGTAAAAAGCAAACTAGAATGCTTCTTTGTAACACTGATGGCCGCAAGACCGACTGATAAGGCCATATGGACATCAGATATTAGTCAGGTATGTTAATGTCATTTCATTTTTGTTTGATTGACAGTAGCAAACAGGGCCGCTGAAGGCTACTGAAAAGAATAGATATTGCAATGCCACACCTAGACCATAGCCTATTTCTTTTGTTAAATGAGGAGGGGAGGCTTGAGGTATGTTCAAGATTTTTCAGAGCTCTTCCTGCAATCCTTTAAAGATGAAGGGCTTTCTTTGAAGTTTTCTTCAGAAATTTTTAATGCATCATTTTCGTTTTAGTGTATTTACAATTTGTCTCTGGAAGATTCAGACGAGTTTTATTACAATTCTGAAGAAGAGGCCAGCAAAGAAGTGCAAGAGGAATCGACAGAAACCGATGAACAGCCAACCCCAAAGTTGAAATCATCCTTATGTTTCAGAACCATCTCAATCAAGTATAGTTTTATTTTTTTTATATAGAAACATGATATATTTATTTATATATATATCATGTCCTTAGAATTAGCGGCAGTTTTATGAATTTCAGGCAAATTATGACGAAAAACATTTATTTTCTAGTCTATGATTTTGATATTGACTTTAGCGGTGACTTAACGATCGCAATAAATTAGAATGTATAATTAATTGTAATAAAATTGCATGCATGATTAATCATAATTAATTGGCATAAGCGTACTTCCGATTGGTCAATTGATTGGAATAGACCTCAGTAAAGCTATCTTTATTTTCTAGTTGAAAAGCAGTTCACTAACAGGTTTGATTATTTCATAGGGACGACCCAAGACTTATTACAGATGCTGAAGATATTAAGTACGCTGAGAGATTGGAATCCAACAGTCTGCCTCAGGTATTTTGCTTTAGTGATCTTGACTTGCGTTCTGTATATTTTGTAGTACTTTCTAGTATCCACAATACAGCCATGCAGGTGTCGGGGGTCTGGGGGGGGGGGGCTGGGGCCCCCGCATTTTTTGCCGCTATATTATGTTGAAGGCATATGTTTCTAATGGCACTACATTAAAGGCAATGTGACCTATGCATATTGCACTTGTGTTCTTCTTGCCATCTTCCCCATCACAAAGCTCAGGCATGCCTTGACCTTTTAATCGGCTAAGAAGCAGCAGCATAAACTTGAATGACCACGCCCTAATAAGCCACGCCCAATCTTCAAAGCCCCCTCACTCGAAAATATGCTCCGGTGTCCCTGCAATAGACCATGGAAAGATTACTGTTTTTTGTAGAAACATTACTCATACCCGCGACTTCCCCCAGATTCCCGCAGAGTTAGCTTTTCCTGTTAGGATTTTGTTTGTGTTACCAGGCCCATTTCATGGAAGGATTCTGTGCGGCCCAAATGCGTGCTTTAACTTTCTAACAAACTTCAAACTTTTTTGGCCCTATGTTCTTTAGCAAATGAAATGACCGTGCAATGGCCAGCAGCAACTTCGAATTTTAGGTGATGCGCTGTGAATGTTAAAGGACATTATTGCGCGCGACGAAGGAGCAAGTTTACTCATGTGGCTCTATAACTCTGATATGTCATAGCTAGGCTACCTCATCATGCGCGAATGCTGCTGACCGCGAAGAATGGTTCAGTTGGTACAAGGATATCGACTGTATTGCACCAGAAAACCTTGAGGACAATGGTTACACATTTCGGATCTGTTATATAGCTGTGCGCAGTGTTATAATGATAGTTTTTTCTCATTTACTTGCTAAATGTATCTTTCAAATGGTATGCATCTTTATTTCCAGCTAGACATCGCAAAAGATTTCCCTCCACAAACGCTAATATTGTTGGGAAGAAAATTATTTTCTTAGAGTAGCAGTGCACATAAATCATTGATAAAGTAGATTGTCACTCTCGTTTCAGATCCTCTTTGCAAGTGTTAATAGACTGATGGAGAGGCTAGTAGATCCCAGACTCCCTGGAACTGACTTCATGGACACGTTTCTCGTGACGTATCGATATTTTACAACTGGAAAATTTGTTCTTCAATCCCTGATCGATTTCTACCATCAGCTGGAAGAGCAAAGGACTGGAAAACCCCGACAATTACAAAAGGCTCCAGCCGAAGAAGCCAAAGATAATGATAACAAGGAAAGCAGGAAGATTAGTAAGTATTTTACATCATTAAACTCCATAATGAAAAGATCAGTTTGTATAATACATTCAAGAGGCATTGATTACAAAATAGAATCATTATCGTAATCAATAAAAGTTTGGGCTCTCAAATTAATAATAATAATAATTATGATAATAAACAATTATTTAAAGTTGTTCACTAAAATTTTATTTTGCATATAAACAAGTTAATATATACCAACGAACTAACTTTGAATTATTTACAATGAAAACTATTTGCAAATTTTCTAATTGCAGCCCTCACCAATCCAGATTCTTATACTTTTGCCAAAAGCAGAAATTGTTCTGCAGCTCCTAATCACATCAAATGTACTATTCCAAAGTATACTATCCCTGAAATCTATTGAATTTCTACCAAAATGCTGCTAATAGCATCTATGAACAAGAGATTACTCAATCCGACCAGTTCAACTGGTATTTTATCCATGTTTTGCCTTCATCTTTTTTCAATTTCATTTTCATATCGATTGATATTTCAACACGAACAACCTTTGAGCAAGATTAAAAACAAATTAAAATATAATGAAAATGATAGGTAAATTGAATAAAAGGCCTGTCTTTGGTTAAAGTTCTCCTCACGTATTTCTTAAGTGTTTCAAAAGATGACTGTTTCTTTCAAGGTGTAACTCGTAGTTTATCAACCCCTGAATCAAGAGACAGAACAGGCAGTATCATGAGCACATCATCAAGTGTGTCTTCATTTGACGATTATGATACGCTCTCACCTTTATTGCCAACTGATGTTGTGAATTTTACCACCTTAACTCGAAGACACAGCAGAAATCAATGGTATAGTATCTTTACTTTGTTTTGTGAGACCCCATAGCATTATTTTTATTGTAATTTGATTAACCCTTTTGCACCCGGATTTATTTTCATTTAACTGTCGGAACCCGTGTAAATCTACACTTTTCAGGGGGTAGCAAAGTCAAATAGATTAGGTGAAAGCGTAGACTATTATAGAATACTGCCATCAGAACAATTGCAATGTTTTGTACTTCACCCCCTGAAAAATATCTTTTGCGAGGTTTGTCATTGTGCCTTATGGCCCGTCCGGGGGTAACGCAGTCTTTTCATAAAGTTACTGATAAAAATGACGACCAGAAACAACTTCATTTCTTTAGTAATATTGATTTTAAATACTCGAAAAAAAGCTTCAGTATTTGGGGTGACAAGATTGAAACAACATCTATGTTAGCATCATGGAACTCTCTACGTAGAAACAATTCAAAAAACGCCACAAAATACATTTAAGGAGCTGAATACATCTAAAACACGACCCCCTGGAAGATCAGCTGCATCCTTGTTATATTGATTTATTCACATATTTTTATCATACTTATAAATCTTCTCTTATTTTTCCCTTACTGAAGGGATTTTCGTGTATAAGTGATATTTCATCATTCCAATAAAACAATCGTTATAAACGACCTGTACACGGTGACGTACTCAAGTTATATTGAACTAAAAGACTAAAACGATTAACTTAGAAGTTGACTTCAACGAACTTTACTACTTTGGCTAGAATCATAATCATCGCATGATGAACAAGTTTATTACTTTTTATGAATAAAGACTGAACTCTGGTTTCTTAAACAGGCGGGACAATCCCTTAACTACAACTGCTACTGAAGATTTGAGGCCAAGAAGCGTTTCCCAAGAGAGCGGTTCTATTAGCGACAAATCGGAATACGATATGCACGAGCGTCGGAAGACAACGCCTGCTTCATTCCGAAATTTAGGTTATCAAGGGAGTTTCCTTGCATCGCAGGGTAAAGCAACTCTGGACAGGAATGTGTCGGGTAAATTTCTTAATCTTGCGGAGGAGGGTGATAGTCCGAAGTCGGAAAATGGCAAAGAGAGTCTTAGCCGCGCGGCAAGTGAGCAGTCCGTCAACTCCGTTTGCTCAGATGAAGTTTCAGATAGGCAGCTGGAAACGTTGATGGAGTGCTCGAACGAAGGAAGTCAGGCGGGAAGTTACAGGGAGGCAAGCCTAGACGAAATGATCAAAGAAAATGGGGAGAACAGCGGCGAAAACGATGTTGAAGTTGAATTGAGCAACGCTGGTGAAAACAACCCGCACGAAAGAGGAATTGATGTCGCGGAACCGCGCCGGCGTAATATGGAAAATGTAAAAACGCTGCATTTAGATTACAAGCAAAGACTTTTGGTTAAGCAACATATGCATGCGCATAGGCCGTCATTACCAGTGCTTTTCCCGTCCAGTTCGCCGGAGAAAGATGCGGCGAGATTTCTCGCCTTGTCCGAAATGCAGAACCAGGCGATGCGAAAGAAAGGGAAAAAAGAGGCGAAAAAAGAAAAAGAGACAAAAATGACTCGTTCGCCATCGACATCAAGTAGCAACGAATCGCAATCGGAAGAGAGAAAATCCACGTTTTATGATATGGAAGAGGCGGGCGAAGAAAAAGAGAAAGCGCCAACTCCAAAATCGATGCGAAAAACTCTAAAAGCCGCGTTGAACTCGAAGTCGTCGAAATCGAAAGAAAATCAACCGGACAATCCAAAGCGGAAAATTTTCAACTTTAGCCGGAGCAAAACGCCTAAGAGTACCGGAATGCGGAGATCAAAGTCTGACATGCTGCATCCTGGTCTGGGTGAGGAGGCGGATCGGCAACGAAAAACGTCTGCTGCCAATCGTCGGAGTCTGATTCTAGATGATGATACTCAAAGCTTATGTTCCGTGGCAAGTCTTGATGATCTAACCCTAAGAGAAAGTCACAGCGAAAACAGTCTTAAAGAGAAAGCATCTCCCAAGTCGAAAAAGGGAAGAACTGCGACTTTGCGGCTGCAAAAAGGCTCCAAAGACAACGAAAGAAAGAAACGAGCTGGCTCCCAAACTTTACACCGTGATGAAGGCAGAGTATCTATGCGGGCTTTTCTGCCAAATCGTGCTCCGCTCAAGATTTTGAACATCATGAAGCATTGGGTATCAAAGCACAATCAAGTACGTTTTCTCTCTCTTCGTGTCATATTCTCTGAGGACTTTAGCGATCATAGTTCTCACAGCAATCTGTTATTAGCTGTTCTTAGGATTTTCGCTACTTATGATTTTTCTGTTTTACCAACTTGCTCTGTCATTTATTTACTCTCAAATTTTGTTAATCTTTGAAAATCTTTGAAAATCTTTAGCAACCTTTGGCGATCTTGAACAATCTTTGGCAGTTTTGACAATCTTTGGCATTCTTTTGCAATCTTAGACAATCTTCGGCAACCTTTGACAATCTTTTGCAATGTTTAACAATCTTGAACAATCTTCTGCAACCTTTTGCAATCTAAGGAAATCTTAAGCAATCTTTGATGGTTATTGACTATTAAGTTTATTGTTATTCATTGATATCATTGATGCCATTAAAGAGTCCATCTTTAGTTAGATTGTTCTCGAAGATAGAAGATGCTAATGTACTTAAAACTCTTAATTTAGGATTTCGATGAAGATTCTGAGCTGGCAGCAATTTTAAATGAATTTTTTGAGGATGTGAAGCAGAATCCAGATAGCTTGCCAGTTGTTAAAGAAATTGTAAAAAGTATGGAACGGTAAGTTCTTTTGGTCACCACTTTTTGGTGTTATCATTGTATCTTTGTCTAATGAGTTCTGTATGATGAGTTTGTTGATGATAACTAGCTCACTGCTTGTTCATATCCCATCTGTCTGTCTATACAAGGACGATAACGTAAAACAAAATACTGCACATTGTTGCTGAAAGGCACATGATTTGTAGATTTTTGTCTTCAATTTCACATCACAGACTTGCCAATGTATAAAGTTAAAGAAAATTAGGACGTGGATTTGATAACGAAGTTAATTTTATTTTGAAGGCTAATCGAAGCTCATAGGCAAGCCATCCCGAACTCCATAGAAGAAATCTTGAATTACGCAGAGCCTGTCCAATTTGATTGGATGGAATTTCCACCGACGTGGACAGCCAACATTATCGCAAATAACTTGTCAATTCTGGAGCACCACCTTTACAGCAAAATATCAACAAGGTAGGTGCCACCTTAACAAAGCTTGTTACTGGATCAAACGGGGGTTGTAAAAATAGTTTACTTTTTAAAGCAAAACCTAGAAATGACTGTTCTTCTAAGGCGTTTGACCCTTTCATACGTGGAGGGACAACATGACCCTTTGATCTTCAGCGAGAATCCGTTACTTCTGAGGAGGAAGAGCTAATGTTCCAACCATTATAATACCCCCTGGCAATCTGACCAAATGCATTAGTTTCTACTGTACAACTGTATAATCACCGGGAGTGAAAAAAAGAAAAACAATCGAGGCTTTTATTTTTAAGTATAGAGCCTTCCACCAGTTTCAAAATTGTTAGAAACCAACGGCAAAAACAAAGTCTCGACCCCTTTCCCTCGTGTCAATGATGGAGATAAACGCACTTTTTATTGTGTATGCCCACGGTATAAATCATTTTGTTTAAGACCAACACTGAGAGAGGGGGGATGATGGAGGGTATGGCCCTATATTATGATTGGGGGTCCAACAACTTTGCAAGTGATTGTAGGTGCTGATAACCTATCTGAAAGGCATTATATTGATTGTTAAAGTAAAAAGTTGCATACAATCTTTTGAGCAGTTTTAATTTGCATTGCAATGTTTTTTTATCTGTAATGATTGCCAAATAACTGTTGTTATTAGGGAGTTCATGAAGTGTGCCTGGACCAAGAAGGACAAAGAAATAACCGCACCCTACATTACAAAAATCAGTCGTAGATTCAATCAGGTTTGAAATACTATAAGATTAATCGAATTGAGAGTTTATAATTGAGAGTTCCCAAAAACTGAGAGTTTTGCTAACGGGCATCCTCCCCCAAATATATTGAATGGAATGAAGTGAAACAGGATTAAATAAATTGCAATTGATTAATGTGAATTGAAATAAAGTGAAATGGCATGAAAGTGAATAAAATCAAATAATTTGGTTTAAATATAAATGAAAGAGCAATAAGATCAAAACGGAATAAAATGAAATGAAATGAAAATGAAATGAAAATTTAATGAAAATGAAGTGAAAGGTCAAATGAAACTAAGATGAAATGAAAATTAGATAAAAATTAAATGAAAATTAAAAATGAAAATGAAGGACTGAATACACACACGGAAAAATTATTAGAATTTTGCTGTGTTATTCCTTTCTTCCTTTTATTCATCATGCAATGAAATGATTGATTTTCAAAGGTATCTGGAATGGTTGCTTCTGAAGTAATCAATGGCGCTACTCAAGAACTGAGAGCTCTAAGAATTGGTTATTGGATAGCAGTTGCTGCGAGATGTCGTGATTTGAATAACTTCAACTCAGTCCTACAAATAACAAGTGGACTGATGAAAAGCTCAGTTTATCGACTTAAAAAATCCTGGGAATTGGTCAATAGACAGGTAATTATCCTAATGTTATTTCCTCGATACATTTTTTTCATCTCATTTTTTTTTATTTTTGTGTTTCTTAGGCAAGGTAGCCTATTCACTGTGTTAGAATTCCATTTCAGGTGATCGTGCTAAAACTTACTAATTCAACACTATAAGATGTGGGCATGATGATTTTTTTTCAAAAGAAATTATCGTTAATTTCGATGCAATACTTTTCTGTCGTTTTTATTTTTCTCTCATTTATTCTTCTGCAGCTGAAAGAAATTTTAAACGACCTTCAAACATTGGTATCGGCAGATAACTGTTTTGCCAAGCTAAGAGAGACGATTCACAAGTACGTATAGCAGAACTTTTTACGTTACCGTCTTGCCTTTTTGTAATCAATCGATCAATCAATCAATCAATCAATCAATCAATCAATCAATCAATCAGTCGATCAATCATCAGTCGATCAATCAATCAATCAATCAATCAGTCGATCAAGAAATCAAATAATCAATCAGCCCACTAATCAGTCAATCAATAAATCAATCAATCAATCGATCAATAAATCAATCAATCAATCAATCGATCAATAAATCAAATAATCAATCAATCAACCAATCAATCAATCAGCCCACTGATCAATTAATTAATAAATCAATCAATTAATCAATCAATCAATCGAACAAGGTCGAAGAAGAAAGGTTGAAAAATCCTCGTATATTGATTATACCTGATTCACCCAACTTCTGGTCGAGTTTGATGCCTGGTTGTCGCTTAATGGCCCCAACAAGTGCACGATTTTCGGATTCAATTTCATCCCTCAAACAGATAGTTAACTAAGAAGAAATTTTGCTATTTTCATTCATTTGAAACCACGATACCCAGAGTAATATACTTTCTATCTTTATATGACGGCTTGAACTGACTGAACGAATTAAGTATCCGGTTTCTATTGCTTGCGTAGTCTTCAGATCAGAATCTGTCCACCCCGAATTAACACAGACCGTGTTTTGATATTTTCACTGTCTTTCACGAAGGCCAAGCAGTATTCGCGTAAAGTTAACCTGTTTATTTGACTTTAAAAGTGAGTATTTTGCTTTTGCAGTTGCAATCCACCATGTGTGCCATTCATTGGTTTCTATTTAACTGACCTCCTTTTCATGGACGAACGAAAAGGCAACACTAGTGATGATGGCCTCATCAATTATGCAAAAATGAGCAAGGTATGGAGCTTAAAGCTCTCAATCAGCATCATCTACGTTTTTGTGATTTGCTTTGTTTTAGCTTTCATGTTTATTTTTATGACCTAGGTTTAGTTGAGTTGAGTTTAGCTTAGCTTAGCTTAGCTTAGCTTAGCTTAGTTTAGTTTAGCTTAGCTTAGCTTAGTTCAGTTTAGATTAGCTTTGTTTAGTTTAGTTTAGTTTAGTTTAGTTTAGTTTAGTTTAGTTTAGTTTAGTTTAGTTTTAGCTTAGTTTGGTCAAATTTAGTTTAGCTTAGATTTGTTTAGTTTAGTTGGTTAACTTAAATTAAGTTTTGTGTGACGCATCATTCATTCATTCATTCATTCATTAATTCATTTATTAATTCATTCCTTCATTCAATCTTACATTCATATATTCATTCATCAATTCGTTCATTAAGCATTCAAAATCTAATGGATGATATCTTCAATTGAACTTTCCTCTTGCTCATTTCTTTTATCATTGCTTTTAGATTTCGAGAGCAATTCGCGAAATCAGACAGTACCAACAGCTTCGATACACCCTCGATTTCGACAAGAATGTGAGTTCATTTCGAAGTTCTTGTTGTTTGTGAAGCTTGTGGATAGACTATTGCTAAAATCAACATTATTAGCCTATATCTAAGCGAGTGGGACAAGAGTTCGTGCTCGCTATTGAAACTGATGTCAGTTCTTGTTTATGCTACTAAGGAGGGTGATTGGAAGGCTTAATGAATGTTGGAAGTCTTCAATTCCATCTTAAACTCACTAGTCTTCACTGCAGTTTCTTTGACCCCCCCCCCCTCCTTCTCTTACTCTTAAGATATTTTTGTTGGATGATGAAAACTTTGAAATATAGCCATGTCTAATTGTATGAGGTAGCCTTAACTTTCAAAAACAGCATCCACCGATAGTAAATGCAACACATACATTATCAAATGTTTACATTGTAGACGTTTTTGTATAGAGACAATGGTTTAAACAAAAGTGACAATATTTTTGCCTTTTTTCTGCTTCTGTTAATTGTCATAGTCCGTTTTTTAGAGCTGGTAACTGTTTGTGTGGCTACACCAATCGAATCTCTTCTTTTACAGATTGCATTATACCTATTGGCAGCTCACGTCGATGTCGATTTACCGGACTTCGAAGATCAGTTGTACGAGACCTCTTTGGTTGCAGAGCCGCGAGGCTGACAACAACAGCATATGTAATGTATTATGTATTACGCGTCATAATATTGGCTTACAAACTAACGAAGTTCTTTAGAGCCTACTTATGTGTTGGTTCTACGTTGCATGACGAAGTCAAGGATGATATTCGAGTAGCTTAGACTTTGCATGTTTGAATGAAATCGGTAGTCAGACTAGATGCAACTGGTTTAGGATTCACGCAGATGATTGCCTTGATCAAGTATACATCTTGCAATTGGACGGTGCATATCACCAAATTTCAAATCGCACTGTCTTGAAATTACGTTTCAAGAGTTAACGATTCTTTACGTTAACGCCTGCCACTCAACCCCCCCACCCGAACGCACCCTAGCAGAAGAATTTATCCCATTAACCAAAAATTATTCTATAAAATGTAGCAGATTCTGTCCTTAACAGTTAAGCTCAGACTGAATTACAGCTTATGTCAATTCAACTTCACTTGGGTTAAATTTTTGTTAGCCAATCTTTATAAATATTTTTTTGCACAGGCATATTTTTGACGGGTGTTAAAAAATAGAGTTGCAGTTACCGTCTTTTAAATGAGTTCATGAAAGTGGTCAGCCTTATGCTTAGAATTTGTAAGTTAATTGACTTCGATGAGCAAAGAAAATAGCTACTAGATGCAGAATGATTTCAGAAAAATTCTCAGCTGCCTTCCTGAGGTCGTAAATTTCCATTCTGGTCAACCTTTGTCATTAATGAAACATGATGTATTAATGCAGTGGCACTGCCATTTTTCAAATGATCTTGCAATCTTCTTTACAACTGCAGCACAGTGTTATTGCCACTGCTCTATTCCGAAGTGGTCAGGGATCTGCGTTGGGGTAGCAAATACTTCAGCCGTGTTTCTAGCCGCCTTGATTGTAATTATAGTAAAAAAAATCGCCTAATTACTTTGGCTCTCAAATGGAACATATTTTGGTGACGGTCCTACATGATAATTTTCCTTATAGACAATTTGTTTGGGTGATTTTTCCTAGATTTACTGGGCGAGGAAACGACTTAAAATAATAAATTGATTCAATCACAAGGACGTAGCAAGCATCTAAAAGTGGGGGGGGGGGGGCGCAGGTCAAAGAAGGGGCACATGATATCGATAATACCAATTTGACAATTGTACCTTTTGATCATGATTAACACCCCCCCCCCCGGTCAAACCAGCCTTTGACCATATCACACCGCAACCAACCCTGGCTTATGTCAAAAAAGAATTTTGAAGTTTTCTTCCTTGAGATTTTGCATCACATTTTAAATTTAAACTACTTATTACACCTATAGAAAACAATTATGATTTACTGCTTAAAATATGTCAAACACAAAAATATAGTTATTTAGTAGCAACTTTTTGCAATGCGATGTTTTTCTTATGAACTTTTGATGGGAAATTTTGTATTCGATATTGGTTGTAAAATTCATACAATTTTATTCTTCATTCAAATTTATACCAAACCAACGTCATTCAATGGAAATATATTTATATGGAATGGAATTAAATTTTTATAAATATTGAATATCTTTGAATTTTTAGTCAAATTTTGTATTGTAATCGCAATTGAATAATATCAAATGAGAACTATTTTGCTCCATGTTTTGCATTGATTTTACTGTGTTCTCTTTTACTGTGTATTTTTGTGATATCCCCCCCCCCCCTATACTCCCTGCTGATGAATGTTTGTATTGTTCCTTGGGGGTAAAATGTTTTGACGTGCAATTGTGTTATGTACGCCAAGTTAACGAAGAATAGGAGAATGGAGATTAGACATACATAGATATATCTATCCGACAGTTCAGGACTTCCGACGACGGAGGGGCCGGGGGGGCCTTGGCCCCCAGCTCATTATCCTTTGCTGTGGTAATTTTTTTGGCATCGAAGCTTGACCCCTCACTTTTTTGGTCTCGTTGGAGGCCCTGCAGTTCTTTGTATAACTTTTTATATTGTATATATATCAATGTTTACCACCGAATCTCTGGACGGGAGCTCGAAATCGTCCCATTCGTGTGATCCTGTCCCCTTTCTTACTATGCTTTTCTAACTTTGATATGCTTCCGAGATTCCTGATTGCCAAATTTGTGACATAATGCCAATTATAGGTACGCCTTTCCAAATATCAACTTCTTTTAGGCTGTATGGGACTTTTGGAACAGAACTATTTTACCACCTCTCTTTTTCTGCAAGCCAACAATTCTCAGTTGGTGTATTCTGCGGAGGAGATCTTTATTATTCCAGTTGGAAAATGGCGGAAAAGCAAGAAGATTATGATGTAAAAAGTTACACTGCTTTAGTTGGCCTTGCCGAGTATTTCCGTACATCCCAACCACCAAAAATACGAGAATGTATACATTGTCTACAAGCAAGTCTTAACATTGGGCTCCCAGCTATTCTAGATGCCAAAGTCAGGCTGAACATCAGCAAACTCCTTTTGCACCAAACAAATAATGTAGGCCATGCAAGAAGTCATCTGCAGCAAGCAGTAAGAACTTTATAGTAAACAATTTATCTCAGCATTAACCAATAAACATACGCTTATTCTAATTGAGAGTTGTTAGTTTAAAACTAGAATCGTTCAATTCTATTCTTTATCATTACCTTGCATCTTATTTATCACCTCCTAGCTATTATTTTACGTGTGAAGATGTTTTCATATCTTTTTTGGTTTTTTGCAGCTCCAAGTATCACAATGTGTATCTTTTCATGAATTTGGATTTTTTACTAACTTTTTTCTATTTGTTAATTTTTCTCAGTTTCTGAGTTATCTATTCCATAAATGATCCTATAGCCAGAATGCAGAGTACGGCACTGGCGCACCCAAGATAATTCTTAAACGCCTAAGGGAGCGCCCCTCAGATTTTGGAGTTTTGTAAGTTTTTGCAGTGGTACCCATAGTGCAGTGGCGCACCTCACAATTTTTGTACGGTTTTAGCGCACCCGCACCTGAGGTGCAGGACTGTTGGCGCACCCAAGAACTTGTCAAGATTGGCCATAATCTGCAAACTGGTCCTATAGTATTTTCTTCTATTGATTAATTTCTTGTCTTTTGTTTCCCATCCAACAAGATATTCAGGACAGGTGATAAAGCCTTCAACATTAGAAATGGTTGTGACACTATTCATGGTTATGTAGCCACAAGTCCATGCTGTAAATTTAAAACAAATATTTTTCTTTCCTTCATCCAATTCTGATTCCAATTCTCATGTTATCCTGTAGACCCTGAGCTAGCTTTTAAATTTTTGTTAATATTCCCAATTGTACATTAAAAGCCAACAAAAAAATTGATAAATTATAGTTTAGCTTGAAGACATAAATTAGACATTGATAGACATAATTGCATAATTCTTGAATAATTGCAACAATTCACTGCTGCAAGAGATTTTCCTCGTTTTTGACTTTGTTCTATTCAATCAGTGTGTAAGGAAACCACAGTTTCAAAGGAAAAAGGTTCTGGTTCTGCAGCCTACCCTTTCTATTATTGTTTTTATTATAATTATTATTATTATTATTATTATTCTTAAACTTGGTTGTTTAGCTTGACTCACATTTAGCTGTCTGGTCCAGAAGCAGATGAAGTCTTTTTTGAAAGTGCAAGTTTGCTTGCAAAATTTTGCAGTGAACAGGTATTTGTGCATTAATACACAAATCAGCATCACATTGTTATGCATTGTAGTGATAGAGGCATTAGGTAGAGTCCTCTAGGATTTAGAAGGTATCAGAGGGAAAGAATGTTGACAAATAGAGTTCTTTCAATATGTTTGCTATTCTTCCTTGTTGAGGAAACTGTTCATAGTTTTCAATTAGATTCTAAAAAGTCCTAAAGAAATGATTTCATCATTGTTACATTTGTTAGACTCGTTATTATTCTCTTCTCAGTGCAGAATACTATCAAACTTGGCTATTGGTATTTAGTAAAATATTTGTCCGGCAAAATAACAAAATAGAGAAAAAGGGTTAGGGTTTGGGTAAGAGTAAGGCTTAGGGTCATTGTGCTAGTTCTCTTTTTCACTATTTCACTATTTTGCCAGTTTGCTATTTTGCTATTTACAGTTTTTTGCAAAATACTGTTAGCCATTAAACATCAACAATACCTTTTGGTCCTTTTTGTCATTCTTTCTCATTGATTAATTTACTGTTCCTTGAGTTTTTTAACATATTCAAGTATGAGCATTTCTTTAAATTTTATGGCTACAAGTCCCAGAATTTTAGTTGTGCTGGCTATTTTTGTTTGTCAAGTGTAACAAATTGTTAACCTTTTGTTTCTCTTCTTTTTCACAGAACCAGACAAATTTGTCAAAGAATATTTTAAGGAGTGCATTGGAAAGATCTGCCCATTCAAAATTCTACTTGTGGCATTACAAATTAATTTTTAAATTGGCAGTATGTATATGATACTCCCATATTGTTAAATCTCTACAGTGAGGTCTAATGAATTTTGTCAAATTTTATGGGGGTACTTAAACTGATTATGATGATGAGGCCTCCCAGCGGTTATGGGGAACAGAGGAATTTGTGGTTTTTGTAATGGGAACAGGGGAACATTAACAAATATTTCTAGGGAACTAGGGATCTTTTGAGGAGGTAGGAAACAGTTTGCATTTTGATTTTAGGACCATTAAAATAACATTATGGGGAATTTGGGAGACTTTGGAAATTTTTCTATAGAACATGGGAACACAGATCCCCTTTGGGGGATTCATTAATGCAGAGTCAACCCTTGCAAATATATAAATGATGATTTTGAAATCCTTCCCCCTGGTGAAAAATAATAGTTTCTCAATTGAATTCTCAATTGAAATAATAGTTTCTCAATTGAAACTATTTGACCCATGGCCCATCCAGAGATGAAATGTTAACCTACTTGTTCTTCTCAAAATCATCCACCTTCTATGTCTACATTAAGTTTTGATGAAGCTGTGGTTTTTCAGTGATAGTCTTGCAAGCTTTGAAATGGCAACTTTGTGGCCACATTTTACCCTCAGTGAGAATCTGATATTTGACTTTGAATGTAAAGATTTTTCTTAACAATTACAGGGAATTCATGCTGAAGACAAAGAGTTCAATATCGCTATAGAATTGTTGTCAGCCATTGGAGAATTGACTGCTGAACAGAATGGACATGCGTATATCAAGTAGGTTTTAATACTTGAGGGAATTTGCACCAATATACCTGTTTACTGGAGAACCTCATACATTTTATGCAAGTGAGATGATGTCTAACCCATCAGATTAATTTACCAGTTGAACAAACACATGATCCTAGAGGACAAATGTAACAAACAAGGAAGAGAACATGATAGAAGGCTGCCTACCCGATTCTTGAGGAATGCTTGCAACAATGTAGGTAAATGATAGATATAGGGAACAAGTCAAAGTGGCAGGAATACAAGGAAAATGTGACATGATATTAGTTGTATTGAGTTGCTATGTTTCACTCCAGAATATAGGCCCTTCTTCAGATTATTTCCTATAAAGATGATATAAATGAGAGTCTCAAATGTACTGGCGATTGTACTTCAATATATTCAGTGCCCCCTGATTATTCTTTGAAATTGCAACTGAAGTGCTCTGTTCAAAACCTGGTTTGGAAATCACTACCACCTTTGTAAATATCACTGTAAATTTAAATTTAATTTTTCTTTTTTAGGCTGCTGTTCAAACTCAGTAAGGCAATGGTAATTTTTAAACTAATTAATTTTAGGAATTATACGAATTCTATCTTTGCTAGACGTGGGAAGACCATGCTGGTTTTTGTAGAGGTAGGCGGGGCATTGCAAGACAGGCATCCATTTTGAAAATTGTGACAGCATGCTGTCTCTCCTTGGGCCAAGGCTTTCCAGGGGCAGTTAGTTTTCTAGAACTCGAGGTTGAACTCATAGTTTGTTCCCAATTATTGGCTTTTATCTCAGAAGCTAGGTCTTTGAAGTAGGTTTTCCTGCCCTTTAGTTTTATTCCCTTTGAACAAATGTCATTAAATGACTTTCTGTTTCCTTGTTAAGGTTTTTAATAAACATTTGTCCAAAAATCCTGACTTAATCGTGAATTTATTGATAGGAAAACTGATCGGGTTGCTGAGTTTGCCCCTGCTCGACAAAGATGGGGTCCGGAAAGATCTGGAATTTGCCTGCCTCTGGCTTTCTAAAATGGATCAGAAAATTGGAAGCATTGATCTGTTAAGGCAGGGGCATTGTGGAACTTTAAAGAAAAGAATTATGTGTGGCTTCATTAACTTAAACCAGCCAAATTCCCTAAAATATCGTTTAAGAAAATCTAAGGTCGGGAAAATCCAAGGTATATTTCCAAATCAGTCAAACCGAGATGAAGAAAACATTTTTTCTCAAACGCCCGAAGGTAATGCACTGTCAAGTGAAGTAGAAGTATTTGAATCTTAGCTATTTGCTATGTTTTCAAATCATCACAAGTGAGGCTTTTTTGTCAGAATTTACGAGTTCTTGACACAGATTCGAAATTGCTGGCATATATCATATTCCCTTGAAAATAATATATACCTTTGATATTATATCGATACTCAGTATTTTGTAATCAAACATACCATAGGGAAATTAAGAGATTATACAAACTATTGAATGACTCTTAGGCTAACCTGGTTCCTTAATTTTTCTTTTCTAATTTCTATTTTGCCCAGTTTCTATTGGCAATGCGACAAACTGAAAAATTTGAAAAGCTGATACCCCAAACAGATGCTGAGGTGGACATTTTCCAGCCAAAGTTTCACAATCAAAGGGAAACAATTCGTGTCTTCTGGAATCTACTGAAGTCATATTATTTTCTCTTCATTGGACAGGTAAATGTCACTTAGAACGAAAATTTAACTTTGATATCGAACTTTTATATATACTTGGAGCTTCTACATCTCTTAAGAATGAACCCTGAACTTATATATCTTTTTAGAATGTACTAAAAGCAACGAGAAGAAATAATGCTTTGGAATTAATATATATTTGATTTCGCAATAAAAAAACAATTAATATTTTTGAATATAACTTAAATCTAACAGCATAATCATAAAGTTTCTACAATATAATCATGATATCTGTGCGACATGAAATTCTTTCTCTGTTCACTGTGTGGTATTAAAAGAACATTTGTGTTTGCTGTGAACTCTATTGTTTAATGGTCGAGTGACTTAAAAAAACAATTAACACCTAACATTTATAATTGCATTGCTTGCATGCAATTCTTTAAGTGCTGATTAAAGCCTAGATCGAGTTTCCCATATTCTATTACATACTGTTCTTCTGTTTTTCTAAAATCTCAACTTCATGACACACTGCTGTAAAACACTTCCTCATTGGCCATGCTCAATCCCACTCCTGTCACTAATTGTGATGGCAGAAGACTCGAGGGCCCAATCAGAAATACAACAATTTATATTTTCAGGCTTTTCATCAAATCAACATCTCGTGGACTCCCGAAAGAGTGCACGGTATTCCACCTTGCCGATCGCATAAATTTGAAAAGAAAATTTTCGTATTTTTTATTTGACCGCTCGAGTCTTCTGCCATCATAATTGGTGACAAGAGTGGGAAAGAGCATGGCCTATGAGGTAGTGTTGTACAGCAGTGAACAGGGAGAGAATTTTGTGACGTAGAGACAAGAATATCGAAAAGAATGAATGCAAAGGGGCTTATATGACACTAGTGTTGTTCCGATCTTTCCCGATGAAAGAATACTTTTTGACATTGATGCTTCGTTTTAGCCAAAAACAGGGAAAGCAAGTTTAAAAGCACTGCAGCAAAGTGTTCAGCTTCTTACCGCGATTGGCGATGAAGGTAAAAATTGTTGATCTATTTTCACGTGTTGAACTAACCCAGAGGAATATTAATAGAATAGCCTGTTTTTTAAAAATGTTTGTTGCTTTGAATTTCATAGCTTTATGATCAGTTTTCATTTCAGAGTATTCAGTCGCTGACCTTCAGACAATTAAATGGATGAATAAAGATCAACTTTGTGTTTTGGTCTACTTGGTAAGAATTAGATAAAAAAGTTGTTTTATTTTGGTAACTAATAATACCTACAAATGCTCAGAATACTTTTTTATTTTTCAATTCATTGTAGACTTTACCATCAGTGCTATTTGATAATATTTTAAGGCTCATAAACGAAATTTTGGTTTCTTAATTCTAAGGTCACAGTTGCTTATTCAATGCATACTGGATGCTTAGAAAAGGCTGTCAAGTATACGGAAAAAGCATTGGCACAGATTGAGAAAATACGAGGTAGTGTTTCATCATCATTTTGGGTTCTTTATAACGACTTCAAGAACAGCTGCTAACCTTCCAACGGACACTCGCTTGGAGGTAAACCTTCCTCACAAAACGATAGGAAATAGCCATGGCATGGGAAAACATCATCACGGTTCCAAGGCTGGCAGCCGTCAGGAAGACTACTGAAAAAAATAGAAATTGCAAGGCCACACCTAGATTACGCCCCATTACTTTTGTTTGACGAGGAAAGGTGATGAATTTGGGTCTTCAGGCCGGAGGAAGTTCGGCATTCTCCTGGGCGTCTTGCTTGGGTGTTTATTTTCAGCTTTGCAAGACCATTGGCTTAAACAGCATTAATGACCATCATGTGATTTTGAAATTGTATGTTTATTCTCATTCGATAGTTAGCTGGCACAACAGTCGTTTTTCATCTATAATCTCGGTGTCTTTTCCTAAATCATTGAGCTAAAAATAAGCCGATTGTAGTTAAAAAAAATAACAAACGTATATAGACAGGAAACTAATTGGGAGTCGGATTAATCTTCAGTCAAAATAACAGCTGACGAAAAAGATCACGCATTTCCGAATAAACATGAGTGCAGGAAAAACAGCTTAAAATCAACATGTGAATTGAGAAGCCAAACAAATTTATACATTGGTAGCAGATTGCACGCATTACTGAAAAGACGAATTGGTTAGCAGTGAGCAAAAAACAGGGCATTCAGCCGGCATTTTTTAAGAGTGTAACTATTGGGGAAGGTTTCCCAGTAGGTCAAATGTCTTCCCCAGTAGTTAGCCGTTAGCTAGAAGAATTTCCCTTTCATTTTGGGCCCCTGATGCTTCCTACCTGCCTACGTTTTTTTAAATATCAGATGTTGAGTTGGATTTTCTGTATTTCTTCTTTTGAATACCGACCTTCGACAATCTTATGATAATGTATTTTACTTTTACGGTAGACCTGTCTGCTTCTTTCGGTCATTACTCTTTTGGACCCCTTCTGCAAACATCCCTAGCTGTTTAAGTTTCTTAAGGAGCCTTTTCTTCACTTTTATAATCTGTGGCAATTTGTTTAATGAGGAAGGTGTTCCTTTGGCCATTTCTAAATCAAAGCTCAAGGGCAATCGCCCCTTGCTCACAACTGCTTACAGCTCCACTATGGCGCACTCAAGTTATTTAATCTTAATTTGCTTAATTTGAAGAGCTCCAGTCTAAGTTGCCTATTAACCGGTAGCTTATCAAATGATTGTTCGAATAGAAAGAAACGGTCAGGGATTTTTATTATCGGCCCCGTTTGCAATGTATTTTTGAATTGTTTGGGTATTTTTATTGAACAGTTTAGAATGAGCGCCGATTCTTATTATTGCTTTTTCTAAATGCGGACAAAATGACCGCAATAATTGTAAGCACATTGATTAGCCACAAGATTAACAGATAATGCACCCTAATACTAGATTAATTATTATTGTATTTTTGTTATTTTCTCAAAGGGGGTCGCTGGTGTTATGCATGTTAAGCAATCATCATCATCACCATCGTCATCATCATCATCATCATCTTCATCACCATCTCGTTATCATCACCATCATCATCATCATCACCATCATAACCATCATCGTCATCATCATCATCACCACCATCATTATCACAATCATCATCATCATAATTATCATCATCATAATCATCGTCATCATCATCATCGTCATCATCGTCATCATTATCATCATCATCATCACCATCATCATCACAACTTTTAAAAAACTCTAAGAACAAAAATCTAAACCACTTATTCCCTCTTTTCTTAAATAGCTGTAAAGATATTTCTTTGGATTTTGTATAGCATTCCAGTTTCTTATATAACGTGATAATTTTACTTTCTCTCAAAGCTGCTGGAAATGGAAACAGATTAGTGACATCATTTCAACTTTCATTGATGGAACATGCAATTATGTGTAAAATTGTCAATGGTAAAGGTTCATCTGCCATCCAAGAGGTAGAATTATTTATTTTATCATTATTACCATGATTTTAGATCAAATTCCAAACAATTTTTCTGTTTTGGTACCTCATAAGGGTATTGTATTCCACTTTATTGTATATTATTGTAGTGTATTGTATTGATTTGTATTGTATTGTATTGTATTGTATTATATTGTCGTGTATTGTATTATAATGTATTGTATTTTATTGTATTGTTTTGTACTGTATTCTATTGTATTGTAGTGTATTGTATTATAATGTATCGTATTGTATTGTATTTTATTGTATTGTTTTGTATTGTATTCTATTGTACTGTAGTGTATTGTATTATACTATATCGTATTGTATTGTATTTTATTGTATCGTATTGTATTGTATTATATTGTATTGTACTGTACTCTAACACTATTCCTTCAACCAACTTTTCTTTAAAAAACCTTTTTCATGGCTTAAAATTGACCAAATTATGATAAAAATTTAAGAATTATTCTGTGCCTCAACTTATCACTATTAATCATATATATTCTTAAATCTTCGTTTGCTTACCTTGCTTTGTCTGATTTTCCACCTTCAGCTTGGGAAGATGTGTCATTTATGCAAACAAGATCCAAAGATGGACGTTCGTTACAGACCAGTTTTCCATACGCTTATGGTATGTATTTACATTTAAATTAACTTGTTTTTTATTTCTTAAAGCTACAAATATCTACTATATCATTAACTGAAAATTATATCAGTAAAGTACTTTTATCGTCTATAATTCATATTTTCACAAAGTAGAACAGCACCTCAGAATTATGGACATTTTTTTAGGAAAAGACATGCCATATCAGCTAACTTATTCAAAATGTACAAAAGTGAGAACTATTTGCTGTGGTACAGACATCGTAAGGTTCATTGGATTCAGGAGGATGGGCAATGGTGCTTGTAAAAACTGTGAACTTGGCTGTTTTTAAGCATGTTTCACAATAGAATAGTAACATTGCCTACCCAGATCCCTGGTATAGGCATGTTGTTGCGAATTGTGAATTTCATAGCATCAGTTATCTTGTGTGTTTTTCAACATTTACGAATCACCAGTGAGGTTTAATTTTTTATGTAAGACGTTTCTGCTGTGGGTTTGGTGTTTCAAATGCTTATCAGATCATTTGTGTTTTCTTTAGGGTTTGTACGGAATGTCTATGAATTTAATGAATGATGCGGCTGAACATTTCAAGAAGGCGATCCAGGTACATTATGTTTTGATTCTTCTTCTTCTTCTTCTTCTTCTTCTTCTTCTTCTTCTTCTTCTTCTTCTTCTTCTTCTTCTTCTTCTTCTTCTTCTTCTTCTTCTTCTTCTTCTTCTTCTTCTTCTTCTTCATGTTCCGACCTCTGTTTGTCCCGAGGGTTGGAGGATACGATTTTCCACCGTTCTCTATCATTGGCCATCACTACGGCCTCCCTATAGCTGAAACCAGTCCAGCTCCTGATATTGTCTGTCCAAGATGTTTTTGGTCGACCTTTTCCTCTTTTGCCTGCTACCTTGCTTCCATAAGAACTCTTTCAAGATTTTGATATCTTATACTTATTCATTGCAAATAAATACGATCCGTTAAAACTAACAATGGCCTTTTGTAATAAGCATTGCTTCACTATATTCAACAGTTATTCATTATACGTAGCACTAATTATTGTGTATCTTCTTTTAATACTTTGGCTTTTGTTTATCATTTTCTAAATTTTTTTCTTTATGAAGCTGAAAAAGCAAAAGCATTTCTTCCTGTTTATACAGAGAGTGCTAATTCCCAAGTCTCTCATCTGTAATTTTTTCATCTCCTCTTGTTTGTTAAACCAGCTAAAAGTACATTTTAATATCAGAAAAGTCGCTTAGATTTTACTTTTTCTGCAATTTTAAAAAATGTTGTTAAAACTAGGTGAATAACAGGCCTTGGTTCTCGAAGCAAGAGTGTTTGGGTTTGTTCTGTGCAATTCACCAACAATCAGAGACAATACAAGAAAACAATATAAGACAGTTGTTATTTGATATTTTATTTATATTTTTAGGCTACAAATCAAGGCACTGAAGTTTTCAACATTGCTGCTCTAAATCTTGCAATTGTTTATGCTCGTGCGGGTGAAAGCAAAAGACAAGAGGTAAAGATCCGTTCTTCTTTTTTTTTATTTCCCTTAGAGAGAGAGAGAGAGAGAGAGAGAGAGAGAGAGAGAGAGAGAGAGAGAGAGAGAGAGAGAGAGAGAGAGAGAGAGAGAGAGAGAGAGAGAGAGAGAGAGAGAGAGAGAGAGAGGCAAAGGGGCCCTATTTGTATCATCCTAAACCATTTTGCAATCAAATTAATCTTAGAGTTTAATCTTTTTTTTTAGCTGATCGATATGTTTGAAAAATTGAATAATGAATCAATGGCAAGGTGTGTAAACTCTTAAAAAATCCAATCTCTTATATTTTGCATCATTTCAAGGTTGAATTATGTTTACCAAAAGTCCTGTTAGCCATCTGACTTTACACTTTCCCCTATTCGCTATGCGTAGTCGCATATACCAGGATTTAGCCACAGACCGCGCTCATGACTATGGACCAGGTACCCATTTATACACCTGGCTGTAACATATTTGTAAAATTTTCATTGGAATTTAGATTAAAGTTTAATTTTGCAGTCTTTTTGTTTACGATTTGCTTTTATCTCCTAGATCACAAGCTCTGCAATCCGGTTTTTTGTATGTTAAAGGTCTCGTCTCTTTTTTCGATTCCAACTTTCATGAAGCAAAGTGAGTCTTTTTTGACGTTCTTCTAATTTTTATCTCAATGAACCTATAATGAACGAATTCAGAGGTTATCGAAGTATGCAAGAATACGTACTCTTGCTAGTCAGCAAGTGAGCACGCATTATTTTCTTCATGCAAATCATCCAAAAGTCGAAAACCCTTCAGTTGCCGCAAGGTGAAATTGTTGCTGTGGAGGAGCTTTAGGTTGCTGAGGAGAAGCATTTTGCTCCAGTACGTTACATGATAATGTGGAGGAGCATATGCTCGCAGGCATTTTATTCCCGGTTAATAGATAAAAATTCGATCGAAAGAATTTTTTCATAATACTTTTTTTTGAAAAAAATAGTTTTTATCCGTATTATTATCAGGCAGCTCTTTAACCATAACATAATATTCCAATGTTAACAGTATTATTCCTCCATAAAGCAAAGGGTTTTAATAATTGTCTAATGATAATTTGCAGGAAGTTTCGTGAGACATTACGTCTTGGCAATGCGGAGGATCTCAATCGGATAACTGCCTGCTCATTGGTTCTTCTTGGTCACGTTGTCACCGCGTCAGCGAATCCTCAGGTAAATGCTAACCTCACTTTCATGAACAGACCTGAGTGATGTCTTGTCTGCACCGGAGTCTGATCTACAATCCCTGCCCAAAGTCCTTGAAAACTAACCACCATTTTGGTCTTCTGTCTGTGGCCTCTCTAATCCTCAATACAATGTTACTTAAACCACGTTTGATGGCTATCTTTTGAACAAAATCAATTGCAAACAAAAGTTGTGGTATTACTGTTTGGAACCGGCATTTTTTTGGGAGGGGGGGAAGGGGTGATACTAACGTTATTAGGCCAGATAACACAGAGCAATCAGTAAAACAAGACTTTTCATTGGTGTTCCAAGGACTTTTGACAGGTTTTGTAACTGATGAGAGAACACATCATATTTACATCAAAGTTATTCTTGTAAGTACTAAGCGTTTCTCCATTTTCTCTCATGCAAGGTAGCTTTGAAGCAGCTTGAAAAACATTAGCAGAAGCCAATAGCTGTCTTGTTTTGTATGAAAGATAACTTATCCGAACCAAAAAATTACCATTCATGAAATATTCATTTGAATTTTTTTGTAGGAAGCACTGAGCATGGTTATGCCTGCTATGCAATTGGCTGCTAAAGTCCCTGATGTTTATCTTCAGCTTTGGTCGGCATCTCTTCTTAAAGGTTCGATTTTCTTGTTGTTTGGAGAGGCGAATAAGACGTTGGGAAATCCGTTTAGCATTGTTGCTTTTTTGATCATTCTGTTGTTTAATATTTCAATGTTATTGTATAATTTTATTTTGTATTGTATTATATTGTATTGTAATGTTATAGATTGTATTGTGCTATATTTTATTGTTTTGTATTGTATTGTATTTTATTGCATTGTATTGTATTTTATTGTATAGTATTGTATTTTATTGTGTTGTATTGTATTGTATTGTATTGTATTTTATAGCATTTTATAGTATTTTATTGTATAGTATTGTATTGTACTGTATTGTATTGTATTTATTGTACTGTATTGTATTGCATTGTATTGTATTGTATTGCATTGTATTTTATTGTATTGTATTGTATTTTATTGCATTGTATTGTATTTTATGGTATAGTATTGTATTGTACTGTATTGTATTGTATTTATTGTACTGTATTGTATTGTATTGTATTGTATTGTATTGTATTGTATTGTATTAAATTGCATTGTTTTGTTTTATATTGTATTGTTTTTTGCATTGTAGTTTTTTGTATTCTATTATATTTTCTTCTACTCTATTCTGTTTTATTCTTTTCTATTCTATCTTACTAAATTCTATTCTTTTTTATTCTTTTTTATTCCATTCTATTTTATTCTAGTCTGTTACACTGTATTGTTTAGCTCGAAGTATTTTGATTGAAATATTTTGGACTGATGACCTTGCAAATCATCACATTGAAGAGTAAACTATAATTGTCATCTTTCTCAAGGTGGTCATTCGTAGACATTGTTAATCCTTCTATCCTTACCGTACTTACCAAGGTGCCATAGTCAATTAATGATCAATAGCTGTATGACATATTGTTGGTCATTTATAGTAACATAATGTATTTGTAGATGCGGACAAAAGCACTCTGTCTAGCATTGGAATCCGCCTCATCTTAGAATCAAGATAGGTCTTCAATTTACATTGAAAACACGCTTTCAAATAACAAACTGGCTATCATATGAATAGGGGAGTAAGTCATTTTGGATAAAGCCGTTATGATTCAGCTCAAATCATCGTCAATCCTATCTTTAAAAGGGCGTTTTTATAATTAATGTTTAAATAGCAGTGGAAGGTGTTCTACCTTGGGATGGTTAAGTCTGACCACCGTGCCTTTTAACTTGTTTCGAAGTCAATGGAAACTCTGCAATTGAGACGTCTGCACGCTGATAGTCAGGCTTTCATGACCATCTTGGCAGTTAACACTGTGTTAAAGCTTTATGAAAAGGTACATGGCTTGGCTTTGCTTTTCGTTTCCACTTTTCGTTTCCGCTTTCAGATTTTGTTTGGGGACTTTTTCTTGCAACATCAATTAGGATTTTGCGCTCTCATTAAATTAGTTATTTACTTACTTATTTATTTCCTCAGTTGTTTATTTTGATATTAAACGATTTCCAAAAATAAATTGTACCTTATTTTTCTTAGATATCTACCATCTCCTTGGTGATGAATCACATGAAGTAGAAGGGGCTCAGCTGCATCATCTTTACACAACGCAGTTGCTTCAAGGTTGGCAAATTTCAAAAATTTTTATATTTATTCTCGTTTTTTTTGTTTATTTGATGTTTTTTTGAGTTGAATAAATCTCACAATTTCCCAATTTTACTTAACGTTAATTATAGATTTAAAACTATTAGACCCTGCATGGGTGTATGATTAAATGAAATGGAGTAAAATGAAATGAAATTAAATGAAATGAAATGTTATGAAATGAAATGTAATGAATGAAATGAAATGAAATGAAATAAAATAAAATAAAATAAAATAAAATAAAATAAAATAAAATAAAATGAAATATAATGAAATGAAATGTAATGAAATGAAATGAAATGAAATGAAATGAAATGAAATGTTATGAAATGAAATGTAATGAATGAAATGAAATGTAATGAAATGTAAAAATAAAATAAAATAAAATAAAATAAAATAAAATAAAATAAAATAAAATAAAATAAAATAAAATAAAATAAAATGAAATATAATGAAATGAAATGTAATGAAATGAAATGAAATGAAATGAAATGAAATGAAATGTTATGAAATGAAATGTAATGAATGAAATGAAATGTAAAAATAAAATAAAATAAAATAAAATAAAATAAAATAAAATAAAATAAAATAAAATGAAATATAATGAAATGAAATGTAATGAAATGAAATGAAATGAAATGTTATGAAGTGAAATGAAATTAAGGGAAATAAATTAAATGCAATGAAATGTAATAGGATGAAGTGAAATGAAATTGTCCATTGAAATGTTCATATTTAATTCATATTTTACAGATCATTTCCAAGCAGGTCAACGGCCAGAACATTCACTTCTTAAGGTATGCTTTGAACAATTGTTTTATGTTGCAAAACTGAACCATTGCCTTAGCTTTGGAGGAGATTTCTGGGAGTGAAATGGACCGAGAGAAGCACGATTGCTTTGATATGACAGCAGATTGGAGTGTACGAGGAAAATGACATGCTTAGAGCGGTTAAGTTGAGGAGGATTTTGAAGTACGGAGACTGCAAAAGGAGAGGGATGATACTGTTTCAGCCGCGATGGAAAGAGAGACAGAAGGCAAGGGGAGTTGGGGTAGATGCCGGATGGAACGGGAAGACAATACCAACACATGGGAGGTTGGAATGAGGCAAGCTAATCGGAACGCCAGGGAGAGAAGAGGTCCATTGAGGGCTAGGACAAATTCAACTATGACTGCTTCTACCATTACCATGACTATAAGACATCAATGGTGGTTCTGACAAGTCAATACGGCATTAGTTCCGGCATAAAGTAACAAGTTGCTCTTGCAGCCATCTCAGCTATGCTGTATCGTCGGATAACAGGACTTCTCGCCAGGGAACGCTGCTCTATGCCCCCTAGCATCGTCATCATAGGCGTGGCAGTAGTTTTTTTTAGCAGCACATACATTGCTATAGGACCTTGATATTTTTTTCTGACTATGCTGATCTTATAAAAGATTATTTTTCATCCACCTTTAGGATAGCAGTTGGTAAACAAAGCATCTTTCTTAGCATAAAGCACTTCCTCTACCAATGCAATACCAATTTTGATATTGGATAAAGAGTGGACTGTCATTGGCTCGCGAAATTTACATCAAAATGCGGCTAAAGGTACTTTGCTATCTTTCTAATAACTCTCGTGAATTAGTACCGCGCTCAAGTGACAGTTTTATAAGTATCTAGTTCTAGAATCTCTATATTTTGGTCATAGATACTAACTGAACAAGACAAAATTGAACTGTGTCGAAAATTCCGTAAATATTTTGCGAAAATGAGATAGTATACGGGTATTTTGCGACAGAAGAAAACTTTGCATTTTTGCAGTTTGGCTCGGTTCATGCGCTTCAGACCCAGATTGATAATACCGTTATTTTACTGGGATAAAACCTTAGTTTTCTGAGCTATACATCAACTAATTCATAATATATTCTAGTAAAAATACTTAGAAACAGTTTGTGATACTTAAACAAAGTATGGACAAATGCACGGAATAGAAATCACTATAGTACTTGCTAAAGTGCACTAAAAATCGCTTATCTTTCGTATTTCATGACTTAGCCATGGTCGATCTCTGCTCTATGAGTAGGTTTAAGCTCAAGTTTGAATCATCTGAATTTCGACCATTTTCTGGGGGTGCTAGAACCTTTTAAAGGAAGTTAGTGCGCAGTTAAAACTTCTGCTGGTAGTTTTTGTAGAAGAACTCCCCAAACAGCATTTTAGACTTCATTTTCCGACGTTATATAAGGTGAACAGGACAAAACCTGGTGACAGAAACAATTATAGGCATGCATTGCTTGCCTTCAATTATTAATCAAATTAATTTATCAAAATTTTACCAATATTTTTTATCTTCCATCATCACGTATCGATTTAAAATTTTTAAAACAAAAGTTAACTGTGTATTTAGGATAAACGAGTATTATAGTATGAGTTTTTAGACTTCTAATTTCTGCGTAGAAATATGTTTTATATTTTCGATGGAATATCTTAGATCTAAATATTTTATTTTAGAAAATATGTTACTACCATTCAATGGCCTTAGTGACCAGAATTTGCATTATAAAATATATGAAAAATATGCTCCCAATGAGTATTGAAAGTTTTGATAGTTATCTTGGTTTCATTACACATTTAATATTTATAGAGATTAACCTTGCTATTGAATTGTATAGGAACTATTTAATTTAATATGATTTTCTGTAACAACAGTTGTAATCGATAAAATAATATCTGCTAAGATTGGCCGTTCGCGGCCTGCAGACCCTTACTATTGGCATCGAAGAATAAAGAAATGAGGAACAACGCATAACATTAAAAACCAAGATGATGTATGGGAAATGATAGAATAATGAATTAAATTGACTACTATACGAAAATGTTTTGTATGTCGGGGAAAAATTGATTTACTTTTTTGGCATTTTTATCATTTTCCAACAAATATCGCCTTCATTTTCGCCGTTTGCTGTTTTTCTCGTCTGTCCACCATTGAATATCATTTCTTGCAAAAGAATGGGTTGCAAATTCTTACTCAGAGGTTCACTAAGTTTTAGTGCAAGAATAATTTGATCGATATTATTTTTAGAAATATGGATAATTTCTCAAAATTTATGACACGGCATCAAAACAATTCAGCATTTCTTAAATTATTGCATTTTTGATGTGTGATGAAACCAAAATAGCATTTTCTGCTCCGTGCTTCATCTAGATTTATACTTTCTGTTCCCTAGTTAAGTGTAACAGCTGTAATAAGATGATGAAGCCCAGTTTTAATTTATTTCTTTAAATTTTAAACCTTCACTGTATTATTTTAGAATTAACTTCCACGAATACTTGCTTGTAAAAATTTTTAATTAGTTAATATACATTAACTGCACCATGATACAAGTTGCTGGATATCAAAGCAGTTTCTTAGAAGCCATTCTCGAAGTTTTATAGCTGGAATTCTCCGTTATCGCTTTTCTTTCCATGTTTCTTATTACAAAATTTTGCGTCAAAAATGTGTCAAATTTTTTTGTCAAATTCATTTACTTAAGGTAACTTTAATTCAAGTAGAAACTAGTCTTTCGAAAAATATCATCATTTAAAAGGACTTTGATAGCAAGGAAAAGCAAAGTTTTCAAATTCTCATATCATTTGCCGTTTTCACAAGCTATAGGAATCTGAAGCACGAAATCTTTCTCCAAAAACGTTTTTGCAAGAGAGCAATTCGATGCTGTAAACCAAAGACCTATAACATGGTTTCACATACCCAATCCCGTTTGCGATAACAATGGGTTTCACGTCCGTGCAAGCTAAGTGGATGCTTCAGCAAAGGGAAGGGGGAGTGTTAGCACCACTTCTTAGCTGACACACCCCCACACTTTGTTCCAATTAAATCTTAGTATAACACCCTGATGTAGCATCTGGTGCAAGACAAAGATTGGTGCTTCATCTCATTCCTTCTACGTAACGGACTACCAGCCTTCTTTTAGAAGTCCGTTGACACCGTGTTCACGTGATCACCAAGTGTTTGAAAACGTCCAATCAGTGTTTGAAGATAGCTTTGCAAACTCTATACAGGGCGATGTTTCTGTAATCAATGTAGGCACGACCAATCAAATAGCAGTGAAAAACATTTTAACTTAGTGTATTTAGATATACCCTCTCGTTTTATCACCGATCACTGCTTTAAATAAAAAGACGATTTTTCTAGTTAAAAAGCTTTTGTGAACTGGAAATCTATTAAGGCTGCAAAAAATTATGCATATGTTATTTCAAAGAAAATCTACTTGTACTTATTTTTATCTTTTTTCTAAGCTTTCTAGAGATACATGATGTCGATTGATAACGGAATGGGTCTTTTTTTATAAAGACAGATTACAACTTACACAAATATTTGTCCAATCATTTGCAAAAAGCCATCTTTCTGAACCTTTCAAGATCTAGATTACACCACCTCAGTAGGTACTTGATGACCATGTTTCTTAGCAGTGGGAGAGTCATATCCGTGTCAGATCTAAGATAATAAAAATCGCGAGGAACATTGTTTTTAAGGAAATATTTACATAAAAGCACGTGCTCTGAACAATGTTGTTTTTCTTAAACTTGTGCTTAAGTGAAATTTATTAAGTTTCCTATTCTCCTTGAGTGTTGTTGGTTGGAGATAACAAGAGCTAGTAAAACGATAGTAATTTCCCTTTACGTAAGAACAGGTTCTCCTTCGACAAAGCTAGCTAGGAATCCCAGCTGGTTGGTCCATAAAGCAAGAAATTGACTTGCTTAAGGCATTTGGGATTGTTTAAAATTGAAAATGATTCCTGAAAGTTGAGCTTTTGCACTTGATGCAGTTTTTACAAAATCTCCTCAAATGCCAATGCTTTGCACTGAGTGGAGATTGTCTGAGAAGTTGTGATATATGGACAACAGATTGAAAACCGTGGAATACTGTAGTAAAGTTACCAAAGTTATGTGCAAAAATCTTTATTTTATGGAGAAAAATTGCATTTATAAGTTTGCTGTTAAACCTGTTTGAGGTAGGGCAAGGCTAAATGTGAAAGATAGTAAATAGATCTGCAGCATTACTGCACCTTTCCAAATCTTTGGAATACCGCCATTTTTGAAGGTGATGTTGCATGATGCAATAAACGTAGGGCATCAGAAGCTTCCCATTTTGGCCCTTCTTCCAAACGTAACAAAGTAACAATGGTCCGAATTACTCCGTATCAGGCAAGCATATTAACCATAGGCATACTGACTATATTTCCCTTACAAACTATGACGTAATATCGTCAAAGGTACCAACATGCTCTGAGGGTGCCATTTTGGTCGAAATAAGTTGCATTGAAGGTCGGAGAAGCATTCGAGATGGCGAGACCTCATTAAGTTGCCCTTGCACCTGCCTGCGTTTTTACGGCGATACAATAAATTCTTTGATTTATGCCGGAAACAGCAAGGACGTCATGACAACAAAGATTTCATGGTTAGTTTCGTTTTGTGATTGGTTAGATTTATTGATCAATGTCATCGGTAATCCATATTTGGGTTTTGTAATTGAGAGAGTATTGTTATGTTATTTTGTCTTTCACTATAATCGCTTGACACAATGGATCGGCTAGCAGAATGGATCGAATGCGCATCGGACGGGTGTTATGTAGCGCTGCTGTTGCCAGACACGTCCTTTGACCACCAGACCTGCCGTCTTCGCCGTCGATTTTCCGTTTGAAAAGATCATTGTGTCCGGACAAATACGGTAAGCAGGAAATTCACACGATCATCCCAACTCAATTATTCATATCAGTTTATATTTTTCAATTTATGCTACCAACGTTCCATCATTATTTTTATCTAATTGATGCAGATATTCAATCTTCACCGGCCATCCGCCATGCTAAGATCCGTGTAATCTTGCTCTCCGAATCCGTGACGAGTGGCTAGGCCTATATATTTCAAGCTTAAACACGCGATTCTAACTCCACCACAACTGGACGCTGGAAGATGCTAACCAGCTTTTAAGCGTTATTGGTTGTTGTTATTTGTTCCATTGAGCACCTGAGATCTGATGGAAGTGTTGTTTAGTTGTTTTAATTTGCCATTCGCTGGCGTCTTTCAAAGCACGACAAGGAACGTCATGCGTCTTCGCCGTTGTTATTAAGCGCATTGTTCTCGTGAACTGAAAGATTTACGAGCGAAGTTTATACTTTGTTGATTATCACTTAATGATTGCATGAATCTCATCCAAAGGATAATGGAATAGGATCTAATAGATGCATTAATTTCTTCAGGATTTGTATTTGAGTTACTTCGATATAGAAACTTCCGTTTTGTCCTTGGCTTGCAGGTCGCTTTGATTGTTCAACTGGCCTTGTCAATTGGAAGTGTTGCTCTGTAAATATCTTCAGTTGTTATCACCATAGTAAATACGAATCATTTATAATCCTGGACTGCCTAAGTACAACATGGTTTGAATATGGATGGATAGTGCACATTTCAGTTATATTTTGTTCTCCAAATTGAACTTGAGAAATAACCGCCGTGGAGGACGGCGAACCAGGTAAAAATGGCGGCGGTGGAAAATCTCGCTGAAGTAATTAAAGACAGTGATAAGGAGCACGTGTCAGCAGCCAGAAAAGAGAGTTTATTAGAAAGCACAACATTACATAATGGTGAATCTGAGCCTAAAAGGTATGTGTTTTTGTTCAGTATCTTGTACAACATTCCTTCATACTTACAGCAAATATAATACAAGATATTTTGTAGCTATTGATAACCACAACTATGATAACAAAATAGGTGCCGTCCGAGAGATACTTTCGAGCTGCCTTTATCTTTTTCACTTAATTTATTTATTCCTTTTAGAAGGAACTTGAGTTCATTATAATGTTTGGAGTGGTTTTTAAGGATCTCGACGTTGATAATTCTTCTGCAGACAATTGTTGAACAATAATCCATAATTTATCCCACCACGCATTCTCGCCGTACCTGCTTAGGCCAAATAATTATAGGGATCACGTCATTAAATTTTGTGCTAGTTTCAGCCAATGTTTTAGAAATAATCCTAACTCAGTAAAACAGACAAGTTTTATTTAACTTTCAAAGATGTTTCCACTCAAGTTTGAAACGAGAGCTTACATAACAATGGTGGGTATCTAACTAAACGAGTTGCACTCGACCTGATAAGTTAATTGTACATATTCGTCGTAAATTTCTTTTTGTATATTTTTGTGTTGATTTTAGGTTACTTCTTTATTTAGAGATTTTGATGGTTTCGAGGATAGTTTAGGAGTATCTGACACAGTTAAATTGTATCGTTTGGTGGAGCCATATCCAAATTCAGTATCGCCATTAATTTTGCAAACAACAATGCTTAGGTAAAGAAATGGCTTTAGCAAGAGTGGCAGGACGTTGGGGTGTTAGTTTTAGATTCTTTAGTAGAAACTCAGATCGGGGTTAAGGGTGTTGTTTCGGGGTACGTTTCCGTTGTTAGTTGAGGTAGAGAATTATACCAAAACCCTGGAGGGAGAGCAGACGGTGATGAAAGATCTAAGATGCAGGTCACGTGACATGCGAAATAACAGCTTGCTGATCCACGGATTGAGTTTTTAACCAATCAGATGGCGAGAATTAGTTCAGGATAGCCGAGTTTTGTTTGTTATGGTAATTTGTTCATTGTTGTGGTCATTCAATTGTTTTGCCTATTCATTGATCTTTATCAGTGTTTATCCATTCATTAGGGAATTGAGTAATGTTCAACTAGGCACTTCCAATTTCTTTCCCCTCCCTTCCTGGGGTACAGGAGCCACATTTATGCCAAAATCAAGGCTATTTTTTGTTTTTGGTCTATTATGATGATGATTATGATGCTTCTTTATTTCACAAGAGATACAAATTGCATTCATACCATAGAATGTGGTCTTGATATTTTATGATCTTTTACCATCTATAGAACCCATCATTAAAGTATATGTTTGTCTCATAACATAAAATCTAGCATCAAATTATAAATTTGTGGCTAAGAAGGTAAATTTTCATAGCATCATCTGTTTTGATTAACAATTTTGCCCTTGAAGCAGCTCAAAATTTCAGGAATTTCAGCCTTCAACGTTGCTTTAAAGTTGCATTGATCTTGGTAAGATTATTTGCATCACCTCAATGAAAATATCTGCACTTGCTGACATCAGATATCCAAATTCCCTTACATCACACACTACATTACATTTTATTCATCTAAAGCTGCACCAGACGAAACTGCAGAAATAGTTAAACCATTTTATTCAGATCTGATAAATATAAATCACAGCAAGGAATAAAAACGATTAAAAAAACACTGAATAATGGCCTCATGTGTATGTTTAAACAGACTTCAAAAGTTTGGATACTTCTGTAGTTACTCAAAAATCTTGAATTTTGAAACTGAAAATGGTGACCAAGTTTGCAAGTCCTTATGTGTAAACCCGAAGGGAATGGACATGGTGTTTAGTTAATTTAATGCAACCACGTTGCAGTTATGATAATGTAAGAAGTAGGCATTTGTGGGGAAATTACCCCATCTTCCTGCAGGGAATTGGGGACAAGTTGGTGATGGTGCTCAAGTACTTAATTTTTTTAATTCTTATTTTTTTCTGGTGATATTCACTTCCTTGGTGTCTTAGTTTCTTTACCCTTCCCCGACTCTCTGTCTTTTACTCCTTCAACTACCCCACATTCTAGATAGCGTAAATTTAAGAAACTGATGGGAAACATTAGGCCAAGAAAGCATCCCATATACTAGAAACCAGCTACCAGAGATCAGGCATCCTTGTAGAAAGTTTGCTAAAACTGTATAAAAGTGTCTAAATTCCTCTGGTATATAAGAAACTTCAAATGACCAATTTAAATTATTGCTGTCTGTTGATTGTTTGAAGCTTTTTTTTATCAATTTATGTTGTGGTCATGTTATATTCTAACACAAATTGTTAATTAAACAACCAGGTAATCATTAATTTGGGAAATTTTTTGGATGTGGCCTAATTTAAATTTGGGGGCTTCTACAAGGATTGGGGAAAATAAACTTCAATGGATTGCCAATCTGAGCCCCATAGCTTCCTTTAACACTCTCTTGTGGTGGTCAACATTTTAAATAGAGAAGAGATTTTTGTAAAGGGGGGGCATTATGTTGATACCTACAAAGCAACAATATACCTTGTCTGTAAACTACAGACTGGCACCTTCAGACCATCTTGTAGCTAAGCTAGCCATTTTCAGATTATGTTATGCAAGTAGTATTGGTTCCAAAGAGGTATGGTTTTTATCACCCCCCCCCCCCTCATCTTTCTCCAACATTCAGCCCACCTGATCCTGAGAAATGGGTAAAATCTCATTGGTTTAGGGGTAGATCATGACTCATTTCCTTGTTCAACAGCTGTGATCCTGAAGCAAATAGCTTAATTCTGCATGGTTTAGTTCATGATATGGTGTCTATAGTTTAAATATTTGAGCTCCCATTTCCTGGGCTCTTTTCCAACCACTGTCATTTTTAGTACAGTTGCTAACTTTTTTTTACTTTCACTGTAAGTTTTGGCACTTACACCATTCACTGCAATTGGGGGTTTCCCCTGCCCTAGTCAGAAGTCAGCACGATAGCTGAATTGAATGCTAACTCTCTTTTAGCTCATGACAATTATTAGATGCAGTTAGTGAGTTTGTTGGTTGTTTCTTGGCATGTAGTTTTTAAAAATGTTTAAGGTTGTGTGCAGTATTAATCATGAAAAAAGTGTTGGTGTTTTGTGTCTGGGAAATATCTTAGTTGTGAAACAAATACCAATTAATGGGAGATTCAGTTACTCTTGGTGGAAAGAAAAATGGAGGGGGGGGGGGTTACAAATAAAGTGGGAGTCAGTCTATGGAGTACTTAGATTGTTAAATTTTGAATTATAGTAGAGACATTGAACCAAGTGACTTGGAAAAAATTTGATAAAATAAATGGTCGCAAGAAAAATCTTTGATTCTTTTACATTTATTGTCATTAAAGAAGTGTTGGAAAAATGGGAAAATGTCATGATTGAAAAGGGAGGATTATTCTCATTCAGATGAAATTTGAATCAAATTGAAAATGATTTAACAATGGTCACCTGCAAGAAGCTAGTTAATTTTTTAATTTTACATTTACTCTTTAAACACATTTTCAATTGCATTTGGCTTTTTTCAAATGTGTAGTAAACAAAATTTCCCGGAGATTCTGTTTAAACCTTTACACTATCTTTGAAATGAATTTTGGGATCATGATGTTGCCCTAGGGTTCAAGTGGGCATCTGTGAGTCACCATTTCATCCCCCATACTGAATCTGCCCCCCCCCCCCCCTCCAAAAACCCATTTATAGCAAATGTTTAACAACATAATTTTTCCATATTATGGAACAATTTCCACGCACAGGGGGTTTAAAATTCTCTTTTTGAACATCTTGAGCGGACGTTTAACCTATGTTTATAAGCCCTGTCTCAAATAGGCCCCCCTGGAAAATGATGAAATGAATCAAATAACTCACCTTTTTTAATTAGGGTTATTTTCAATCGATAATAAATCATAACTAAATTATCCCCTTTTTTATTGGTGGCGATTTGCAATGGCGTTGCCAGGGTCATATCGTGGCCTGGAGGTGGGGAGTCAACGAGCCAATGAAGCAAAATCCTGTGGTTTTGCAGTGGGAAGATTTTTTTAAAACTTCGCAGATTTTTGTATCTCAGACCCTACATTTAGTTGAGCACGTTTAAACAAAGTCAAGGAATGAAATATGTGCCATTCTAAGCAACGTTTAGTTTTTGAATTACGTGTGTCAGGAGGGCCAAATTGTTTCCAAATTTACCGACTTTGCTCGGTGAAATGGAAAGTTTTTGAAAGAAAAATGTTTTGCCTACGGGGTGTTTTAACCCCAACGCCAAATTGTAGCAAGACCCTGGTTTTAACAGCTTTAAAAGTTTACAAACAACCAAGATGCTCATTAAAAATAAGCGTCCCGAGGTTTTTAATTAACTGTTTTTATTGGCCTAGTTTGGAAACCCGCGTAGCAAGGCAGATGCATTTTCAAAAAAAGTCAACACATTGTTTGACCCATGATGAATTTGTGTAGATGTAATCTTCTTGAAAGCCAACGAAGACAATTATCGTTTGACAATCACTCAGACACATTGTAATGTTGACTTTCAGTTTGCAATACATTTAACTCCTGATTCCTTATTTAGTTGGTACAACAAACCAAGTCTGCATAAGTGCAAACTGTAGCCAGTCAGTCTGTCTCAAACGCCGAAAACAATCAAAAAGGTTTTTGGTACACAATTAGACATGAATTTCTATTAGAATCCTCGAAATGACCTCAGTATTTTTTTAGCTATGGTTGCAATTCAGTAGAAGACTTTTCTTAGAACTTTGTTAGCAAATTTAACAAACTACAGCCAAGTATTATTTTTAAGTACCTAGCCTTTAATGAAGAGTGGCACTCAAGCACACATAGATAAGCATCGAATTAACTCGCTCTTCCCCCTCTAGAAGCTACTAACCATATCATTTGCTAAAAACAAGTAAAGCAAAGTTATGTTCGTTTGGTAAAGAATGACTAATTTCATGACACCCCAAGCCAATTTATAACCCTTACAAGCCCCACCCCAATACTTTTGCCGCCCCTGCCCCTCCTGCTAGCCCTTTAAACTAATCCAAAGCTCTTTTTTGCTATGTGTTTGTTGCTCCAATGAAATCGTGTCTTATCCTGTCTATAAGTTTGCAATTATTTGCACGTCACTTTAGCAAATATACTCAGAATTTCACTCAGAATTATGGTAAGATATTTGCTTTATAGAAATGTTTTCCTAGTTTATGACGAAGAATGCATGAGATATCTTGAATTTGAAGATTTTAAGATAACCAGAAATTAGATTGATTGGTACTTAAGGGACATATTAACAGACCAGGTCATCCCGACACCAAGTTGATCTTTTCTCGATTATGGGTAGATGTGATATCTTTTCTGCTCATCATATTAAAAAACTCATTCATGTTATTTTGAGAAGGCTGCATAGCAAACTTGTTTAAGTAAATGGTTTCAGGTAGAAAACGAGCCAGACTTGAAAAAATCCGCAGCCTGAGTTGCATGACTGAATGAAAACAAACAACCAGTGCAATCTGCAAAGCAAAAGCAAAATTGTACATTAATTTAGAAGTTTAAGGTATTTCATTTTGACGAATTTCAACATTGAGTTAAACTAAAGGTGAAAAGAAAGAACGTATTTGATTTGTTTTCAATTTGACTCTCATTGTTTTCACGACAGCAGATGCAAATTTTCGGCTTTCATCTGAAGCATGGTGGCAATTAATGAGATTCCAGCTGCGTTTCAGAGAATAAATTAGTTTTATGAACAAAAATAGTCAAAACTTCACATTTTACTTTCTCTAGGATATTCAGACAATGCGCAATGGTCTTTTAATGCAGGGATGAGAAGAAAAATGCCCTGCCTTTTGGCATCCTTGTCAGTAGTAGTAAAAGTATGGTTTTGGTCTATAAGAAACAAGTGAGAATAATTCGCGACTATATATCCACGGGCTCGGCTTGACGAATTCCAGACAAGGAAAAAGTCCCTTGTCCTAGCATATCGACCTTCAGAGATAGGTGTCTAAAGATATTGAAAGTTAGGAAAGAATTTTTGAAACTGACTGCTATAGTTTGACTGTTTTTGGATGACATATTTGTGTAGTTTAACATAAGGATCCAGACCAATATATTAATTTCTTTTATCAATGTTTCCAGGTCTTCTGCTAACGATGCTTCTGAAAGTAGCCGTCATGGCGAAAACGATTGCTCGCCAATGGATGTTGAAATGAACGACCTGAACAAAAATCGCCAAGAAAGTATTTCGAGTGTCTCAGTCATTTGCAGGACGCTTAGCAACAAGGAAGATTCGAAACTCGAAGTTGAGAACGATATTGCAAAAGGCATGGAGACAGATAGTAAAGAAAACGAGAACGATAAAAACGGTATCTCTTGTGGCGAGCAAGGGAAACAGGAATGTTTTGAAAATGGGGATGAGAGTAGCAGAGATTGTAACATTAAAAGTGAACCTTGCGATGGCGAGTTATCGAACGGGGATGACAAAGGTAACTTGCTAGCGGATGACAAAACTCAGAATAATTTACCAAAAGAGGAACCAATGGACATTGAACTTGTTAAGAAGGAGGAGAATGTGGCTGATTTGAAAGGGGAGAAGGATGATCTAGTTGACGACGATGAACAGAAAGCTGCTGATAAATTGGAAGATGTAAGTCAGGATTCGTTGCTGAAGAAACTCGGTTTTAGCGCAGTGAAACATCTTGCAATTGAAAAGCTGCATCAAGGCAAGAACGAAAATGTCGATGTATCAAATTACGATGGAAGTCTATCGAACAAACTCGTACTGAAAGCGCAAGAGAATGTTCTTGATAAAATGTTAGAAAAAAAGTCGAACAGTTCTTGTAAACCAAACTCGACTGGTTCACTTGTAAATGGATCGGTTGAAGACGGCGAGAGCCACCGAATCAAACGGTTACTAGAGCAAAGGACTTTAATTGATAACTTAAAAGATGATCTTAGGACTGAAGAGGCAAAGTTAATGCTTTTGAGGAAGGTCTTTGATTCTCAAACAAACCGCAAAAATGGATCGATGCCTCTGCATAAGATGAAGGAAAACAGTAGTAGGCATGCCAGCATGCCGAGTTTGCACCCTAAAAGTAGAGTCCCGGGCCAGTCGTACGGAAACAGCCCATCAGAAGGCAGCTCATCAGTTCAAATTGCCCCGAAAGTCATAATTGGCTCAAGGGGGTCGTCATCTGGAACAAATCTGCCCAGAATTGTGCCATCAATTGTGCCAACTACAGCGTCTTCATCCAATCGAGACTCGCCACGTGTCACTTACGCTCAAGTGCAAGGGTCAGGCTCAAGTTCTTCTTCGCAGCAGGTCCATCATAAATACTACATACAAGTCGGAAACCAGCTGGTGCCTGCCGCTCCGCCTACTTGTATTAATCAACCCGTATATGCCATGCCATCTTATACAAGTGCAACTTCAGTGAGTGCAAAAGCAACCGCATCTGTTAACACCACGGGCACTATTCCTTCTTCCAATTCAAAGGCATCGCTGTCAGCAGAGAGCCAGGCATCAAAGCACAGCGCTGCCAAAGCGGCATTGAGACGTCAGCTTGAGCAAACGCTGTTGCAGATACCTCCGCCCAGGCCGCCATCTGCTGATTGGAGGGTGATTCCAAATGTAAACAGCATGGACTTCATGATGCTTGTCGGACTTGATGAAATAGTTGATGTAATTCTTGAAAACGATGGTAAGCCTACTCTTAAAAGCGTGCTAACAGAGACTCTGCCGGCGAATCCGTTGATTTGCGATCAATGCGGAATGGATTTCTCTCCAAATTGGAAGCCGAAGGAGGGCGAAAAGTCTGGAGATGTGCTGTGCGAGAAATGCTCTCTGACAAACACGAAGAAAGACTTAAAAGCAGAGCACACTTCGCGGCTCAAAAGTGCCTTCCTCAAAGCTTTGAAGCAGGAGCAGGAACTCGAAGAGAAGATCAAAGCAGGAGAGGACGTCAGCATTGCATCGCCACCGCTTGAGAAGGAGCACCAGACAGTGCCAGTTGCGCACCACCAACCCATGCACTCTGTTCATAAGACATACAAGCATCAAAAGGGGCAGGTAAACAGTGACCATCATCACCCTGTAGTGCACCATCATCACCATCAGGTTGTACAGCATTACCCGCATCATACCTCTCTTGTACATCAGCTGCATCAACAACACATGCAGCAGCAGCAGTTGGATTATGACGGCCCCGTTAGTGGCAGCCACAGAAGTGCCCGTTGGCATCCGTACATACCGTCACATCATCACAGCAGTAGCCATGTGCACAGTGTTCCACATCACCGGTCGTATTCGGGAACTTCTTCCAGGAACTCTGATTCTAGGCATGAGTACTATGTAGTGCATCATCCCCAGCATTCTACGTCATCAGGGCGATGGGCCCATTAAAAAAGGACCATCGTCATGAAATAGCCAGTATGGTAAACGATCATGGCTACATACGTCCAATAATGTTAGTTGTCTTTTATGTCTGTATGTAAGCTAAATTATAAGCTATGAAAACTTATGTTATAATTACATCGATATCATTTTCATATGGGATAGATAACTCTCAGTTTATTAGTTCGCAGTTTAACTTAACTGCGTGCAATTCTAGTGCCCGATTTTCAGACGTTTCTGCCCCCCCCCCCAAAAAAAAGGGGGGCTCAAGGGGGCAATGAGAGTCCAAAATATATTGCGGTTCTTTGGCAGGCAACTGTAAGGAATATTGCGAACAATAGTAGGAAGGCAGTGTTACCCTAGGGGTTAAATTCTAGTCCTTAATGTTGTTTTAGCCCTAAGGGGACAGGGGCAATCGATCTTTAGACAATGTCACGTTTCTCTGGCTTTGGCTGATTATTCTGAACTGTTGCGACAACTTTTTGGCTGCCAAGTAAAGCCAGTTATCTATAATACCCATTAATTGTCATTACAGAAATGTCATTGCACCCAAGCAGACAACTCTTACCCTAAAAAATCGTGACTAGATGCACCAAAAATGGTCTACTAATCTACCTTGCAACATTATGGAGAAATCAAGACGGCCCCAAAACATATAGATACCTTCAAAACCTCAACAGTTTTAATCTCATACAATAATGCTTGACATTGACCCTTCGTTGTTAATTGAGAATTTCGCAAGGGGGTCCGCGGATTCACCCCTCCCCTACCCAAGCTTTCCAAAAAAGGCATCAATATCCGTATAAAATTAATAATTGATGTTTCGGAGGGGTGTGGCCTTGCCAGGTTTTCCCAATAATTTGATTAAATGAAGCTACGTCACACCCAAGGTATTAACATGTTGCTTAAACCTGTTGCGAAGTTGAGCATAGGCTCATTGAACCTTCGAGCAGTTTTTCGTTAAAACATCTGCTGCGCTCTTTACCTATGAATCTGTAAGAAATTCGTATTGGCTAGTTGGTAACAGGAGTTTCAATAGACCTTCAAGTTGCCTGTGTATATGATTGTAACAGAACCCCCCCCCCCCTTTGTTTGCATTTAAAAATATTGTCATTTTACCCTCATTTTGATTGCTCTGCCAAGACCTACTAAAACGTACTGCCTTGGGCTTTAAGGATATCCTGTAACCGCTTGTTTTTTCCTGCTAGAAACCAATGCTAAAACAGCTAGGTAGAACCCCTCTCCCCCCTTTGTTCATCTCACAAGTGACCCTCCAGAATAAACTCATGGTTGCTTATAATTGCTCTAAAATGATTCTGAAGAAATCAACAAAATATTTACCGCTTTGCGTTTTTCCTTATACTCTCCATTTTTGCATACCCTCATTCCCCGAGCATCCCTCGCGGGTGCGTAAGGCAGGCTGCAATATACTCTTTGCTTGACCTGTTGCAATCCTAATGGGCTATTATAGGGTAAGGGAACCACTCAATGCAGATCCATTCTAAGGCACACCCTATACGCGAATTTCCACAGGTTTCCCTATTATGTTAGTTAAAGGAACATTAGCTGCGATGGTTCAGATCGTACTTAGTATTGTCCGTGAGCAGTGAATATTAGACACTAATTAGGGTTTGGCAATGACATTTTAAAAAAAATAAGGCATCACTTGTTTCTCTGTTTCCTCAGATCTTGTTTTTCTTAGCACCCACAGAAACCGTATTTGAAACTGTACCCTGAAGAGAGACTGCCTTAGAGGTCCTAGAACCACAAAGAGGCTGGTCTCGTTGACTTAAGGGAATTTTAACACTGTTTGTAATCGAAGTCATCGCAAATAGCCAATCAGGCGCGCTCTTTTCTCACATGGTTTTCGAACCGCACCTGGTGCTGTTAAGTGACTGGATGAATCCTTCCCCTCCCAAGGATAAGCTCTCCCATGCTGCTCCTTTTGAAAACCCTTAACTCAACATGGCTGTAAGCAGGGGGCAGTTGACCCTTAATGCCCGTTCCCCTTGTGCAGGCGTCCTTGGCACAAAACAGACATATTTGAGTATATGATATTTTTACAAATTTGCAAAAATCAATTGGAAAAACCCTTCTAAATAAAATATGATGAATTGATCGATTTGAAATAAGTATTATTGATTATTAAAAGGTCCCCTAACATGGTTGAAAACAGCGCTTTGGTATTAATGTAGTTTGGCCCTTTTATCTAGTTTGGGAGTTTGTTAAAGTCACTCGCGCCTTCGTTGTCCGCTGTTTGACAATGCTCGTGGTATAGTCAATAAAAGGCGGTTTCTTGCATTATACGAATGAATTTGAACCTTAAAGCAAACCTTAAACATTTTAGTACTAGTGAAATTTAAACTTGGTGAAACGTTGAATTGGAATTTTGTTTGTTTAAGTCTCAAATAACATCCCTTGAGATCAATAAATTTGTGGCCAATTGTAACGTATTGCTGAAAAACATTGATAAACATTATTCATCTAGAATCTCTTTTGATCCAAAACAAACGAGAATTCCCCATGAGATTAAATTAATGCCCAAGTGTGCCAAAAAAATAAATCTTGCTAGCATGCTTTTTCGTGCTTCGAAATGGCGAATAAGAATCGAGTTGAAAAGCATGGTTCCGTGACAGAATCCGCAGTTGCTCCACCTTTTTGAATCTGCGAAAGACCAAAGATGCCTTCGAAATCTTCCAAGAGCTCGCCAGAATTGAAGCTGTTCAGCATTTTAGACTCTCTACCATGTGTAAATACGAAGCTTAACAATGTACTAGATAAGTACCACTGTGTAAAGCATTCTTCGATTTTGTCAGCAGTAGTTTTATGGTCTTTTGAGTCGGTCCTGAAAGTATGGTGCAGTTTAGGCCTATTCGCGCTCGTCTCTTTGCCCACTGCAGTTCTCAATGCAGCACCAGGTGAGATTTGAATATTGATTTTAAATATACCGTGCTTTGATAAGGACAACTTATTTATCAAGACATGAATAAGAATTTCCAGAATTTAGAATGGTGAGAGGGACAGAGAGTCCTTCACAACTTGCGTTTTCTATGCAAGTTTCAGAAAGAACGCACATGTGGTTACATCTTTGAAAGGTTCGTTTTAACATACGACAAGCTACAGCATCTATGTGTTTGAACTAAGACTTGGCAGTTGTAGAAAAGAAACTAAGCCACACAAATTCTTCTTGAATTTGAATCAGGAGGCCTGAAGTCACCTTGATAACCAGTGGGTGTGCCATCGTTGAAAAAATTGAAGTTTTGCCAACAAATAACACTGCAAACAGCTGATAACCGATCATTTAAAAAGAAGACGTTTTTGTCCAAAGGGGAAGTTACCTAACATATTGCTACCCCCTGTCAATAGCATTTTTTCTCAAAAATTGTATTCCCGTTTTCATTTCAGTTCAAATTGCGGACAAACTGATTTGCCACCAGCTTGAATTTGTAGAGCAGCAACTATCAACTGTAAGTAACAAATATATCTGTTTGTCCTTGTCCCTTTCTTTGTGTTATTGTGTTTTTGTTTAAAACAATAGATCTATTGGCCCTTTTGACTGAGAAAACAATAGATTGTCCCCCAGTATAACTCCCTTCAAAAAGTCTTGAGTCAACCCCCTGAACAAAACGCTTGTCTGTTTCCTATGCATATATGCGCATGCTCAGAAAATTCGGAGATTCCTATTGGTCAAATAAGGTAATTGATAGTTGAATATAACATTAATTTCTGAACCAATGCATGTGGAGAGGTGGCAAAAATAACAGGGGTGTAAAAAGGACCAATCTGGGGCCATGGTGCAACACCTCTAGTTTCACCCTTTTAATATTGCTCATATGCCAACCTGGCATCTATTGAGCATAGGTTTAATTGTCTTCAAATTACTAAATCCAACCTTCGTTCTCTAAATAGAAAACTGGGACAGAATATAAGCCTCAAAGCAGCTCGTTTAAAAGATGCATCAAGCTGTTTTCACTCGGATTTCGCCTCCTGTTTATACTGCCTCGCATCAGTGCTAGTCTCTTTCTAGCGATATGGCACGTGATCACCAATGAATTCAAGGAAGACTCGAAAGTAAGTTGAAAATGAATTTAACAATTTTAGCAGTTTGTAAGGAATTAAATTGGATAAAGTAGGAAATGTGACACCCAACATGGTAAAGTGGGGGAACGATTTGGTGAAAAGGGTCTCAATTTGAATTGTTATCAATACAACTCTCTTACTTTCTTTGCTACTTTCCCCAACCAGCCCCGATCACCACGTTCCCTTAATAATGAAACATAAAACCCCTGAAAAATTGAGAGTTATTGGCAGCAAAGATTTTGATTAAAATATGAATGACGAAAAAATTAGTTTGTTGAGCAAATTAACTCCTGAGTTTGTCATCCAAGTGCTGTTGTTAAACTGTCGTAAAAGCCGAGAGGAACTTCGCAGCCCTTAACTATCATATTTCTCCATTAAATTGTGTTGGAACTTTTTTGACAACGTTTGGTTCTACTGCTGACGTAAGTTGTTGTCATCTTAAAGTTGGCGATGGAAATATTTTCAAACAAGTCATCTCTGGCTCGTCGAACAACAACGAGAATTTCAAGAAAGCGTCAATCAAGTTCGCCATGCAAAAGAAAACGAGTTCTAGAAGAAGACATAGAAGAGAAGGTACTTAATGCATTCTTTCGATTGATTAATGGAAGCAGAACCGCTCCCCCCCCCCTGTTACCTAGGGTGTTCCTTCTGAGGCCTGCATAGGGTGTGGACGTCCAGTCAGGGTCGAAGGGGATAGCCATACTGGCCTCAAATTGTGTTTTTTTTGGTAAAAAACTGTGACTGCAACGAAGTCAATCAAATTACATCCTAAAGGCTACTTAATATACCCTGCTCCATTAAACCGAACCCCGTATTGATGGAAATGAATGTTAATTCCACCATCTACCAACATGTTTTACACATCACTATATGTCATTTTATTCTAAAGATGAGAGAAAGGAAAGACAAACAGAAATGCATCTGTAGAAGATTTCCATCTAGATTCGACTGCATGGTAAACACCTATATAGAACATCTTTTAGGGTTGTTCTCTAGACTAGAATAGAGCGGTCTGTTGTTTGGAGATGAAAGTGCCACCCTTATGATTAGTGTTGCACATCGAATTTTTTGTGATGGGACGAGGAGTATACTCTAGGTGGACAGACTTTTATCATATTTCTATTTTGGATTCACTGGGTGTAACATAGCAGAAAAACAGTGCATTATCTGATGTGTTCAACGACTGGTTAAAATGATTCTGTTTTGTTTAACTTTTATTTTTCTAAATGGCGAGGCCTCTTTTGCAGGTTTCTAGAACGAATCTTTTTAAAGATAAAACATTTTTGTTCAGGTTCAAAAAAGGTGGGAGTGGCACCACAAACTCTTTAATGTGCATCCCTGCTTATTACAAAAGCACCCCTAAACGGGACACTTCGTAACATTACAAACCAGCATATTATCATGGTGTTTTGTGATATTTTTCTCTTCTCATTCTTGCCAGGTTGAGCAGTATTTATTCGTGAACGAGAGCTATCAATCCGAGAACGACCCTGATTACGAGATTGGCGAAACTACTTGCGAGTTTGACGATTCTACAGGCGAAAGTGAGATGGACGATGATGAAGCTGTCGACTCAAAGGGATTTCTGTGTGAGCAGTGTAAAGATGATTGCGACGATAAATGCAACGCGACTCGCGAAATCGATTGCGACGATGGTTTGAGAGATAGCGACGATGATAGCGACGATGGTGTGTCTTCTGAAAGCGACGAATTCGAGAAGAAAAAACAAGAAAACTTTGACGACAACGAAAACGAGGAAGATTTCGATAAAAAGGTTAACAATGGGAGCCACTTCGTTGGCAATTCAGACGCTGTGGAGGAGATACTACCGTCGGTTACCCCTTATGTAAACGTGAAGGTTTTTAAGAAGCTCGCAGGACAAAAGGTGGAAATTGCAGACCCGGTATGTCAAAAAGGTTGACTGGAACAGAAACTGAGCGATTTTTAATGAAAGCAACTGAGCAATTGAGAATTATTTAAATGTGAATACAAAGAAATAAAAAATAACAATTTGATTCTTTTCTTGGAATGGTCTGTGTAAACTCATGCTAATTTCTGAGTTAATTGCAAAAGTTCTGGAAAATCTTTTTAGAAATTAAAAAAATTTGATTTTTGTTACTCTTGTTTGTACAACCAACTTTTCATATCAATTTCAAATTAATTAGATTTAGTTTTTTGTAGTTTCTGTACTTATCTCAAAGATAGAGGCACGTTATGTTGAAAAGAATAATGATGTACCTAGACCCACTCCCCCCTGATTAACATAGAATAAAGCAGCCTTCAATATTAGAATAAGAAGTCATATATGGAACTGAATCATAAATTTTGGCTAGATTTTCCGCACCTGATAGTTCAATTCCTTTGACAGAGGACTACTGTTTAGTTCGTGCATTTAGAAATCAAACTCTACACAATTGGATTTGGAGTCTGTGCAGATGTTAGCAAAAGTGAGTTGCATTGAGTGAATGATAAAAAAACTGCTGCTTTCCCAATTGAACCAAAAAGCAGGAAATTTATCAAAGATACTCCTTCCAAATGATCTTCTTTTGTAATGATACATAAACCACTTTTGGTTATAATTAAATTTGTTCCCAAAAACTCTGATGTTTTATTCACTATCTCCACGATTGTATATTCACAAGAATCTATGTATCGAATCAAAAATTCTTTTTCCACGCGTCTTATTCTAATATAAGGAAAACAGAACGAAAGGAAAGGACAGAAAAGGAAAATAACGGCATTCAAATCCCGAAATTGCCAAAAACCAATACTATAGGCTTGCCATTTTTATCCAAAATTTGTAGTCTGACCAAGTGACCTGTTATGGCAAAAAAGTAAGGCTATAAGCTTGCCATTTTTATAAACATTTGATGGACTGAAAAAGTAGCTACCTTTGGCAAAAAAGTAGGGCTATAGGCTTGCCATTTTGATCAAAATTTGATGATCTGAAAAAGTGCCCAATTTTAGCCAAAAAGTAAGGCTATAGGCTTGCCATTTTGATCAAAATTTAATGGTCTGAAAATGTGCCCAACGTTGGAAAAAAAGTAGAGCTATAGGCTTGCAATTTTGATCAAAATTCCATGGTTTGCTAAGAGGCCAATTTTGGCAAAAGGGTAAGGCTATAGGCTTGCAATTTTGATCAAAATTTAATGGTCTTAAAAAGTGCCCATTTTTGGCAAAAAAGTAAGGCTATAGGCTTGCAATTTTGATCAGAATTCCATGGTTTGATAAATGGCCAAATTTGGCATAAATGTAAGGCTATAGGCTTGCCATCTTGATCAAAATTTAATGGTCTTAAGAAGAGCCCAATTTTGGCAAAAAAGTAAGGCTATAGGCTTCCAATTTTTATCAAAATTTCATGGGCTGAAAAAGTGCCCAATTTTCGCAAAAAAGTAAGGCTATAGGCTTGCAATTTTGATCAAAATTTGATGGTCTGAAAAAGAGGCCAATTTTGGCAAAAAAGTAAGGCTATAGGCTTGCAATTTTTATCAAAATTTCATGGGCTGAAAAAGTGGCCAATTTTGGCAAAAAAGTAAGGCTATAGGCTTGCAATTTTGATCAAAATTTGATGGTCCGGGAAAGTGGCCAAATTTGGCAAAAGAGTAAGGCTATAGGCTTGGCATTTCGATCAAAATTCGATGGTCTGAAAAAGTAGCCAATTTTGGCAAAAAGGTAAGGCTATAGGCTTGCAATTTTGATCAAAATTTAATGGTCTTAAAAAGTGCCCAATTCTGGCAAAAAAATAAGGCTTTAGGCTTGCAATTTTTATCAAAATTTGATGGTTGGAAAAAGTGGCCAATTTTGGCAAAAGGGTAAGGCTATAGGCTTGCAATTTTGATCAAAATTTAATGGTCTTAAAAAGTGCCCATTTTTGGCAAAAAAGTAAGGCTATAGGCTTGCAATTTTTATCAAAATTTCATGGGCTGAAAAAGTGCCCAATTTTCGCAAAAAGGTAAGGCTATAGGCTTGCAATTTTGATCAAAATTTGATGGTCTGAAAAAGAGGCCAATTTTGGCAAAAAAGTAAGGCTATAGGCTTGCAATTTTTATCAAAATTTCATGGGCTGAAAAAGTGGCCAATTTTGGCAAAAAAGTAAGGCTATAGGCTTGCAATTTTGATCAAAATTTGATGGTCCGGGAAAGTGGCCAAATTTGGCAAAAGAGTAAGGCTATAGGCTTGGCATTTCGATCAAAATTCGATGGTCTGAAAAAGTAGCCAATTTTGGCAAAAAGGTAAGGCTATAGGCTTGCAATTTTGATCAAAATTCGATGGTCTTAAAAAGTGCCCAATTCTGGCAAAAAAATAAGGCTTTAGGCTTGCAATTTTTATCAAAATTTGATGGTTGGAAAAAGTGGCCAATTTTGGCAAAAAAGTAAGGCTATAGGCTTGCAATTTTGTTCAAAATTTAATGGTCTTAAAAAGTGCCGAATTTTGGCAAAAAGTAAGGCTATAGGCTTGCAATGTTGATCGAAATTCGATGGTTTGATAAGTGGCCAATTTTCGCAAAAAGTACGGCTATAGGCTTGGCATTTCGATCAAAATTTGATGGTCCGGGAAAGTGGCCAAATTTGGCAAAAGAGTAAGGCTATAGGCTTGGCATTTCGATCAAAATTCGATGGTCTGAAAAAGTAGCCAATTTTGGCAAAAAGGTAAGGCTATAGGCTTGCAATTTTGATCAAAATTCGATGGTCTTAAAAAGTGCCCAATTCTGGCAAAAAAGTAAGGCTATAGGCTTGCAATGTTGATCGAAATTCGATGGTTTGATAAGTGGCCAATTTTGGCAAAAAGGTAAGGCCATAGGCTTGCCATCTTGATCAAAATTTAATGGTCTTAAAAAGTGCCCAATTCTGGCAAAAAAGTAAGGCTATAGCCTTGCAATTTTTATCAAAATTTAATGGGCTGATAAAGTGCCCAATTTTGGCACAAAAGTAAGGCTATAGGCTTGCAATTTTGTTCAAAATTTAATGGTCTTAAAAAGTGCCCAATTTTGGCAAAAAAGTAAGGCTATAGGCTTGGCTTCTCGATCAAAATTCGATGGTCTGAAAAAGTGGCCAATTTTGGCAAAAAAGTAAGGCTATAGGCTTGCCATTTCGATCAAAATTTAATGGTCTTAAAAAGTGGCCAATGTTGGCAAAAAAGTAAGGCTATAGGCTTGCAATTTTGTTCAAATTTCGATGGTTTGATAAGTGGCCAATTTTGGCAAAAGAGTAAGGCTATAGGCTTGCAATTTTGATCAAAATTTAATGGGCTGAAAAAGTGCCCAATTTTGGCAAAAAGGTAAGGCCATAGGCTTGCCATCTTGATCAAAATTTAATGGTCTTAAAAAGTGCCCAATTCTGGCAAAAAAGTAAGGCTATAGCCTTGCAATTTTTATCAAAATTTAATGGGCTGATAAAGTGCCCAATTTTGGCACAAAAGTAAGGCTATAGGCTTGCAATTTTGTTCAAAATTTAATGGTCTTAAAAAGTGCCCAATTTTGGCAAAAAAGTAAGGCTATAGGCTTGGCTTCTCGATCAAAATTCGATGGTCTGAAAAAGTGGCCAATTTTGGCAAAAAAGTAAGGCTATAGGCTTGCCATTTCGATCAAAATTTAATGGTCTTAAAAAGTGGCCAATGTTGGCAAAAAAGTAAGGCTATAGGCTTGCAATTTTGTTCAAATTTCGATGGTTTGATAAGTGGCCAATTTTGGCAAAAGAGTAAGGCTATAGGCTTGCAATTTTGATCAAAATTTGCTGGTCTGAAAAAGTGGCCAATTTTGGCAAAAAAGTAAGGCTATAGGCTTGGCATTTCGATCAAAATTCGATGGTCTGAAAAAGTGGCCAATTTTGGCAAAAAAGTAAGGCTATAGGCTTGCAATTTTTATCAAAATGTCATGGTTTGATAAATGGCCAAATTTGGCAAAAAAGTAAGGCTATAGCCTTTCAATTTTGATCAAAATTTAATGGTCTTAAAAAGTGCCCAATTTTGGCAAAAAAGTAAGGCTATAGGCTTGCCATTTCGATCAAAATTTAATGGTCTTAAAAAGTGCCCATTTTTGGCAAAAAAGTAAGGCTATAGGCTTGCAATTTTTATCAAAATTTCATGGGCTGAAAAAGTGCCCAATTTTCGCAAAAAAGTAAGGCTATAGGCTTGCAATTTTGATCAAAATTTGATGGTTGGAAAAAGAGGCCAATTTTGGCAAAAAAGTAAGGCTATAGGCTTGCAATTTTGATCAAAATTTAATGGTCTTAAAAAGTGGCCAATTTTCGCAAAAAGTAAGGCTATAGGCTTGCAATTTTGATCAAACTTCCATGGTTTGCTAAGAGGCCAATTTTGGCAAAAAGGTAAGGCTATAGGCTTGCAATTTTGATCAAAATTTAATGGTCTTAAAAAGTGCCGAATTTTGGCAAAAAGTAAGGCTATAGGCTTGCAATGTTGATCGAAATTCGATGGTTTGATAAGTGGCCAATTTTGGCAAAAAGTACGGCTATAGGCTTGGCATTTCGATCAAAATTCGATGGTTTGATAAGTGGCCAATTTTGGTCAAAAAGTAAGGCCATAGGCTTGCCATCTTGATCAAAATTTAATGGTCTTAAAAAGTGCCCAATTCTGGCAAAAAAGTAAGGCTATAGCCTTGCAATTTTTATCAAAATTTGATGGTTGAAAAAAGTGGCCAATTTTGGCAAAAAAGTAAGGCTATAGGCTTGCAGTTTTTATCAAAATTTAATGGGCTGAAAAAGTGCCCAATTTTGGCAAAAAAGTAAGGCTATAGGCTTGCCATCTTGATCAAAATTTAATGGTCTTAAAAAGTGCCCATTTCTGGCAAAAAAGTAAGGCTATAGCCTTGCAATTTTTATCAAAATTTAATGGGCTGAAAAAGTGCCCAATTTTGGCACAAAAGTAAGGCTATAGGCTTGGCATTTCGATCAAAATTCGATGGTCTGAAAAAGTGGCTAATTTTGGCAAAAAAGTAAGGCTATAGGCTTGCCATTTCGATCAAAATGTTATGGTCTTAAAAAGTGGCCAATGTTGGCAAAAAAGTAAGGCTATAGCCTTGCAATTTTTATCAAAATTTGATGGTTGAAAAAAGTGGCCAATTTTGGCAAAAAAGTAAGGCTATAGGCTTGCAGTTTTTATCAAAATTTAATGGGCTGAAAAAGTGCCCAATTTTGGCAAAAAAGTAAGGCTATAGGCTTGCCATCTTGATCAAAATTTAATGGTCTTAAAAAGTGCCCATTTCTGGCAAAAAAGTAAGGCTATAGCCTTGCAATTTTTATCAAAATTTAATGGGCTGAAAAAGTGCCCAATTTTGGCACAAAAGTAAGGCTATAGGCTTGGCATTTCGATCAAAATTCGATGGTCTGAAAAAGTGGCTAATTTTGGCAAAAAAGTAAGGCTATAGGCTTGCCATTTCGATCAAAATGTTATGGTCTTAAAAAGTGGCCAATGTTGGCAAAAAAGTAAGGCTATAGGCTTGCAATTTTGATCAAAATTCGATGGTTTGATAAGTGGCCAATTTTGGCAAAAAAGTAAGGCTATAGGCTTGCCATCTCGATCAAAATTTAATAGTCTTAAAAAGTGGCCAATTTTCGTAAAAACGTAAAGCTATAGGCTTGCAATTTTTATCAAAATTTGATGGTCTGAAAAAGTGGCCAATTTTGGCAAAAAGGTAAGGCTATAGGCTTTCAATTTTGATCAAAATTTAATGGTCTTAAAAAGTGCCCAATTTTGGCAAAAAAGTAAGGCTATAGGCTTGCAATTTTGATCAAAATTTAATGGTCTTAAAAAGTGGCCAATTTTCGCAAAAAGTAAGGCTATAGGCTTGCAATGTTGATCAAAATTCGATGGTTTGATAAGTGGCCAATTTTGGCAAAAAGTAAGGCTATAGGCTTGGCATTTCGATCAAAATTCGATGGTTTGATAAGTGGCCAATTTTGGCCAAAAAGTAAGGCCATAGGCTTGCCATCTTGATCAAAATTTAATGGTCTTAAAAAGTGCCCAATTTTGGCAAAAAAGTAAGGCTATAGGCTTGCAATGTTGATCAAAATTCGATGGTTTGATAAGTGGCCAATTTTCGCAAAAAGTACGGCTATAGGCTTGGCATTTCGATCCAAATTCGATGGTTTGATAAGTGGCCAAGTTTGGCCAAGAAGTAAGGCCATAGGCTTGCCATCTTGATCAAAATTTAATGGTCTTAAAAAGTGCCCAATTCTGGCAAAAAAGTAAGGCTATAGCCTTGCAATTTTTATCAAAATTTAATGGGCTGAAAAAGTGCCCAATTTTGGCAAAAAAGTAAGGCTATAGCCTTGCAATTTTGTTCAAAATTTGATGTTCTTAAAAAAAGCCCAAGTTTGGCAAAAAAGTAAGGCTATAGTCTTGCCATCTTGATCAAAATTTAATGGTCTTAAAAAGTGCTCAATTTTGGCAAAAAGTAAGGCTATAGGCTTGCAATGTTGATCAAAATTCGATGGTTTGATAAGTGGCCAATTTTGGCAAAAAGTACGGCTATAGGCTTGGCATTTCGATCCAAATTCGATGGTTTGATAAGTGGCCAATTTTGGTCAAAAAGTAAGGCCATAGGCTTGCCATCTTGATCAAAATTTAATGGTCTTAAAAAGTGCCCAATTCTGGCAAAAAAGTAAGGCTATAGCCTTGCAATTTTTATCAAAATTTGATGGTTGGAAAAAGTGGCCAATTTTGGCAAAAAAGTAAGGCTATAGGCTTGCAGTTTTTATCAAAATTTAATGGGCTGAAAAAGTGCCCATTTTTGGCAAAAAAGTAAGGCTATAGCCTTGCAATTTTGTTCAAAATTTAATGGTCTTAAAAAGTGCCCAATTCTGGCAAAAAAGTAAGGCTATAGGCTTGCAGTTTTTATCAAAATTTAATGGGCTGAAAAAGTGCCCAATTTTGGCAAAAAAGTAAGGCTATAGCCTTGCAATTTTGTTCAAAATTTAATGGTCTTAAAAAGTGCCCAATTTTGGCAAAAAAGTAAGGCTATAGACTTGCTATCTTGATCAAAATTTAATGGTCTTAAAAAGTGCTCAATTTTGGCAAAAAGTAAGGCTATAGGCTTGCAATGTTGATCAAAATTCGATGGTTTGATAAGTGGCCAATTTTGGCAAAAAAGTAAGGCTATAGGCTTGCAGTTTTTATCAAAATTTAATGGGCCGAAAAAGTGCCCAATTTTGGCAAAAAAGTAAGGCTATAGGCTTGCAATTTTGTTCAAAATTTAATGGTCTTAAAAAGTGCCCAATTTTGGCAAAAAGGTAAGGCTATAGACTTGGCATTTCGATCAAAATTCGATGGTTAGATAAGTGGCCAATTTTGGCAAAAAGTACGGCTATAGGCTTGGCATTTCGATTAAAATTCGATGGTTTGATAAGTGGCCAATTTTGGTCAAAAAGTAAGGCTATAGGCTTGCAATTTTTATCAAAATTTCATGGGCTGAAAAAGTGGCCAATTTTGGCAAAAAAGTAAGGCTATAGGCTTTCAATTTTTATCAAAATTTAATGGGCTGAAAAAGTGCCTAATTTTGGCAAAAAAGTAAGTCTATAGGCTTGCAATTTTGATCAAAATTTGCTGGTCTGAAAAAATGGCCAATTTTGGCAAAAAAGTAAGGCTATAGGCTTTCAATTTTGATCAAAATTTAATGGTCTTAAAAAGTGCCCAATTTTGGCAAAAAAGTAAGGCTATAGGCTTGCCATTTCGATCAAAATTTAATGATCTTAAAAAGTGCCCAATTTTGGCAAAAAGTAAGGCTATAGGCTTGGCATTTGGATCAAAATTTAATGATCTTAAAAAGTGCCCAATTTTGGCAAAAAGTAAGGCTATAGGCTTGCAATTTTGATCAAAATTTGCTGGTCTGAAAAAGTGGCCTATTTTGGCAAAAAAAGTAAGGCTATAGGCTTGGCATTTCGATCAAAATTTAATGATCTTAAAAAGTGCCCAATTTTGGCAAAAAGTAAGGCTATAGGCTTGCCATTTTGATCAAAATTTAATGGTTTTAAAAAGTGTCCAATTTTGGCAAAAAAGGAAGGCTATAGGCTTGCAATTTTGATCAAAATTCGTAGGTTTGATAAGAGGCCAATTTTGGCAAAAAAGTAAGGCTATAGGCTTGCCATTTCGATCAAAATTTAATGATCTTAAAAAGTGTCCAATTTTGGCAAAAAAGTAAGGCTATAGGCTTGGCATTTCGATCCAAATTCGATGGTTTGATAAGTGGCCAATTTTGGCCAAGAAGTAAGGCTATAGACTTGCCATCTTGATCAAAATTTAATGGTCTTAAAAAGTGCTCAATTCTGGCAAAAAAGTAAGGCTATAGCCTTGCAATTTTTATCAAAATTTAATGGGCTGAAAAAGTGCCCAATTTTGGCAAAAAAGTAAGGCTATAGGCTTGCAATTTTGTTCAAAATTTAATGGTCTTAAAAAGTGCCCAATTTTGGCAAAAAAGTAAGGCTATAGGCTTGCAATTTTGATCAAAATTTGCTGGTCTGAAAAAGTGGCCAATTTTGGCAAAAAAAGTAAGGCTATAGGCTTGGCATTTCGATCAAAATTCGATGGACTGAAAAAGTAGCCAATTTTGGCAAAAAAGTAAGGCTATAGGCTTGCAATTTTGATCAAAATTTAATGGTCTAAAAAAGTGTCCAATTTTGGCAAAAAAGTAAGGCTATAGACTTGCCATTTCGATCAAAATTTAATGGTCTTAAAAAGTGCCCAATTTTGGCAAAAAAGTAAGGCTATAGGCTTGGCATTTCGATCCAAGTTCGATGGTTTGATAAGTGGCCAATTTTGGCCAAAAAGTAAGGCCATAGGCTTGCCATCTTGATCAAAATTTAATGGTCTTAAAAAGTGCCCAATTCTGGCAAAAAAGTAAGGCTATAGGCTTGCAGTTTTTATCAAAATTTAATGGGCTGAAAAAGTGCCCAATTTTGGCAAAAAAGTAAGGCTATAGCCTTGCAATTTTGTTCAAAATTTAATGGTCTTAAAAAGTGCCCAATTTTGGCAAAAAAGTAAGGCTATAGACTTGCCATCTTGATCAAAATTTAATGGTCTTAAAAAGTGCTCAATTCTGGCAAAAAAGTAAGGCTATAGCCTTGCAATTTTTATCAAAATTTAATGGGCTGAAAAAGTGCCCAATTTTGGCAAAAAAGTAAGGCTATAGGCTTGCAATTTTGTTCAAAATTTAATGGTCTTAAAAAGTGCCCAATTTTGGCAAAAAAGTAAGGCTATAGGCTTGCCATCTTGATCAAAATTTAATGGTCTTAAAAAGTGGCCAATTTTGGCAAAAAAGTAAGGCTATAGGCTTGCCATCTTGATCAAAATTTAATGGTCTTAAAAAGTGGCCAATGTTGGGAAAAAAGTAAGGCTATAGGCTTGCCATTTTTATTAAAATTTCATGGTCTGAAAAAGTGGCCAATTTGGGTAAAAAAGTAAGGCTATAGGCTTGCCATTTTTATTAAAATTTCATGGTCTGTAAAAGTTACCAAGGCTTGTTATTTTCATTAAAAATTCATGGTTTGAAAACGTGACTACATTTAGTGAAAAAGTAAGTCTTTAGCATTGCGATTTGCTGTTATGAAAGATGGATCAATTTGAACATATCAGATCCAGAGATGAAAATGTTTTGTGAAGATATAAAGATGTGTGTAACTTTATAAATGTATTTTGACAGAAATCCAGTCATACATCTTAGCAATATCAGAATTTTAAATAATTTCATACAAAATTTATTCAACTTTCCCAATTTGGAAACTCAAGGTTACAAATTATGTCTCTTATCAAACTTATTTCAATGTTTCACAATCTGAATTTAAAATTGGCTTAACCAATAACTCCAACATAGACATTTTATTTGTTAGGATAATGAGGAGATGCCAGAAACATATATTATATCATGCTTACATTGCTTTTCCCAGACAACAGCACATCTCCTCATTCAACATCAATTGTCTAGATCTACTAGCACTTTTTCTAAACAACAAGAATTATAGAGTGTCTGCCATTCTGTGATTTTCTCATTAATTAAAATTCCAGCAGTAAAGTATGGCATTAGCCAATCCTAAATGGTTTATTATTCAATAAATTTATTATTCTTGCAAAATTCAAAATACAGATGTCTAAACATTTACTCTAATCTGCAAGAGACAAAATAGATCTTTACCCCCTGTCATTTTCCCAGAGGATCATTGCAATGCCACTTAAAGTCCCAATAGCCAGTTGAAACCATCTTCAACATCAAATATATTCATAAATTGTCTCTAGTCAATAACATTCAATAAAGTTTTCCATATTCCTAAGATTTTCCTAGTTACATAGATTGTATACAGCAACAACATTCAAGATTGCTATAGCCAGCTTATAACTAAGAAATACTGCAAAATATGCTCTACAATTTACTGAAATCAAAACAGGCCAATGTGGTTACTATTATGCTGATATTAATCAATGTTTCAGCAATCACATGAAGTTGCTTTAGCAAGCTCGGCATAATTTACTATTTATAACTACTTCTAAATAAAATATTAGCCAACTTTAAAATTAATCAACCGAAGAGGTAACTAATGTTTTGGTACACAACAGCTTCCAAAGCTCCAATTCCATCAAGGTGTTCCGGTATCAGATTTTACAACGCCAAAAGATTGTGAAATGCATGTACCTTCCATTGTGAATGTGCTTGACCAAAAATCTATTTTCTTCACTCATTATCTGCTCACATTGTCTCGTATGATGTTCTGTCTCCTGAATGGCGACATGTAATTGTTGCCATTGTGAAAACAAATCCGTCCTAAAATATGACATATGGTGGGTCAGAAAGATAAATTCCTGTAGAAAATGGTAATGTTCAATTACTGAAAGTGCTCCACATGAAGACAAGACAAGACTTGCCTAAAGGTATTATTATTTATATTATATGAGATCTAGGGTCTGAGACACTTTCCCCGAAAGCAGGATACTTCATTTTTGAATCTAGTTGCAGGCAGATGTTAAATTGTCACAATTTTCTTGAGAATAATAAATTGCTTTTATTTAGTGAAAAGGATAAATCCTGGTTGTTTGCTAGCTGCTTAGTTCAAAAAAAAGATATATGTGATATTTTGCCTTCTAATTGGAAGTATGGTAGTAAACTATTCTTTCAAATTATAAATAATTAAAATAATAACTATATTTGGTTTAATTATTAGTTCTGTAGAAGCGCTGTATGCAGCGGCAAAATACTAACTACAAATTTACTTTTCAAATGTTGTTTTTTTGCTGTATTTTCTATGTTACAACATTCATGTTAATTCACAATTCACATTACTTTGTTGCAAGCATTCTATTAAGGATCCAGTGGCTGGCCTGCTGCAGTCCCATTTTTTTGTATCGGTTTACTCTTTGAAAGTTCATCTCTAAAACTTTGTGCATCTTTAAAAGGTACGCAGGTTATAAACAACAACTTACCATAATAAGATCAGGAAGTGAAAACCAAAATGCAGCATGAGGTATAAGCTCTTTACCATGATGTCCAGCGAAGCGGTTTATGAGAATACCAATAATGAAATAAAGAGCGACACCAGGGAAAAACCTGAAATCATAAAAAATTTGAGTTTACGTGGCTAATAAACAAGTAACAATTGTGAGAGATAATCTAAAAGTTTAAGTGTCTTCACAATTCTTTTCTACAACCAGTCAAAAGAATAAAAAACTTAGTATGGATGTTACATGTTAAAAGCAACAAGGTAACAAGTTGTACAAGTAAACAAACAGTCCCCATCCAGTGGGGTAATGGAAAGGTTCAAGGCCCTTAAGACTATATTGCTTAAGGGGCCCTTCCTGTTTGGCCTTTTCCAAAATCTAGACATAAGTAACAAAATAGATTGAAGGAGTTCTGTACACGATTAACTTCAAGGATCAAAACTGGCAAAAACATCAACTTCAATGTCAAAGGATATGTTTATATCTTGCAAGTATTATCAAAAATTACAAGAAACCTGTCTCTTGAAAACCACTGAGGAGCCCCTTTGGAGCCACAAAGGCTTTGGGGTCCTGAGGAGTTGTCCCAATCCAAACCTACATTGGTTATGCCACTATCCACATTTCAACATGCCGCAGTGAAATGTGAATCAAAATATTTAGAGTAAAAAAACATAAAATAACTTACAAAATCAAAAGAACGGATCCCACACTGATACTTTTTCCAGCTGGGCTCCCATCAATGGATCTTTCGCATGCACCAGAATAGTTAAAATGAGCATTTAGCTGCAAGAAATATACATAAATATTAGTCTAATCCAGACATGTTAAAATGAGGACAAAAAGCAGACCCATGGTTAAGCACACTAAAAAGCATTTTTTGTCACCCTGCAATTGTCTAATAATGCTGAACAACTAGCAGTAATAATTCACTAACAGGATCTTTCTTCAATCTGCTTCCAGTTATTCTGACAAGCAAATGCAAGTCTCAACTAAACTGTTTTATATATAAAGCAAGGAAAATGAACAAAACGTTAATCAAATTTAATAACATTTGGCATGAAGCTTACAACAAAACATTATTTGACTTGCTCCTAACATAGTTTAACCCAGCTTAAAAGAAACAGTCCAACAACAATGACTCTTGCAACTAACTTTTATATGAAGGCTAATTTGAGGGCCAGTGCTAACAAGAGGAAATATGGTTATTTCAATAATAAGGTAATTTAACAATACAGGAACACAACAACACAGTTTTATTTAACAATTTGTTCAACATTTAACACATTTTAACTTTTACTTATTAACCTAGGTTTAGTTTAAGCAGGTCTACATTTTAATTTTAGCAGGTCCACATCAGCTCTATGCTGACTACTACTGACCTGCTATTAAAAAAAAATAAATAATGTATGTATGTTAAATAATGTAAGGTGTCCTTAAATCCATTTCCTTACCGTACAATAAACTTTATCGAACACCAAGCTAACTGGCTTGGGTGCCATGGCTCCACCATGATTATGCACAACAGTTGTATTCCAGTTCGCTATTGGATCACAGATGAACTTAAGGTATGTTTTAACATTTTTAGATGGATCTTTACACAGTCCATTTTCACCAGTAAATAATGATCCAAAAGACTTGTGCCCTGCAGAAAACATTTACAAATAATGAGATGATGAAAACGCAATCTTGTCTGCATTAGATGTTTGGACGCCTTGTCCACTTAAAGGCAATGGAGCCATAAGAAACTAAGGTCAAACAATAAAGCTTTCCTCCAAGGGCAGGTTAAGAAATTACCCCACTGATTAGAGATAGAGGTAATAGGGGTAATGGCAATGGTGTAGCCAAAAGAGGGGCAGATGGTCAGGGCCCCCCCCACTGAGCTTCCAAAAAAGTGTATGTCGGAAGATTTGTCTTTCTAAGAATAAAAGGAAAGCAAGGCTGATTAGCATAATATCATGGAAGTGACAGACATCAGCAAAGGGGTGGGTCTTAATTTGTTAAAATTTTTTACAGTAGTGGGAAAACGACACACCAAAACACAAACCTTCGATGAAAGGGTTCGCTATTTCATAGCCAAGTAGTGTTACATAATCATCTGTGAACAAATATCTCAAGCATGCAGTTCCAGCACATTGATACCTCATTGCATTGCAAATGTGCATGTAGAAACGGCACGCATGACCAGTGCCATTAACTGGCATCAATCTATCTAAATCTTTTGGTTGTGGCATCTTCAAGCATTCAGTTGCATTCAGGTCAAAGAACCAATAAGCTGGACTGGAGAGAGAGAATGTTGAAATCAGAATTGTAAAGATAAAGAGTTTAACAAGGGTGGGGGAGCAATCCTTATACAGGTTGGTTCAATTTAAGGGCTGTCCACATTTAGATTTCGTCTAGAATGGAGAGGTGCAGCCTAAAGCTGCAATTAATTGCTTTTTTGGGACAAAACCTAATTTAAGATTTTCATAAAAAATTGAAACTATGAATACCTTCCCCCATAATCAGGAAACCTTATGCAAAAGAAATCACATATAATCAAAAGTCAAAGTAATTTCCAAAATAATGAGGGAAACAAAATTGTATTGAAATTGTTGAAGACCAGTCTGCAGAGCATGGCAGAACTCGATGTAAGACAAAACCTAGGAAATGTCGGAGGCCCATTACTCAACCAAATAATACAGAACCAGGCCTGATTTATATGGCAGTTATTGACAAGATCTCGGAAGTGCACTTATCCCCCAGGGTTCATTTTATATAATGTTCGCAGAGAATAACCCAAATAACAATTGTTGGCACTGACCCGATTCTATAACAGGACATAGAAGGGTAACCGCTTTTGTTATGATTGAAAAAAGGAACAAAAGTAGGTGTTAGCTTTGCCATTCTTGTAGCCTGCTTCAAGTTTATCGATCTTAGATTCGAAATAATCTCTCAACATCCGATTCAATTTTCTATCCACAAAAGTTTTATCGTACTGTCTTGTGAGCAACTAAAATTAAACCCGGCTCTTAGGGAGGTAGTGGGCCTATAGGGAGACATGCAATATGAATCGGCTATCTTCGGCGTATTATGCATAAGTAAAAACGACAAAGTATCATATTATCTTACCCCAATAATTCAGCAGCCTTATATCCCATAGGTCCACAGGTTTCTGCCTCTGTATCAAGGGCAGACATCAGTAATATCATCGCTAATAACAGCGCCACTCCTCCATCTTTGACGTCCATTTTGTTCCACATTCTTTTCTGCCTCCTCATGTGATCCTGAGAGCTTCACAGCGTCCAAAGAGCTCCTCCACATCGACACCGGAATAAAAGTTGCTACGCATATCGAGAGACCATTAACGTCACTCCAAGGGGTTGATAAGTGCTGGTTTTTTATTAAATATCCGGGGGGGGGGGCTTAGGAAGTAGCTCAACCTACTAACTGTAAAGCATTCTGCTTCTTGCAGAGCAATACTGGTTGCTCAAGTGAATTTGTTCCTTCAAAGCCATCACTCTTCAAGATATTTCAGTGATAAAATGCAAAGCATTATTTCATCTTCCACATTTGCATAGCCAAAAGTTGATTTTTGGCTTATCAAAAGAGGCTGAAGAGCCAGTTCTGCCCTGTAACACATGCCCCCTCCAAATAATGTGAAGGGTTCCTTTCTGTAAATCAATGTTTTATCTATATAAGCCTTTGATTTCTTAGAGTTGCAGGCAGTGTAGTTAAAAAATTCAGCAAGTAACCTTGATACAAAGCAGATCTTTCCTGAAAAGAAGGTTTGAACTGCAACCAACTTCAAGATCATTCATTACATGTAAAAGTTGCATATCTTTAGTACTACAACCTAAATATAACTGCTAATGTCAATTTTTAAAGGAATATCAACCCCCTTACTTCCAAAGAAATTGAAGCTATGGAAATATTTGGATCTCTCCCCTACCCACACATCTCTACCCACACATGGCCCCTTACTTTATGAGGCATCAGAATTAGCAGATTGTGTATCAGAGGTTGCTTCAACGCCTTGATTTCGACTTGTTTGAAAGTCTCGTAATTTCTTCAGTGGTTTTTGAGCTATTCTTTCTGCAAAATAAACATCAGAATTTGCAGCAATCCCTTTAAATGCCCAGCCTCTGACTTTTACATCCTGGGCAGCAATTCCTTCATGCTCTAAGTACTCATATCTCTCCTTCAGCCTGTTCATCTGACTTTGCAAAATCCTTGGATATCTAGCTATTTTGTCTAAATCAGAATTAAATTTCTTGAGGCAGAAATCCACCTTTTCTTTAGCATTAATCATGTTCATGGTTAAAATAGCAGGATACTTCAGCAGAATCTTTCGCACTTGTTTTTTGCTAAAACCAATTTTCTCCTCAAGAAATTTCACCTTCTCTAACATCTTATTTGTGTTCAGGTACTCTATAATGTCTGGGCATCTTTCCAAAATACTAACAACCTCATCAACAGAAAATCCGAATGGTAGTCGTCTCAAAGCCTCAACCTATCAAAGAAATACATTAATATGCAATTAGGAAAGTTCCTCATCATGGAGTATCATATTGCATGAATAACATTTAGAATTAAGATTTAAAGGTTCCCAACCCAGGGGGGGTACTTGACCAAAAATAGTGTGGGGGTGTGCAGTCCTATAAACATTTTTTTGACCCAGCTCTAGAATTTCCTCCTACAAATGGTGGCCAAAAGTATACTACAAAATGTAAGAAAACACCCCCACTCTTGCAAAATTTCCCCATTGGCAACCAGCTTTAGAAAAAGTGTTCTAATTTGATACCCAGTGTTAGAAAAAGGAGGTGAAATTGATACCCAGAAAGGAGTGCACATCCCATCAGCAAAATATACTAAGTTCCCCCCTGGGGTTCCCAAGCAAAAAAATAGACTTGTAAACAGGGGACTGTTGCATGCTTCCTGCATCACAGTTTTTGCTTTATTTTTTACTGATGCTGCATAATATATGTACCTTAAGAGTCAATGTGCTTTCCACATCTCTCAGTAGAATTCTTGGGTTCTTTTTGAAAACCTTTGCCAATGATTCTTCAAAGAAGGAATTCACTTTGAAAACAGTTATCTTCTTTTTCAATAGAGATGTATCAAGTGCAATAGTTCTTGGAGCAACATTACACATTCTACTGATTACAGGAAATGGTATTTTCTGCATCAATAAGTAATCAACATTTAAATGAAGTTTTGTGACATCCTTTTCCTTTAATTGAAGTCTTTTCCTAACCATTTCGATCATCTCTTCTGTATCTTCCTTCAGCCTTTCCTCCTTCAATTTTTCTTCAAGAGTATCCTTCAAACCCCGTCTTGATGTTTTCTTTTTCTCTTTCTTCCTGGCTTTTCTGGCCAGTACAGCCACTTGCCGCGGTGTTTGTATTTCATTCCCGACATATTTGAAATGTTCAGATCTCGGTAACAGAGAAACCGAAGTGATTGTAAGGCTCCTTCTGCTGAGAAGTTGCACGTGAGAATCGGCCATTTTGGGCCTAGCATTGCTAAAGATACATTCTAGCACAAAAAAACCTCTGCTACCAGCAAACCAGCCTACATTTCTTGGGCTACACGTTGATATGAACTTCCTTGCAAACATATTATTGTCTGTGAACAACTTATGCAAAATGTAGCCAGGAAATTTCAGTTGTTTCAAATTCCTTCACTGTTCTTCCCTCAAGTTCGTGTGTAGTCTCGATTTGATTTGATTGCTCCTACGCAGAAAGTGTGCAGGACCAAAATTAACATTTCTTAATTAACACGATATTCCCAGTGTATTTTAACCAAAATAATTCGTTTATAAAATAATACTAATAAACACTAACTTAACTAAACCGACTAGATAAGACTGCTACGTCACTTGTTCCCCAACAGCGCATACATGAGGAGAGAAGATGGGCCTCGGCAGTGTTACAGGATGAATCTTAAGAAATGCCTGGTCAGACTTTTCTCGGTTGTGCAAGTTTACCCTATCTCTCATATTCTCCCATTTCCAGATATCGAGATCTACCCACCCAGCCTGGCTTTTTCATGCCAATCCTGCATATCCATGTTATTCTATTAAGTTTGTTGTCACCTATGAAATTGGCAAAATCCAAAACTGAGGGTTTAAAAATGAAGACGGGTTGCAATAATTTTTCGCTTTTCAATCATGCATCAAATCAGCTACATTCAAATATTTTATTCTGGATTCTTTCTTAAGTTTCCTAAAATGCAACAAGATTATTCGAAAAATTAAAAGTTAAAAAACAACAATTTACTAAACACGACCTCCGCATAATTCAATCAAAGTAGGTACTCTGAGGTATAACATCAACAAAAGTGCAGACAATTTATTTCAACGTTTAGAACTAAAGTTGAGTGACAATTTTCTATTTTTACGGCAAAAACTGGACTATTTGTATAACTGCTAAGCATCTTGTAAGTAATTAAAAACAGAAGAAAAAGTGTTCCAAAAACTTTGCAAATATGGGCCTGATTATGCTAAAGCGAGCTAAGGCCACGTCAAAAATTTATGGTAGGACTGGGCTGGGGAAAGTAAAAATTGGAAGGGGCACTATGTTTAAAATATGACAAATCTACTTGAAATATGAGGCAATCATACGAAATTCAGAACTTTAACCTTAATGACTTCAATAATTGCCAAATATGTTATATACTGTACATATAGCTAAAGATATCATTGCATCTTTTAGGACAAATATATTGGGAGATTGGAGGGGGTTTAGCCTTCATGCCCCTTGCTACATCACTGGTTTACTTTGGCTATAAGCAACACTGTTACCCATACGACTACCAAAATAACAGCCCAATTCCAGAGTACTGGGGATATGTTCCATCTTTTTCAAACGCATCATTGCCTTGCAATCATAGAACAGACATGTTCTTGACAGCCCCCCCCCCCCAGGTATCCACCAAAGACTGCTAACCCCATTTGAAGCCAAGCAGACCCCCTTTCTATAATTCTCTCAGCTAAGCTTCTAAAGTTCTAATATAGTTTAGTACAAAATCTGTTAAAAAACGTCTGAAAAATTCGACTACACTGTAAATAAATTGATTGTGTTAAGGATATAGTCTACACCCATATGAAGGTACTCAAAAACATACTATACTGTTCTTATATCGTCCATAAATCTATCTTAACTTTTTTGCACTTTTTGCTTTTTCCATGTCTTTCCTTTGTATAAGTAATGTCCGTTGCATGCGTCAATATGCTAAAAAAGAAGATAACCTTAAAGCTTTTTCAACGTCCTAGCGAGTCACAGCCAGCTTTGATCTGCTCAGAGTTTCTTGAAAAAAATCGATACTCAATGCCCTCAGAGCTTGAAAAGTTTTAACATATTTGGTTAAAAATCAGGAAACTGAATGTATTATGTCATAGCATGACCACGGAAGCTAAAACTGCATGTTCTTTCACCCAGGAGCGACACTTAAAGAGGGGGCTTGGAGTGGGTCATCCGCCTAACTATTAAAATTCCGACCCCTTGCAGGGCGAATATAGGCACCGCAGGGCACGTTTTTGCTGCGAAATGGCCAAGATCAACAATTTTTGAAGGGCAAGGAGTGACTATTGCAGGGCAAATGCTCCAACACCCTCCCAAAATGGAGCTTGAAGAACACCCCCCCCCCCTGCTTTCACCTACCTCTTCTTGTACATCTGAATCCATAGTAACCATTTGCGCATGCACAGACGTTCGGGCGTATACACGTGCCACCATTAAAACATCCCCAATTGCATCGAGCTAAAATACAAAAATAACGACAAGCACTTAGATAAGAAATCTTTTCTTAAGAAAATCTAAATATTAAGCAATGTTGATTAAGCATTTAATGTATTGGTCTGTATCTGTATTGTACTTAGCTACCTCTCAAGCTAGAGGTTGTTGTGGATATCTGATTTTCACTGAACGTCTAAAATCTCGCGAAGCGAGCTTTCCCAACCTTAAGCATGAGAATAATTTTACAATTTTTCACTGCAAGAATGGATTACAGGCCTAGGAAAAAGCTACCATATAAACGAGGTGTTTCAAAAACATTTGCAAATAAGCATCACGTTGTACTTGCATGATGTTTTTGAATTGTGTTTGGCAATATTTTGACCCAGCGGTTGTATTGTGTCTGTGAAATCGTTCTTCTTCATTTTCTAAAAGTGTTTGTGGCACTTACACTTTCTTGTAACTCTAATTTATACACTTTTTCGCCTTGAAATAAAATCCTTATCTTTCTCCAAGCAGTGTAATTAATTTTGTCACCTGTTTCACACATTTTCCCAGTGTATCCGTATGAACAAGAACATTTATTTGGACCAATACATCTGCCGCCATTTTGACATGGAAAATCACATGTAGCTGAAAGGAAGATGCACGATCGTGTTTTAAACAATATTTAGAGACATGAGAAGGAAATTTACTCTTTCACCCCCGGCAAGTAAACAGCGGTGCAATAATATCAAAGGCATCTGCTCAGATTTCAAGGGGGCAAGAGAAGTGAAAAAGTCAGAGCGAAGAATCTTTAAAAATGGTCAAAAGCAGATATAACCAGAAAATGAAGAGATTAGTCTCCCCTTTTCTAAGAAAAACCAATGCGCACTGAAGGTCATTTGGCTGAACTGAAATGAACTGGATTGGCCTTAACTGGACTGGAGTGTACTGAACTGAACTGGATTCCAAAGTAAATGATCAAATCGGAAAACCCTCCCCCAGAATTATTGTAATTTTGATAACTGTTTATAGCCACCGTCGTTATTGCAAGCCGTGGAACTTAACTTCCTTTTCTCTTTCCCAAATGACCTTTTTTTTCTAGCTCTACCTATAACACAATAATTTCAAACAACTAACCTCTTTGGCATCTGGAGCCAACAAATCCTGGAAGGCATGTACAAACACCTGGTCTTGCACAGACTCCTCCGTTCATACAAGATGGGATACAGACACCTACGTAAGATACAAGCAAATGAATTGACAATTGAAGATAACTAAGATCTAAATGGCCTAAACAGTCAAAGAGAGGCAAATGATGTCTACTCGTAGGTTACTAATAAACGGGGGTGCGTGCTTACTTGATATAATGAATATGTACGACAGCATGTGCCTGCTTGCTTACTTCTTTGCTTAAATACAGAAATATGAACAGTTTCTGCATGCTAACATGCTCACTTGAATATATAAGACAGCATGTGCCTGCTTGCTTACTTGCTTGCTTAAATACAGAAAGATGACAAGTTTTCTGCATGCTTTCTTGCTCACTTGAACATATAAGACAGCATGTGCCTGCTTGCTTAATTGTTTGGTTGTTTACATATAAGCAGAACAAGTTCTTCCTTGCTTACGTTCTTGCTTGCTTGAATACAGAACGATAGTAAGTCCTTGCTTACTTTCCTGCTTACTTTTTTGCTTACATATACAAGATCTTGCTTAAATGAAATACCAGGTAAGAACATTAACAAAGAAAATGTTGTCAACACTATTTGTAAAAGCAGAGGTATCGTTTACATTATTTAGAGCATTGAAGATTTTCTTACCCTCTTGGCATTGAGGGCCAACGTACCCAGTTGGACATTCACACTGGCCTGGGCCTACGCACTGGCCGCTATTTTGACAAGGTGGATTACACTGGTCTAAAAAAAACAAACAACATTTAATGCTTTCTTTCCATTGAAAATATAACTTAGGTAATAACAGATAATAAGTTGTACAATATATAATGAAAATATATAGCTCGTACAATAGATAATAGAAGTTGTATGATAGATAATGAATATATAATATATATTCAATATCACCGTTATGGTAAGTATTAATATATGTAATATATATACTAAATCAAATAGACAATGGCTGACATGCAGTATAAATACTAACCATAAGGGTGCTGCCAAATTATAAAATTTTTAGTCTCGACCGTAGGGATCGAACCCGCGCTGACCATATTCGGAGTCAAACGACCAATCCACTGCGCCACACAGATATATGATAGATAATAAACGTTGTTTTCTAAATAATGATTGCATGATATGTCTTATAGATAATAAAAGCATGCCTCGTATGAGAGATAATAAATATATAATGCATAATAATAGATATTTACGCAGTTGACAAAGTCTTCCGCCATAGCCATGCGGGCATTTGCAGCTGAAAGGCCCATTACAAACGCCACCATTTGCACATTTTATCCTGCAAATCACTACAATAAAACAAACAGACAAAATTTAGACATTTCGAGCTTCATGGGTGTTGAAGTTTTTTGTGGGCTTAACTTTAAGAAATGTAATTTTCTGCTGACTTAAAAACACTGCATAAAATTCACTAAGAAGGCAAGGAACGTTAAATTAATACGTAAAACTTCAAGAGTTTTTACCAAATGTTTCCGTAGAGCAAGCCAGCTTTCATTATACAGATGAAATATTAAATTTGTAGAGAACTTACTTTTTTCACACCTCAGGCCAACGTAACCCAAAGGACAGCTGCAAGTGTTCTTGCCAACACAAGATCCGCCATTTTGACATGGCGGAGAGCAAAGTTCTGCGTATCGAAGAAAAATTTTGATTAGAAACACGAGGTGGTCAGTGATACAGAAGCATGGCTGTTTTAATGATTAGTGTTGCAAACTTCGATTAGGATTGTTTAAGGATTAGAATCAGGATTGGGGCTAAGATTAGGATATGTTTATGATAAGGATCGAGATTCCGATTAGCTTCAGAATATGAAATAGAGTTAGGGTTAGCATTAGGCTTTCTTTAGATTTGGATAAGGATTAGGGTTAGGATTGGGGTAAGGATTAGGGTTAGGCTTTCTAAAGAATAAGGATTGGTATAACGATAAGGATAAAGATTAGAGTTGGGTTGAGGGAAAGGATTGGGGCTACATTATTACAAAACATTTTATATCATGCCTAACAATGTCTTACTTTGACTGCAATCTTTTCCACCATACCCATCTTTGCAAAGACATTGGTTTGGTCTAATACATCTGCCACCATTAACACATCTTTGAGTACACAAAGCTATAAAATTATTTTAAAAAACAAGTTAAGCATCTACTTGTAGCATGGAGGATGTTAGCAACCACAAAAAAATTGAAAAGATTGGAAAGATACATTTGTGGGTCGACAGCAATGTCAAATATAGCAACGGTATCTTTGTTAAGTGACCTTCTAAAGTAATTAAATGCATTAGAATGCAAGGCATGCGAGGCACAAGCATACCAAGTATCCGTATGCCAAGGGGTAGGAACACATGTAATAGATTGACAAAGTGCAAGAATCTAATGAAATGAGCCGATTTGAAGATAGGTGTCAATATTTGATTTGACGAGCCAAGAACGCCTGCAGCAAGGGACAGCCAGGGGCAGCAAGGGGCAGCGAGGGGCACTAACTCTTCCTGCCCTCAGAAAATAACCTACGTTCATCTACTTTACTATTTTCCCCTGATTTTTCACTGTCTTGCCTCCTTGCCCTATATTGCAGCAGGTGTCCCTGTGAAGAACCACGCAAAATCGAAGATGACCAGCCTGTAAATAACGACATCTTGCACACCGAAACCATCTTGTAGTACCAAACAAACCTAATCACTTTCCAAGGAAATAGAAAGCCTTACGTGTTTGGCATCTGAGTCCGTAATAACCTTTGCGACATCCACACCGATTAGGAGCTATGCATGTCCTCCCATAACGACAGCGTCTGAAGCAGATAGCTGAAATAAAGAAATGATTGTAGCGGTTTAAGGTCTGCTGTTGGCTATGCGCGACTCTCCCGACTTCGATCTCCCCCCCGTCGCTATGCGTAATCGCATAAAGCAGGCTACAGCCACAGATGGTGCTAAAAATATGGTCCAAGCACCCATTTATGCTGCTAGGTAGAGGGAGGTACATTTGGTGTTAACATTCTGCCCACTTTGCTACCCTCATAAATGGTAAAGGCGAGTATTCGAACCAGGGATGTTTAGATAGCTAGTCCAAAACCTTAACAGCTTGACCACAGATATTGGCTCGGGAAATGCTGCATCGAAAACGTTGCATGGAGAGGCATTTGCACAACACATGAAATAAATTCAAGAAGAATTGACATTGACGAATGCAAAACAAACAAGCAATTGATTGGAAGTGCAATCTCACTCAGCAGGATTTGAAACCTCTCAGGTAAGCGGCTTATATTCGAGTAACAGTGTCAAACACATAAACATTTTGATATTCGCAACAAGGGCTCTGCTAGGAAAAGCAATGGGGTGATTTGCTTAAAATAATCAAAAAGAATGTTAAAAACAAAGAGGCTGATGCTCCCCTACAGAAGAAGATTCACTTACGTTTGCAAATTTGTCCGTTTCCTCGGTAACCAAAGGGGCATCTTCCGCAACGGAACCTCCCAGGCCCAATGTCATGGCAACGCACTCTGCGAAAACATGGATTCGAGGCACAGGCCTTCGCCAGTTCTACAAAATCAAACAAAACAATATGGGATAATATAAAGGGGAAATGTACACGGGTCGGGTCGAATTTAATATGGGATGTATTAAGCAGATGTACACGGGTCATAGGATTTTGGAAGGTTAACGGCTTGCATTTGCAAGGAGCAAAATTATCTAGAAAATTGATTATCGGCTGCATCCAATGCAAGACAAGGTTAAGATCACAATCAATACTAAACATTCTCATTTGAAAATCTTATTGTGTCAATATACATCGCTGTATCACTTATTCTACCTCAGTTTTACATTTCAGCTGCTAAAAATTGCTAAAAGGCCGTATTCTGCGTTCATCTCAAACATGCGGTACTTTGCAATTGTTCATCTTGTCATTGCACAAATCCTTTGGAGCTAATTAAGACGAAACAGTGGATGCTAAATGTAAAAACTCTAAAACTCCAGTCTTGCTTCTTAAGCCAAAATTTTTAAGAGGAATAAAAACAGAAACAAAAACGGAAATTGAAACGAAAATTAAAACGGTAATAAAAAAGGGGTTAAGCCTGTGAGAATCTGTCATGTGATCTTTTCCTCTCGGGGTGCTTACCTTCCTTAATGTTAGGTCGGTATCGGTAGTTTCACGTGAACAGTTGTCTCACGGCATAAGATGGACACGTGTAAACAACGTGCCACTTTACACAATGTTCTGCATCGTGAGACTTAAAATAGAGTATAAGATTAGAAAATGATGACTCACTTCTGCACTTCAATCCATCACCAAAATAACCCGCCGGACATTTTCCGCATATGAATCCAGCAGGGTCGATCGTTTTGCCAACACGACTGCATGAAACAAGTGGATCACAGGGATTCAACGAGCAAGGATCTCTTTCAGTGGTAGTGACAAAAACTGTTGTTGTTGTTGTAATTGCTGTTGTCTTCAGCAAGGTCGTAGCCTGCGATGTAGTGGTTGGAAGAGCGGTGGATACTAATGCAGCTGGAACAACTGAAAGATAAAAGGCATATTAAATGCCATGATTTGTGGAACAAACTGGATCGGACCTTAACTGACACGGGTAGATAAGGGACTTATAGGATTCTTCATTCATTATTATCAGCCACGATTTTAAGTCTTTAAGTATCATTGCAAACTCTTTGGCTTGATCAGGGGCTATCAAGGCTGTTTGCATATTATAAGCCAAATTAGGTCCGCAAAAATGTTCCCATGTTTACGCAACGGTCTATTGGAACCAAATTATTAAAGGACTACCCTCCGACTGTAGAGCTACCCGCCTTGAATGAGTCAAAAATGAATCGAACGAAATGAAGGTGGTCAAATAGATCTAGGGTATAAAACTAATGAGCAATAAATGTTTTATAAAAACAAGCTTGATCGAAGAACCCACCTGTGCAAGTAACGCCATTCCCCTCTAGGCCAGGAGGACAATCTCCACATTTAAAAGATCCTGGATTGTTTGTGCATGTGACGGCCTCGTAGCAAGGTTTTGAAAGACACTCATCAACATCATCTTTGCATAACAAGCCGGTCCAGCCTTTTACACAATCACAGACAACGTTTTCACCAGCTGAACGGCATGTGCCATGGACGCAAGGTGAGCTGCCGCAAGGATCATTCCTAACGTCGCAAAGTTTCCCGCTCCATCCTTTGGCACATGAACAAGTGAACGAAAGACCTTTGCTGTTGACTTTGCAATTCGCGTTCTTACACGGGTTTGGTTTACATGGATCTTTGGCGTCACAAAGTTTGCCGATGTAGTTATCATTGCAAAGGCATTTGACAGCGTTCTCTTTGAAGATGCATCGCCCATGGACGCACGGGTTCTCAATTTTGCAGCCGTCAACTACTTTATTGCAATCATCACCGCCGTACCCTGGATCACAGGCGCATTTTGCTCCGGAGATATCATTCACGCATTTTCCGTGTATACATGGGTTTTTAATACCGCAGCTATCGATCAGGGACTCGCATTTACGACCTGTGTAACCAGTAGAACATCTACACTGGAAGTCGCCGTTATCGCTGAAGCATTCCCCGTGAACACATGGATTCTTCCTGCAGGCGTCGACTTTGATTTCACAGAATTTCCCCAAAAATCCTTTCAAGCAGTGGCATTTGAACGATGACTTCACTGCAACACACTGGGCACCATTTCGGCATCGCACCCTCTTGCAAGGGTTCTTCTTCTTCAGGCAATTTTCCCCAAAATACGATCGGTAGCAAAGACACATGTATGTGTCCCGTTGCCTGAAGCAGATACCACGACCACCGCACGGGTTTGATTCGCAAGGATCTCGCCTGGTCTCGCACAGGTCACCTTTGTGTGTACTGGGACACTGGCACTTGAACTCTGTTCCGTTGCTGATGCATGTGCCCGTATTGCAAGGTCTCGAATCGCAAGGGTCAATCAATTGGTCGCATAATTTCCCTCGATAACTCTCCCTGCAAATGCAATCGAATCCAATGCCTTCGTTAACACAGACTCCATTCTTACAAGGGTTACTCTGGCAGTAGTCAATCTTCTCTTCACAAAGGCGCCCAGTGTGACCAGGAGCACAGACACAATTGAAACCACCGTCTGTAGGAACGCAAGTCGCTCCATTCAAACACGTGGCAGTTACACAGTGGTTTACCAGGGTTTCACATTGTTTACCCGAGAATCCAAAATTGCACGTGCATTTATAGCCAGTTTGAAGACTTTTGCAGATGCCTTGCTTACACGGGCTGCTTCTACAATAATCAATTTTCTTATCACAATTTTTCCCCTCAAATCCTTTACTACATTCGCAAGTATAAAATCCTACATTACTTATGCACTGACCATTCTTGCATGGCCTAGAGAGGCAGTTATCTACCAACACTTGACACTGCCTTCCAGAAAACCCGTTATTGCACTTGCAGTAATAACCATTTCTTTGCGGGATGCACCTTCCATTAAGACAAGGACTGCTTTTGCAAAAGTCAATCCTCCTATCGCATCTCTTGCCTTCAAAACCTGTATCGCAGGAGCAGTTAAATCCGCCAAAGAAACCTGTACAATTCCCTTTAACACAAGGATTCGATTTGCAGAAATCTCTTTCAATTTCGCAGTATCTTCCTTCGTACTCCGCTGGGCAGACGCATTTGAACGTGGTCGAATCTTCTACACACTCTCCGCGTACACAAGGACTCGCTTTGCAAAAGTCAATCTTAACGTCGCAGTTTCTCCCAGTGTATCCGAGGCTACAATCACATTTATATCCGTTGAAGAAATTCGAACAGTTTCCATGAACACATGGCTTGTCTGCGCAATGGTCAGTCTTGAACTCGCATTTTTTACCGCTGTACCCAACTGGACACGTGCACAGGAAATCTCCAAGCAGACTTGTACAATTCCCGTTGGCACAAGGATTGCTTGCACAGTAATCGACCTTTGTCTCACAATTTTTGCCTTCATATCCATTTTTACACTTACACTCATAACCTCGCTCTTTGCTGATGCATTCCCCGTTAATACAAGGCTCTCCTTCGCAAAAGTTTATCTTTATGTTGCACAAACGACCTTTATAACCAAGAAAACAAGTGCAATTGAAGCCATTCTCTCTTGGTATACAGTCTCCACGTACGCACGGACTAAACTTGCAATAGTCGATTTTCGACTCGCAGAGCTTCCCCGTGTATCCCTCAGAACACTCGCAGATGTATGTTGAGTTTAAGCTTCTACAGTCACCGTTATTGCAATCGACATTCTTGCAATAGTCAATACGATTATGACATTCTTTTCCTTCGTATCCTCTGTAGCAGTTACACTTGTAGTCACCGATTATCGATTCACACAACCCATTCATGCACGGTATGTTTTGGCAGTAGTCTATCGTTTCATCGCATTTTTCACCACTGTAACCTGTATCACAGATGCACTCAAAATTAGTTCCCCTGCTTTTGCACGTACCATTTTGACAAGGATTACTCTCACAATAATCAATCTTTTCATCGCAATCTTTCCCCTTGAAACCTTCCAAGCAGTCACAGATATACCCTTTCGAGCCCATCTTGCATCTTCCATTCTTGCATGGGTCACTGGCACACAGGTCCTTCAAAGTATGGCACAACAGCCCTTCGTAGTTCGCATCACAGATGCATTCAAAGCCACCTGGTATGGTCTTACATTCTCCGTTAACACATGGGTCGGTATCACAATATGGATTCGTCTTGTTACAGTTAATACCATCGTAGCCTTGGTAACACTCGCATTTATACCAGCTTGCAGTTGGTATGCATTTTCCATGCACGCACGGCTTCTCTATACAATAATTGCTTGCTATTTCACAAAATCTCCCGCTGTATCCTTCATTACAATCGCAAACATAATTATCATCTGTTTCCCTGCACTTTCCCTCAAGGCAATGATGAGAGGAACAGAAATCCTTCTTCTCGTCGCAATTTATCCCTTTATACCTTGTAAAACATTGGCAATTATAGCCTCCGAACCGACGCTTACAGTGCCCGTTTTTGCAAGGATTCTCTTCGCAGTAGTTTTTCTCTTTCTCGCAGTTTTTGCCGTCATAACCATACCTACACAGGCACTTGTATCCGTTATTTTCATTCACGCAGCTACCATGAACACAGGGCAGGCTGTAACAGAAGTCGGTCACCGAGCAATTGACTCCGAGGTAACCTGCATCGCAGAGGCAACTGTAAGAGTCATGGTCTAATTTCAAACATTTGCCATTATTACAAGGTTTGGCATCACACGGGTCCATTTTTTTATCGCATCGTTCCCCTTCCCAGCCTCGATTGCATTCGCAATTGAAACTTCCATCACCTGAGCTCACACATTTGCCATTTGTACACGGTTTAACCTCGCATGGATCAATCTTGTCATCACAAAGGGTTCCTCTCCAGCCTCGAGTGCATTTACAATCGAAACTTCCATCATCTGAGCTCACACATTTGCCATTTTTACACGGTTTAGCCTCGCATGGATCAATCTTGTCATCACAAAGGGTTCCTCTCCAGCCTCGGTTGCATTTACAATCGAAACTTCCATCATCTGCGCTGACACATTTGCCATTTTTACACGGTTTAGCCTCGCATGGATCAATCTTGTCATCACAAAGGGTTCCTCTCCAGCCTCGGTTGCATTTACAATCGAAACTTCCATCATCTGCGCTGACACATTTGCCATTTTTACACGGTTTAGCCTCGCATGGATCAATCTTGTCATCACAAAGGGTTCCTCTCCAGCCCCGATTGCATTTACAAACGAAACTTCCATCATCTGCGCTGACACATTTGCCATTTTTACACGGTTTAGCCTCGCATGGATCAATCTTGTCATCACAAAGAGTTCCTCTCCAGCCTCGGTTGCATTTACAATCGAAACTTCCATCATCTGTGCTGGCACATTTGCCATTTTTACACGGTTTAGCCTCGCATGGATCAATCTTGTCATCACAAAGAGTTCCTCTCCAGCCTCGGTTGCATTTACAATCGAAACTTCCATCATCTGCGCTGACACATTTGCCATTTTTACACGGTTTAGCCTCGCATGGATCAATCTTGTCATCACAAAGAGTTCCTCTCCAGCCTCGGTTGCATTTACAATCGAAACTTCCATCATCTGCGCTGACACATTTGCCATTTTTACACGGTTTAGCCTCGCATGGATCAATCTTGTCATCACAAAGGGTTCCTCTCCAGCCTCGAGTGCATTTACAATCGAAACTTCCATCATCTGTGCTGGCACATTTGCCATTTTTACACGGTTTCGCCTCGCATGGATCAATCTTGTCATCACAAAGGGTTCCTCTCCAGCCTCGGTTGCATTTACAATCGAAACTTCCATCATCTGTGCTGGCACATTTGCCATTTTTACACGGTTTAGCCTCGCATGGATCAATCTTGTCATCACAAAGGGTTCCTCTCCAGCCTCGGTTGCATTTACAATCGAAACTTCCATCATCTGAGCTCACACATTTACCGTTTTTACATGGTTTAGCCTCGCATGGATCAATCTTGTCATCACAAAGGGTTCCTCTCCAGCCTCGATTGCATTTACAATCGAAACTTCCATCATCTGAGCTCACACATTTACCGTTTTTACATGGTTTAGCCTCGCATGGATCAATCTTGTCATCACAAAGGGTTCCTCTCCAGCCTCGATTGCATTTACAATCGAAACTTCCATCATCTGAGCTCACACATTTACCGTTTTTACATGGTTTAGCCTCGCATGGATCAATCTTGTCATCACAAAGGGTTCCTCTCCAGCCTCGGTTGCATTTACAATCGAAACTTCCATCATCTGAGCTCACACATTTACCGTTTTTACATGGTTTAGCCTCGCATGGATCAATCTTAACATCGCATCTCACTCCTCTCCAACCTCGGTTACAGGTACAAGTGAAACTTCCATTATTGCTTTTACATGAGCCATTATTGCAAGGGTTTGAGGCACAATTGTCTTTTATAGTCTCACACCTGTCCCCTTCATAACCAAGGAAACAATTGCAAATATATCCATTAAGTAACCTGTCGCAAGCTCCATTCTTACATGGGCTTTCTTTGCAGTAATCAATTTCACTGTCACAAATTTGTCCTGTGTAACCAGCTTCACAAATGCAGGTATAAGTTGCTCCTTGGCTTTGGCAAATCCCCTTTCGACATGGATTCGATTCACATGGATCGATAAAAATCTCGCAATTGCGACCGCGAAAGTTCGCCTTACATTTACAGTGATAACTGCTTTCCTTATTTGCACAGTCTCCGTTCAAACACGGGTCAGGTTGACAGTAATCGATCTTTACTTCACAATATGTTCCTGTGAATCCGGGCTTGCAAACGCATGTATACCCTTTCAGACCGTTTACGCAAGATCCATTTTGACATTTGTTTTTCGCACAATGATCTATCCTTTGCTTGCAGTCAGGTCCTTTATACCCCTCGTAACAGTCACATTCAAAAGATGCATCTGTCTCTGAACACTTCCCGTTTCCGTGGCAAGGATTAGACAGACAGCTTAATCGGTGTTCGCATAACCTTCCTTTCCTGTCGGCAGGGCATTGGCATTTGAAATCGGTTTCTGAGACTGCTAAGCAAAGGCCGGCTTTACATGGCAAAGACATGCATGGGTTGATACCAGTATCGCATTTTGCTCCTGTGAACCCCTTCTTGCAATTGCAAACTGGTTTCCCGTTCACATCCACACATTCGCCTTGTAAACAACCAAAGGTTTGGCACGGTTGGAAAACGTCACAATCCTTCCCAACATAACCTTCGTTGCATTTGCATACTTCGATTCCATTCTGAGCTAAGCAGTTTCCATTCTTGCAAGTTGACGAGCAATTAAAAAGCAGTTTCTCACATAACGACCCACCATACCCGTCAGGGCAGAGACAGTAATAATGCTCTAAAATCAAAACACATTCAACCATCAATAAGGTGTATGGTATAACTGATAAACTAGAAGTGATTTCTGGAATTACCAAGAAATGGAGAAATAAATAAAAGAATGAAAAACAGAATAAACAAAAAAGGAATGGGTGATTGAGTGGATAAAAACAGCAACGAATAAACCAATAATCAATCAGTGCTGAATCAAAGCAATCACGATTGATGGAAAGACGAAAAAAAAAATCTATAAGCAATTAAATTAAGCTTTAATAAATCAATCAGCCTGTGAAGCAATCAATCAATCAATCAATCAATCAATCAATCAATCAACCAATCAATCAATCAATCAATCAATCAATCAATCATCAATCAGAAAATCGATATGATTTTGAATATTTTGGATATCTAACTTACCAGTTCCAAGGGTGAAGTTTGTGTATCGCTGACAAATTCCTTCATTTTTACACAGGCATGGTGAGACACTAATAATGAATTCTTTGAAGACCTGAGATCCACACGAGTCCCCGACAATTACCAAAACAACATTCTCTGGTTTCGTTGGTAAATATGTCAGCACGCCATCTTTAGTTAGCACAGCATTTTCAGGCAACGGTGTCACTGATGTAAAATTTATTTTACCAACATCGTCATCGAGCTGCTTTACGAAAATGTCTCCAACTAAAATACTGATTTCCTCGCGCTCCCTTGCCACATTTTTGCCTGGAACTAAAACGATGATATATTGTCCTAAATTCTTGATAGATATATTGAAAATATTAAAACAGGCCTGAGCGTCAAGGCTTGAGATTGGTCCTTCAAATTCTGAATGATAAAAGATTTAAAGTTAAGCTTCATAGACTGCAGGAAATTGAGTTAATGAAAGGTAAACAAACCTTTCCAGCTAAATTGATCAATATCTGGTCTACAAATTTGACAAGGGTTGTCTTTATTTCTTTCACCTGCTTGCACACAAATGCCATTGATGTTGCAAAAGCCTTCCTGTTAAAATAAGAGACAATACAAGGTTAAGATGATGACGATGATGACGATGATGATGATAATGATGATGATGATTGATGATGATGATGATAATGATGATAATGATGATGGTGATGATGATGATGATGATGATGATTATGATGATGATGATGATGATGGTGAATAGAAAGACTACAATCAATTACTCACCGTGACTGTGCATTTTCCCTGTTGGTCTTTTCCACAAATCAAACAAGTTCCATTATACACAATAACCGTGACAAAATCACTCAGTTTCTGTTGATCATTTGTTACACTTATTTGGTAACCGTATGCTGTCAGTCCATAACTACCAAAATTCGCTGGAATCGTCGGTTTTGGAATGCCACAAGCGACAGATCGATATGATTCGAACATCGCAGCATTTGTAAGTCGCTTTTTCTGCACATTCCAGTTGCGCTTAACTAGCTATAAGGCAGAAATACCATTTATTAGTACGTGGTTAGGGCGAAGATCGACAGGAAAATGATAGTCAATAATGTACTCAGAGCCTAAAAGTTAAAGGGAACTATAGAGCCATTTACACCTGTTTTCATCAGAGGGACTTGGGTGACCGGAAAAAAACTCATGGAGACGTCATGGAATTTTTGCCCTTGCTGGCATAGTTCTTAACCACTCTCAACGCATTGCGGTAAAAGGCTTCTGTGGAATATCATTTTTACACGGATTGCCGAGGCCTTTTAGAGCGTATCAATTCTATGTTTAAAAGCAAATCTACTTACAAACATGGGTATAATGTTACAAGTTAGCTGATGACTTTCCATAAATCCATCACCAATGACAACAACTTTGCTACAATCATTGTATACAACATCGCATTGACCACCATTTAACAGCGAGTACACCTTGGGCGTTCGAGCAACAGCAATTGAACAATCTGATGACGTATATCCTGGAGAAAAAGCGGTAAACTCGGATTGAAATGAGGGCCTAACTCCTGACAACTATTCCTGTCTCTCTATCCATCTATCACAGCTGTGCGTTGGATCCCTCCCCTAGTATTCATCAAGCGACGTTTAAATCTGAGGTAGTAGCAATGTTTAAAAGCACAATTACGTTTACTGCTTGGAACATTTTTCTCAAAGCATACTAGATTTTTTCTGTGGCCCTCGAATGGATCTACCGTGACTAAATGATGTAAAATGGAATGAAAAGTCAAGTATGGTTTGGGGAGAAAGATGAACAAGTAATGGCTGAAATTGTTGCTTACCTTTGTGACAATAACAAACACCATTATTACAATTGCCATGTCCACTGCATAAATTTGGACAAAGATGGCGCTGAATTGTTAAAGATGGAACAATTTGACCACCTCCAATCGTAACCCAAGTAGAAGCATTCTTTATCACCCGCTCTTCGCAGTCGCTCTCCAAAAGACCGAACAAGGACACAGCAGGTTCTTCTGACAACTATAAAAACATGATCATTTCTTTAAATGCTTCAATATCTAAACTACAGTTGGAGTAACAGAAAGAAATATGTTAGACAGAAGAAAATGGAAAAGGAAAATACACTGTAGCGATCCTTGGTAAAATATGGAGCAGCTGTAAGCAGAAGGAGACAAAACCTTAACTATAAGCACCTAATTGCCTGCAAGCGCGCGCATCCTAATTTTCCCTGAAAAATCAGCCTTGAAAGAAAAGCTACTTCCTAAATCAACAATACATCGCATTCCTACATCCAAGATTCTGGATTCTTTTTAAGAAAAGTGTCGCAAAGTATCATGAGAAAAATTCTAAACCATACTTAACAGCGAAGTTACATGGTGCTAATCGCAATAGGAAATGCGCTTTAAAAAGATACCCAATGGTAGAGAAATTGCATGTAGCATCAATGAGAACACTTTCAGAAGCTGTAAAAATTACAGTACCACATTAAGACGAATTTGAATCACGGAACCCTCAAGCCTTTGGCACATGACATGGCCCTTAAGTTGTTCTTTATTGTGATATTCTAGACCTAAATGTATTTATGACCGATGCCGGGGGGAGTCCCATTATGACCTGATAGGAAGTCGTAAACATTTGAGAGTCTAAGCAAATTGTATATCTTATAACCAACTTAAAGAAAACGGCAACCTGGGACAAGTTTTAAAATCCTACACTTGCACCTCTTTGACTCTGGTTGGAACCTCCAGGAAGGGCCTAACGTGAGTGCTCTAGGGGTACCTACCTTTAGAGCTTCAGGGCAAAAGGACGAGATCTCATTCAAGTCGATTCGAAGTGATTCTCTGCACAGCACAGCAAACAGTATATTGCTCAACTTTCGGGCACATTCCGCGTCCGAACCAGGTCTGATACGACGCGGCGGCAGCTTCTGGTCGAAAGGACTTTGGAGTTCTGTTCGTCGCAGATTGATATTGTCCCACGGGAACACATACAACCTGCTTTGGAAGCCAAGTAGCATGTTGGAGAGAACAATATCTGTGATGTCCATCTCGAAGCTTAGCAACGGCACGCTGATGCGGTCGTTTCTCTGACAGGAGTATGCTTTATTGCAGGTCACAGCATCAGTGCCGTTGCAAACACGGAATGCCTTGAGAATATCCGAGATGCCACAAGAGCACATTAAGTCTTGCTTGGGTGATAAACCTTGAGGGGGTGGCATGGTAAAGAGGTTGTTCAAATCCCCAAGCCTAAAAATAAAGAAGGTGAATGAGAACGAAAACAACTTAATTCTGCAAGTTTAAACACGATTTATAATGCTATGAAAAGTTACAAGACAAACATTTAATCTTATTCATGGTTTGTATGTGCTGACATTAAAAACTACGACTGCGCCAAAGATGATGGAGCTGAGCGGCGCAGAGCAGTGTCTCTTGGCGAGAAGATGCGTACATTGCATTAACAGTATACAGGGGGCTGTCAATTTGCTCCACAACCGATGGAAATGTAGTCATACCCTTTCATATACAGAGGGATCATTTGGCTCTAAGTCCTTTATGGTGCCTTTATGGTTGAAGGGAGTTAAGCTTCTTCGATAAAATCTTAGCGATAATATTTCATAAACAGATGAACGTGGCCTAACAAGAGACTATCTTGATTACCCACTATCAAAAGGTATGGTAGCAGCGACATTTGCCAATATTTAACCTTTTCACCCCTAGACGGGCCTTAAGGCCCGATGACAAATACCGGAAAAGATAATTTTTCAGGGGGTAAAGTACAAAAATTGTAAATGTTCTTATGGCGGTTTCTATTATAGCTTACACTTTCAACAATAATATTTGACAATGCTACGCCCTGAAAAGCGTAGATTTATATCGGTTTTAACAGTTAAATGAAGATAAATCCGGATGCGAAAGGGTTAAGACATATACTTGACGATTTGCATACCTGGAAGATTTAACGGTGCCTTTATGAAAGTTTGCATTTTGATCTGTGCACAATCCTTGTACCTTACCGGTATCAACACTCGGCGATTGAACGAAGATATTCATCCCCCATTCGAAGACATCTGAACGAACGAAAGCTCCTGACGGAAAGTACACCTAAAAGAAATCTTTATCAATAAATACTTGATTTCTGTGTTCATAAAGGTATATCCACGGGCTTGTTGCAGGAATCTTAGGCGTTTTGTACAAACTTCACTAACTAAAATGTTATCATCTACCGTAAAAGGCATCCTTGTTTGTCTGCTTCACAATATTGACTGGCAAACTATTCTATACTGGAATTATTTAATAAAAGAGGTAACGCTTTACATTACCAACCCCTCTGTGTTGGGACAAAATCTTGAGGGAGTTTGACTTCTGTGTTGTTGAACGAGTTCCAGTGGAAAGAAAAATACATCATCATCATAATCAATTTCAAGCGGAAAAGAAAGTGCATCATTCAACATTCCACCTACCGAGAATCGTTTCCCTTGATTAGCTTTTGCAATTGAAACACCTGGTGTCAAATATGTTCCGCTGAGTATTGAGATTTGAACGGCTGTTTTTGCCGGTGTTCCATCACACATGTCAACGCTGATGATATCGAAGTTCTCTTTGACTACAAATCCACAAGCACAGCTTCTATCTGGTAAGTTAGGACATGGCCAAAAACGGATATGAACCTAGGGTTTAAAAAGAAGGGTTATTTCATCGTTAATTCTAAAAATTCTTGCAATATTCGCCGTCCTTTTCGTTCTAGAGGCGTTACATTGTCGAAAGTATCTGCGTGAATTGAGCGGGATGCACTGTCTTCCTTATAGCCCTGGGCCCAATAATAGCTAGCTGCGAGGAACCCTCTGCAAGGGTAACAATCATAACAATTTCCTAAGCTACACTTAAATCAAAGTAAACTACAGTTCTCTTTTTAAACCTTTCATCCTCGGGGAGAGGCCCAATGACCTTGAACTAGAATTGGTAATTTCTTCGAAGAAGGAGCCTAATCCTTTTAATATCTGGCAACACTTTCTTCTAAAGATCATTCGCTCCATAACTAATTTCTAATTCTTGTACCCCCTGCAATCTGAGCAGATACCTTTGATGTTACGGTACATTTGCAAAATCAACAGGGGTTAAAAAATTGGGAAAAGGCTTTTTTTTTTCAAGCCGTTTAACATAAATCATTTACCTTAATTCTTGACCCACGTCCCCAAAGCTTAGAAATCAAAATTAGCACCTACATTAAACATTCGAGCCAGACTTTTGTAGAGTACAAAACTTCCACGTTCTGTCATTTTTGTCTTCCTGAAAAGAAAGGAAAAAATAAGATAAAACAAATTAAAAAAATCATTATTCAACCTAGTATGATTGGATGAAATATTTATAACAAACTATAATGATAATCTAGACGTATTTGCTTTGCGCTCATGTTTATTAATCACAAAATGTTGCATTTTGCTAAAAATCACTTTCCTCATTTACTGCAATCATGAGGCTAAGCTCCGTTCTTCCGTGACAATACGCAACGTCTTAAAAAGCAATGTTAGACTTGGTCAATGTACGCCGATCACTATTAGCAGAATAACACCTATGTCCTTAGGGTACCAAAAACCCACATATGTCAACATCATGCTAAACATTGCAACCATTTTAGTTCAGCAACATGTCAAGACCCTCCTTCACAGTTTCAGGAGCAGCGGAGACGCAGAAAATGCGAACACCAGTAGGCCAATACCATTGGAGAATGCCCAAGTATTAGCTCAAGATAGAATTTACCGGAAGGCAGGGATGGCGCCAGGATTTGCCCAACGGGGGGGGGCTAGGTTCCCCGACAGGGGGCTATATAACAGAAAAGAGTGTATTTTTCTGAGGATGAGAACACAATTTTCCGTTAAATATTTCCCAACAGGCGTAAAATTTTACCCCGCCGGGGGCTGACACTCTGGTGCCCCCTGCCCCCTTCTGATTCGACCCCTGCCGGAAAGCTTATATTAGTTGTATTAGGTGAATATCTTGCTAGTTTGGCATTTATGTAACTTGCATCTTACAACTTGCATTTATGACACTACCCGGTACCTAGTAAATCATGTTTATTATTATTAAAATGGAATATAAAACACGATTAATAGAGAGAGAATAGCATTATGCACTAAGAAGATGTTAAATGAAATGGCTTGGCAGCCATCTTTTAGGCCACTGTGCGACCACTTTTGATAAGTAAGCGTGTATGTAATGAAAAATAAAGGAATTGAAAAATGATGAAACATACTTGCCATTCAATCTGAGAATTATACCAGAAAGAATTACGCTGCAACGATTCGTTCTAATATCTCTCACGCGAACCTTCAAAAAAAATTAGCTTCTAATAACAACTACAAAAAGCATTTTGAAATTGAATAGCCCAAGCTAGCATAGCCCAAGACTCCTGATAGTGCAGTATGCATATATTGTTAGCTATTGTAATTAATCGAATTGAAATAAAATTACACTCACAAACACACAGAGAGTATAGTTAGTTAAACAGGGTATCCTCGCTTCCCACTCCCTTTTAGGGTCTTAATGTTCTCAATCACGGGGCGTAGTTACATCGGCTGGTATCATCAAGATGACATCAGATTAAGACATGACGTCACCAAAAACGCGTGACGTCATAAAGCTTTATCTTTATAAACATCGTTATATTTCATCAAAAGTCTGAAAAGCATTATAAAATAGGTAAGATTGGTAATTATGGATGCTTCAGTCAAATTTATGGCAAATGGGAGAAAATATGTCCATTTGATGATAATGATAACGACGTTTTTTCGATTGATTGATAACAGGACCTCCGACGAGACCAAAAAAGTGCCCAAGGCCCCCCCGTCGTCGGAGGCCCTGGATAATGCTAGAAATAGACTGGATTGTATATCAATCAGGAGGTGAACACACAACCTTATTACCTCAATGTCTGGTGGGTCATACGCCTTCCATCCAAGAGTCCCTTGGCCTCTCACTCTTGCAGTTGCTATGCGACTAGTCCTATCCCCATCTTCAATGAAATCAGTAACGGCAGTCACATTGAGGCTGCCTCCTCCGCAGCTAAATTCATCGCATTTCTTTGCTTTGACTTTGACTTCACATGCAGATAACGTGACGTCAGATCTCAGCGTTGCAAGTTTTTTAGGGTCTGGCTCTAAAGATTTAGATGTACGTTAAGTCTCACATGCATGAAATGATAATAAAATTAATAATAATAATAACAATAATTTCTTACCACACGTGTTAATGTGGGCCTGGGGCGCTAAGACTTGTGTCAACAGGATCTACTGGCCCCAAAGGGTGATCAGCTGGGTTAATTGAACAGCTTGAGGAGAAAAGTCCCGATTGAGGTATCGAACCGCGCGCCCTCGGTTCAAAAGTTCAAAGACCTGCGCCCTAACCACTCGTCCACGCCCTTGTCACAACAAAAATCCTGAAGTCAAACAGTTGACGAGATATCTATGAAATCCTTGTCATGATAGTGACAGACAAAGTTGCATCAAAAAGGTGGTTGCATAAACATTGCACAAACATCATTTGCATACATAAACCCATGTTGTGACTGGCATAAGATTTAAGGTTAATTCAATAATTCCTGAAACTACTTACTATCAACTGCCAGATAAATAGGGACAGAAATCCAGCAATCACTGCGGCCACTTTTGCAGTAAATTGGAATGGTGCTGATGAATTGAATCGAACTGACTTCCTGGTCCTCTCGCAAACTTAAATTCTCGGGAACAGCCTCAAAACAAGAAGGATGAGATAATTCTTAGACGTATGTGATGCATGCTGATGATGATGATTATAATTATGATGATTATGTTGATAATGGTGATGATGATGAACTGTGATGATGCTGATGATGATGATTGATGATGGTGATCGGCGATGGTGATTGCTGGTGATAATGATGATGATTATGATTATGATGATTATGATTATGATGATGATGATTGATGACTGATGATGATAGTGATTGATGATGATGATTGACGATAATCTATTAAATAAACTCCACTCACTTTAATTCCGATGTAAAATCCTTCACTTGAAACAGATTTTCCTTTCTCAGCACCACCTTCGTAGTAAGGTCTAATGTCACAGAACAACTAAAATGGAAATATCTGAATGCTAAATTTTGCTACATGTCAAATAATGTCAAAAAACGATGAATTACATTGACAAAATGTCGAAGAACGTTCATTAATGCTGAATAACATTGGGACGTTGAATAAACCTTCGAAAACGTAAATTCCTTGTCAACCTGAGCCTAGTCTCAAGCGCCCTTAGCTCCCTCTAATTGAATTATGTGTCAACAAGTCTGAAAAGTGTGATGGATAAATCCTGTGATCCCAATACATTCTGGCCTTTATGATTTCATATTGCTGCTGAAAATGGCTCAAGTACGAGTCGAAACGATCCATAAACGGCCTCGTCTTTGAGTTAAATTCTATAAGTTAACGTTGATTAATTACGATGATTATGTCTTAAATTCAACATATCTTTATATCAACATGGATTTGTCGAAATCGGCCAAGGGCAAGTTTTCAGAACGTGGGACTGTTCGAGTGGCCATGGACTGCGAACACGTTCAGCGAGCAAGGAACCTTGGCTTGCGTTACAGACAGTCTAAGTATAAAACGTAAAAATTAAAGTTTCGAATTCTATCGTCTGCGCTGTAGGCTAAACTGTAACAGGAACCATTTCTTTGGTTTGACATTCAATCCATGTTACACCACAGGTCAATTGACTGAAGCATGAAAGTTCAAATAGCAAGCAAAAATATGAAAATGGCTCATATTAAAAAGTCTGATGAAGCAAATATTTGCAAAATAGGAAACAGCGTAGTTGTTAATCGTTTATTTGTTAACTTTGCAATAAGATAACGGTTCTGTTGACAGATCCCTTTATCGAGAATATAGTCTGATCCGTAGTCCCAAATCCGTAATCCATAATCCATAATCCGTGATCTTATCCTTGAGCAACAATCCTCCTGTTTGTGCGAGATATCAATCACCCATAATCTATAATCTGTAGGAGAAGCGTTGCACAGTAATCTATAATCCATGCTTATGATATCATAATCGTTTAATAATCCAGATTCTTCCCGAAAGATAGGAATGTATGGTAATCTTGCGTTATTCTTGGTGCAAGATTCATAGCCGGAAGGCAGGGCATAAGGGCTAATTGCACTTGAAAATGCTCGAAAAACAATTTGAAAATAGGATGTTAAGAGCGTCAAGGCCCGACATGTAATAACCACGATGAACGTAGAAATATCTCGATTTTTCAAAGGTCACAACCACAGCTCAAGCAGAAAGACTAAATGAAGTCTGAATGTCATTGGCCACTAAAATGGCCTTCCTAAAAGGTTGGAAGGGGGCAGCTATATTGCAAGCGACCCGTCCTTCGATCAAATAAGAAGTTGGTGCTTCGATTCGCCAATGATTACAGGGCGTCCACAGCGAAGAGAATGACCACTTTCGCCAGACATCTTTCATGGTTGGCCCCTTATCTTCGAATCTTTTACATCCATTATTGGCTTGTACTACTGAGCACCCGCGGTGAGATTTGTGCGGGGTGCGACAAGTGAGGGGGGCAAACTGTGGTAAATCAAAGTTTCCACAACACATTATGATGAGCTGCCAAACCCACCTAGAACCCCCCGTTGTCGGAGTCCTTGTTATTTAAAGAAAACGACGAGTTTATGGCACTAAAAATGGTGGTTAGTATGGACCTTCAATTCAACTGAATGTGGTGGTTAGTTCCAATTCAATTCAATTCAAACTCAATTGGAATCTCCTTTGACAATCGTGTATATATTTTCTTTGCACTACTATTATCCCTTGCCGTTCTTTGAAAACAATGTAAATACTCTTTCAATTTTGCTTGAAGCCCTGCAATGTCAAGAACAAAATGAAAGTATATAATACAATGAATATAAGAAACTTTACCGTTTCGCCAAGAGGAATGTCTACACCAACAATAGCTGTATACGTAGATGGACTCTGTTGAATTATTTCAGAGAAAAGTGAAATTTTTCCATATTTCCCACCGTAAAACGTGACCGGCCTAAACCAAGAGGCCTGGAATCTTGCTTTTTCTAAACTCCTTGCCGTGAAATTGAACGAACATGTGAAAACAACGGACTGGCTCACACCTTCACCAGCTTGTATGCGGGGAATGGCTGTGATGTTTGGGAACTTCTCCAGAGGCAAATCTAGCACAAAAAGAAAATGAATAATAAGAAAAATTGCAGCAAACATTTAAGCAAAACATCTTCGTTTGCTTAATGTGCGGTTAAATATTGCTCGTTAGAAATTTCGGAATAATAGTGATGATTCTTAGGCCTTTTTACATTTGCAAGGTTGCAAAAATTTACAAAATTACTAAAGAATAACCCATGCTACCTTAGAAAATAATTAAATCTACACCTCTTTTTTAATTTTAAGAAGTTATTTGCACTATTTTATCTTAACCACCTAAGGAACAGTGCAAAATTTACCTTACAACATGGACAATGGAAAAAGAAATTTCTTCCAGAAAAATCTCCATCCCAAAGAAGCACAACAGATTGTACGTTATTACCTTTTCTAAACACATGCTCTACCTGTAATGCTCCCAAAGCTTGGATGATTTGCAGTTTTGTTCAAAACTGAAAAAGTTATTTGCTTCAAAATTCAGATTGAGCTCTCAGCTGCTTGCACAGTAAATGTGACAATCCTGTTCTTTGAATTTTCATAAAAGTAGTGACTCAGTTGCATTTTCCACTGCTCTTGTAACAAAATAGGTCCTTAACCACCGAAGAATTCCAGTGAGAAAACATTTTTAACTTCTGCATAACTGCGAATGGAAAACTCGAAAACATCAAAACAATATAAACTCACCACCATTACTTGGGATTAAATTTGATATCTCTCCATCTAAGGCCGAGCTTCTAGACACTGCTGCAATATTCTTCAACTCAGAAGTTTTTAGAGCAAGATCTGGTGTGTCTAAAAGAAAAATTAATCATTAAAATCTTGTGATAATTAATCCTCTCTTCTTTTAGTTTATTCCATCATCATTTTTAGTAATATCATTTCTATTTTTTTAGCTCACTCTAACAAGTTAAATAAATCTTTTCGTGCTCTGCCCTGCACTGTCATTTACCGTCTTTTCTGGTCTATCTTCTTTCTCTTCCCTTCTCTTATCTTATCTTATCTTATCTTATCTTATCTTATCTTCTCTTCTCTCTTCTCTCTTCTCTTCTCTTCTCTTCTGTTTTGCTCAGTTCTTCTGTTCTGTTCTATTCTATTCTATTCTGTTCTGTTCTGTTCTGTTCTGTTCTGTTCTGTTCTGTTCTGTCCTGTTCTGTTCTGTTCTGTTCTGTTCTGTTCTGTTCTGTTCTGTTCTGTTCTGTTCTGTTATCCTCTACTCTACTTTTCTCTACTCTACTTTTCTCTACTCTACTCTACTCTACTCTACTCTACTCTACTCTACTCTACTCTACTCTACTCTACTCTACTCTACTCTATTCTACTCTACTCTACTCTACTCTACTCTACTCTACTCTACTCTACTCTACTCTACTCTACTCTACTCTACTCTACTCTATTATATTATATTATATTCTATTCTATTCTATTCTATTCTATTCTATTATATTCTATTCTATTCTATTCTATTCTATTCTATTCTATTCTATGCTATTCTATTCCATGCTATATCCTAATTTACCAATACAGTTTATAATTGTTAGTATTCGTGTTTCTCAAACTAATTCCACGCTAAAAAAAACCACGAGTTTTAATTACAGCACTTTCATATAATTTTAGGAAGTACGGATTATATATTTCAGTTAAATATAATTAAATTAAGTATAATAAAGCTATGAAAAAAGCCAAACAGAGGTAATAAGGAGTGACAAACTCATAGAATATTTGACAGTTGAAAAATGTTCTGTTTTCTCTAAAATATGTTAATGCCATCAAAAATTATAATTATTTTTATCTTGAACTGAAAGCTTAAATCTCCTCGGAATACACCTCTATTTCCGTTAATAAGATGGCGTGTAAGACTGATAAAAGTGCAAGCAGTTTCTTTTCAATGAGATTAATAGTGAACGGAACCCTGGAAAACCCAAATTTCATCCAATTTGTTACTTTTGGTCTGTGGTTAGGCTCCTGGTTTCCTACCATGTCATTCAAATTGCATAAAATCGGTCTTCATACACAGGTCAAATGATAATTAATGCAATCTCGGCACAGTTAATTAAGGCCGCTTTTGTGGCCAGATCTTGTTAAAAAAGAAATAAAGCAATTAATGTATTTTATTTTCCCTTTGCTGACTCCATTCATTAAAGCAGCATGCACAAAGATCGACAAAGAGAAAAAGCTGATGTTCTTTTTGTTGTGCCTCCAACAAGAAACTTACGTAACAAGATTCTGATGCAGAAATTACTGTCTATCGCTAAAAATTATCTGTGTTGAAAAATTTCCCTGCTTTACAAATAAAACAAGGCATCTAAGACACAGATATTATTCTGTAGAGAACTGCTTAGTTCAGAAGTGCAGTCTCAAATTGTCATGTTATTGGCCTATGTGTTCAAAACGGCACACAATATATAATCATTGTCATCATTCGACGTGGCTCCGGCATTAGGGGAGTCACTTAAGAATGTACAGAGACAATGTACCCCCCCCCCCAATCATGTCCGTCGGTACAACGAGGGTTTTGTCGGCAAAGGTTATAATTTTGGGTCTTGTTATGTTTGGATTTCGGCGTATTTTCAATAAAACGCGTAAAAGCTCATAGCATAGAAGTTTCTTATAAAGAAAATAAACGTTTGTATGCCAGGGAAATTCGATAATTATACAGAAGAGGCAGACATGCCACGCCCGTTATCTTACCACCCCTTAAAGCCAC
>OZ025194.1:1217500-1470000 GCA_964019065.1 Catostylus mosaicus | reverse complement strand
TGCAAGCAGTGGCGTAGAAAACGGGGGGGGGGGCTAGCTGGCACGTGCCACTTTTTTCCAGCAGCAGTCAGTTTGTCCCTTTTTCTTTAAAAAGTGCCCCAATCATCACAAAAAAGTGCTAATTTTTATTCTTAAAGTTGCCCGTTTTTACTAAAAAAATGTCCCTTTTTATCGTGAAAGTGCTCATCCCGTCGTGAAAGGGCCTCGTCTCATCGTGAAAGTTAAAGGACAAGGCTATATGATCTTTTATGGTCGAGGCTAATAAATGTAGATCACGACAAGGTAACATGGAAGAGGTTTGAAATAACGCCTGGAGGAACGTAACGTAACATAATATGCGAGTCAAATCACTTGCAATTGGCTTTAAGAAAGTGTTAAAAGCGAGCAAATAATGTAACGAAAAGGTAATAGGTATAATAAGAGAAATGCTCAAACCACTCTATCAGGGTCAGAGTTATTTAAGGGTGACAACTGCCGCAAAGAACACAAGGTTGTTACTTCTCAATGCCCCCTGCCGACCTTCAATTTCCTTAACTGACCAAAAGGGCTTTGAGAGATTTCATTCCTTAACCAAAAACTCCAATACCATCCGGTGGTCACGTTTATCTGAAAACCTGAAACTATAAATCATAAAATGTCGGTCAAAGTGGGATCTTTCCTTAATCAAGGATGACTTTTGAACCGCTTGGCGGTAACAGGGACCTGGTATGCTGCATGATTTATAAGGAAATGGGTATTCATCACCATGAAAAGGTTAAAGGGACACTAAGAGTGGCCTTCAAGTGAAGTTCAACCTGGGACGTAGCCAGGAGGCTTGAAGGGGGGGGGGGAGCCAAGTTTGGCAGCTTCTAGTTAAAATAGTCCTGTCTCTACCGACCGAGCGAATACGTAGTGAAGACTGTAAATAAAAGAATGGGGTGGTTTTACGAACGGTGCAATGGCGGTGGTGGTGAACTATTTTGCTGTTGTAAGTGCTCAAAACCGCTGGCAAAGAAACAATACTATTTTTCCTTTTTTTAAAGGGGAGCGATGCCTCCCATGGTTCCCCCTTGGGTACGTCCCTGAGTTCAACAGCAATGATTTGAGACGCAAGTCTTGAGGCTCTCTCAGTGCCGAAACTCTAGATTTTCGAGTGGGGGTACGTCACGCTCCAGAGCCTAGAATACTGGCGGGCGAGTGTGTTCGCGTCTCTATATCCCCTTCAGATTTCTCAAGGCACTAGCACTGAGGCAAGGGGCCACAGCAAGGGACTGTACGAGAATAAGTGGGACCGTCGTAGCTTTCGCATGAGGCGTCCTTGGGAATGGGCCCTTAAATAGTTCTTTGTCTAGAGAAACCGCCATTAAATCATTGAAATCACATCGATCACGACCACTAAATCATTTGAATCGAATCAGAAGCGATAAAGCAATCGATTGATCGAAGAGTTAATCACCGTTTCCTCCAAGACAAATGCTTCTTAAACCACTACTGTTTACATAAATGAGGACTTTCAACAGGCTCAGATAGATAAACAAATTAACATTCACAGGCTACACAAACAACATTAATGCAAATCTTTTGTGGGCAATGAGGAACACTTATTAAGAAACGAGATAATCTTCCTCTTCCGCGGTATCATGCAGGCATTAGCAATGGGGCAACAGCAAATTACACTGCTCCGAAATAGCAGGGGCGGCATTGTCTTACGCGATTACAGGTCCTACCTTTGTTCCTTCTGCTGGCTTTTTCTCTAATAGCACGAGCAAGCATTCTTCTAGAAACAGGTATTTCTGAAAGCATATCCCAAAACTGGTTGCTTTAACTTTCCTGACAAAAAAGTTACTATTTTTGCCGTTACGAACGAAAACATCGGGCATTGAATTTTTTGTTTTACCAGTCGAGCAAAAAGTCTTTTAATAACTACAGCTGTTTTTCTAAGGAACGTTTTGTAAATTCTGACACAAAACATAATAACATACGTACTTTCTTTGGTTAGAGAAACTCAGCAACCTTTCTTTGAAACCAACTTCGTATAAACAATTTACTTGGCAAAGCAATAAATGCATCCGGGGCAAACATAGCTACTAATTGTCATCAGGGGAGGGGGGTGGAAACACATCGGCACTCGTCCAAGTAATACGTTCAATATTAGGGAAGACGCATCAACAACGGAAATATAAGAGCATTTCATGAGGTAGAAATTTAAAAAGAGACACTCACCGTCGATTGAGCGGATTTTCCGTATCCATTTGGCATCAGGCTCCGTAATTCTTATTCCAACGACAGGATTTTCGTTGATCGTTCGCCTTTGGCGATGCCCATTCTCGTTGCAACCAGCGCTCTCCAAAAGCGCGACAACAGTTTTGGCATTGTTACCCTCCAATGTTGCAACTGGTAGCCCTGTAGCAAGCTCACATATTTTGAGAGTCCTTTGCGTTTTAGATAGCAAACAGATCTCCTCGCTGACAATCCGTTGGTCTTTCAAAGGGCAATTCTCGATAAACACTGGCTCAGCTACGATATCTCTTGTTTGCTTTGGTAAAACAGACACAAACGCATCCTTTCGATATTGTTTGTCGTCGGGATTTTGCGGCAATTCGAAGTAAAACATGCTTGAAACTGCTGTTTCCCTTTTTAAATACAGGAGCGAGAAACGACCCCTTGAAACTCTATCAATAACACCAACAGTGAAAGGAGCTCGACCTTTGCAAATGAATCGCACTTCGATATCAGATGAGTTAACGGTGCATTTACTCAAAGTCAGTAGCCATCCCCGGGCGAGCAATACCCCTTTACAGCCAGAATGTTGTAGGGAAGCTACACAGTCAATCCTTCTAGCCCCACCATAAATAGTTCCATTGATATCTGCAGCTCTATTAATCATATGCGTGATCTTCCCAGAGGGCACACTTGCAATGTTTTGCACAGTGATAAATATCGTGCAAACAAATACTAAAAACATATGGCAAGGCGACTGCATTGCAGGATATCCTTACACGAAAACAACCTCGAATTTTCCTTCTAAAAATCCTTTACCATACCTTTCAAGATACGGATGGCACTGCTAAAAAACATCAGCAAAAATCTTGCTTCCACGACAGCAAAATTAATATCTGAATAAGCAGCGAGTGTTGAAGTGTCCTGTATCGTTCCAAGAACAGTGGTGAAAACGTTAAGCCTTTCTAGCAGTCCACTATATGTTATCGACCGCTTCTGCGCTTGCGGTTTCGAAGTGGCGGGAAGGCTCCCTTTGATAAACTGTGATGAAATAAAGGCCCGGAAGTGTGATCGCGATCAGTTTATTTTTAAAGCTGAATGAATACGAGTGATCACACACCATGAGACGAGGCTTTCGCAACGAGCAATAAGAGGCAACATGAGCCGAGGTTGGTCTGCGGAGAACTATTAAAGTACGTGCTAAATGGAGAATTTAGCATGTATTACAATAGCCCATTTGGCCCTGAAGCTTAGTATATCGTGCGTGTTCAAGTGATCTCAATAGCTGGGATCGATGAATGAACTCAGTCTAGTAGGAACGTAAGAAACATCATAAAAAAGGATGAGGGGTGGGGTCAAATAAGGGCACATGAACTTTCCCACAAACGGTCAATTTTTGGTTTTGGAAAGGGCACTTTTGCAAAGCTTGGCAAAATTGGGGGCAAAGGCCCCTCGGTTCGTACGATTCTGAAGTTAGGGACGTCCGGAGAAGGGATTTCCGAAATAATGCATTCCCCAATTTGCCGTCCCCTTGAACGTTGACAGTACCCTTGCTGTTGATTGGAATATTAAATAGGTGAAATTGTAGATAATTTGACAATTATGTTAATGATAACATTTTAAACACTTTTATAGAAGAACAACATCGCAACTTTTTAGCAATTAAAAAAATTTCTATAAATTTTAAGAAATTACAGGGCTTGATCCACACAAGTGGCCAAAAGGGCAGAGCTGTTTAGAGTCATAAAACTTTTCAAACAGTAAAATGGATGGAAGGTAGACCTTGAGCAGCTCCAGGGGCTTAAAAACTCTGAAATTTTAAGCAACTATTAGGGTTGCAATCACAGATATTCTAAGCAATTTTAAGCGCTGTTATCACGAATCTTTTAAGCAACTATTAGGGTTGCAATCACAGATATTCTAAGCAATTGTAAGCGCTGTTATCACGGATCTTTTAAGCAACTATTAGGGTTGCAATCACAGATATTCTAAGCACTTTTAAGCGCTGTGATCTCGGATTTTTTAAGCAACTATTAGGGTTGAAATCTCGGGTATTTTAAGCAACGTTGAGCGATGCTATCTCATATACTTAAGCAACATTGTTGACTGAAATCCGATATATTTTAAGCAAATTTGAGGGAGACTGTCTCACACATTTTAAGAAACTTTGAGGCTAAAATCCGAGATATATTTAACTAAATTTGACGGCTACTTTTCCAGATTTTTCAAACAACTTTGAGTGCTAGTTGCTTATTTACAGAAAGTGTACTGGACTACAGTTTTTTATTATCGGCTTTTTATTACTTCACTGAACAAACGAACAAAGAGCTTCGTACAAGTTAGACGATATTTTAGTTCTGAATAACAATCGACATATTTTGGTACAAAAATTAGTTTAGAATATAACAGAATTACGTGTGTTTCTAAGGAGGAAGCTAACAACAATTGTGAGAATTAAACTGTCAGATGATAGAATCTTTTCTTTGAAAAAGACCGCGTTGAAACATGAAAAAACATCTCGAAAAAGAAAAACATTTCAAATTCTTTCAAAGCCTATTAGAGGCAGAAATGACAGCGGTAGATTAGAGATGAGTTTGTGCCGTGTGGAATTTGACAATTTATCCTTTGGAAAAAGGGTACACATCGAACATCGTAAGGTTTATTTATCCACACATTATCTATTCATCAATCAATTAATTCATTAATTCATCCACGCAATCATTCATTCATTAAATCATTTTCCCTTTCATTTATTCACTGGTAGATTTACGCAAGAATAAAGGAATATTAAAATTTTTTCTCCATCAATTTGATCAGCTCATTCATTCATTAATTTTTTGTTTGTTCATTTGTTCGTCCAACAATTGATGTACTAACTCACTCACTCGTTTGTTAATATATTCCTTCTTAAATTTCAACTTCATTTTCAGATTTACCCATCCAATCAGATGTTCGTTAATCTATTAATTTATTCACTCATTCAATCATTTATTCCTTTGTTTGCTTTTTCGTACCTTCATTCATTAATCATTAACTCATTTGCTCCCTCACTGACTTATTTGTTCATATATTCATTCCTTATTTCATTTATCCATTCTATGGTTTGCTTAATCATTCATTGAATCATTCACTCATTGATTCACCTTTGTCACTAGATTCATTCCTTATTTTGTAAACTTATTTATTCACTTCTCTATATATTCCTTTAATCATTCATTAATTCAGTATTTTAATGATTCCTTAATTTGTAAAATCAATAACTCATTGATAAACGCATCAGTTTTCTCAAGGTTGTTTGCACTAATTGATTTATCCATCCAAAATCCTCTGACAAAAAAATTCTGTGCATCTACTTTTACTGAGCAACACTGACATTCCGCAAAGAAGTTAAGCCACTTAAAGAAGTCAATCTGCAGTATTGTGTCAAAAAGTAAACAGTAATTATCAAGATACACATAATGGTACTCATCTGCTCATGAGATTCAAGAACAATGCTATTGCATCCTCATTGAAATCTTCTAGTCCATCTGTACTGGCTATTTCATGAAATTGCCGTTTGGTGGGGAAACCATCTTTGGGAGTAAAAAGAGGCAGCAATGGGGAACACCATGCTCTGTTCCACAACCCCATATCATCATTAAGTTGTGTTGTGTTGAGTTGATAAACCATAAGAAGCATAGATGTCCCATTTGTAATTATACAGTTGCAGTTTAGAGGTTGCTTCAAAGGCATGCCCAACGGTTGTCCAAAGTCTTGAGCAACTGACAGCATGTTTGTGAATGATGTCATCAAGCCACAAGATTGGAAGAATTCTTCATCTTTCATGTTAGTATCTACTTGCAAAAGAGAGTGAATGTGCCTCTTTTTAAAGTATTTTGTATGACGGACCCCAGTGTTATTCTTCAGCTTAATGATGCTCTTTTCAAAAGTTCCAAGTTCGTATGTGCTGAAAGGTCCTGGCATTGATGCCGGAAATTCATCTGCAAGAAAAAATGATAATTCAAATAGATAACTCTAATTGGATGACTATGAATATTGCGAGGCTCCAGGGGGGGCACATCTAGCAGGGTCATGGGGTCATAACCCTTATCCATTTTGGCATGCAAGGTAATTTTGCACTTATTTCTATGTTAATAGCCTCAACTTTGTTGGATGCAGGGAAGAAATTGAGCCAGGTCAAAGGCCAGAAGGGGGTTTAGCCCCCCAGACAGAATGATAAAACAGTAGAAATAATAGAAAAATCACACTTTGTAGCAGTTTTAAAATTTAGTTTTAGAGCTCAGAAAATTTCAGCTAGCCTTGGGCTTTAAATCAACACACAGTTTTTCATAAAGCAGCACCATGTTCATAGAGGTTTATAAAGCACCAAGAAACATGTTGCAACAAATTTAATTTACAAATTTAATGACCCGTTAAACTTTGCATCCAATTCCCCCTCTTTTGACATCAGATGAATAGAAACAACCTGATTTACAACTTTGAGAAAATAACTATTGATAATGTTGATGAAATGCAAAGGTAGTTTGCTCTAAACATCTTTCTATAATATTTCTCTATATCTGGTCAGACAATTTGTGTCTCGCATAAAATGCTTAAAAAATGTGGGGTGCCAAATTAAATATATCAGCATGCAAAAATATAATTGAAGGCAATACTTCCATGTTAAGTTTACAAAAATTATAGACTAAATAGAGGGTTAGTTAGTGTTTCTGTTCCCCATGCTAAGTGCTTCTGATATAAATGTTGAAAAAAGAAAAAGAAATAAGTGACCTATCGGTAATGGAAACGTCGATCCTATCGGCTGAAGTGGTTCGCTTGTTCGTATCACAAGTGAAGGGTGATACTTTGCATTGAAAAACACGAAATTTCTAAACCAGTTGGTTTCGACTATTGGTATTCTGTGCACAAATAGATTTTGATTCTTTGGTGGGCCCAACATAAACGCAATCTGCAACATCTGCTGTAACAGGCCGAGCGCCAATTCCTCTTCGTAATATGATGTGCTAGGCCTTTTCACGTGTTTCTGGAAGGCAGCGATCTGATGCATGCAGTCTTTAATCATTTTAACAGCTTCTTTATTGGTTTCATAATCTCTCAGCTCAACAGGTAGTTCCTTGGTTAGGTAGGTTTTCGTAAGCCATGACATCTTATCGCTTGGTTTAAGCGTAAAAACGCGAGGACTCTGGTGGACGCCAAATCCTTTCTTGATGGCTTGTGAAGGAAACATTAGTGGCATTTCTGATCCTGTTGCGATATCATTCGGATCATACTCCTTAATAACTTGTGAAAATGTTCTGATTTGACTGCCAGGTCTGCATATTCTGCATAGTAAGCCATTAGTATTTGAAAACAGCGACAATGTACTCCTCACATGGGTAGCCATTTTTGAGTTGTGATCCCTTGCACCATGATTGTGAACGAGGTAACTTAAAAGCGAGGCCAGTCCAATTACTGTCTTGTGACAAGGGGGCCCGTTTCAAAATTTTTACATCACCCAAATTTTTTCTTATTCTCCATTATACCTTAAAATTCTCTGCAAGCAACAATAATTCATCCCCAGTCTCAGATCCTTGAAAAACTAACATGCACTCTTTAAAATAGAATCTAAGTATTGGAGCTTTACGAAGGGTCATCTGGAGAAACTTTTTTCGAAAAGTGTGAGATAAGTACAAACATAGTTGAATTTACCATGCAAATATCATTCCTGAGAACAACTAGGGTATTCAGAACGCTAAATGAGACTTGATGATTTAAACTGAATTGAAAATATCTGTCCGAATTAATCGACTCTTGGCATAAGATTGAAAGGTGGAACTACACACCTACCTCTAGAAGAGAGGAACTCATTGACGGTTGAGGATAAAAGGTCTTTATTTTGCCAGCTTTGTGGTTTATTGGGGATTAGAGGGGACAGACAATTGGTGGCTAACATCAGGGAAAATAGTTTCATTTGTTCTTCGTATATTCCATGTGCAAAACATTGACAATTGAGAGCTAGGAGAAAAATTGAAGACTGAAGGGAAGAAGGAAAAAGAAGAAAATAATCGAATAGATGGTTTGAATTAAGTACTAAGAGTTTCTCTGATGAATGATGCACCTTTTTATGGTGTCAATAACAATCTTAAGAAGAACGAGGAAAACCCTTAAATTATAAATCTCAGAAGATGGATGCAGGCTCAGGTCCCTGAACTTGAAACTAAGAGCACCCTGTGCAATAGTGCCAAGGGCAAGTGCTTTGTGGAAATCCATGATCACCTACGTCCTCAGAGGACATGGTATCTAGAGAGAGGGAGAAAAATGGTAGGTCTCAAGGCCAAGGATGCCTGAAGGCGCAATTGCTCTCCCTATCCCCAGCAAAAAGCCTAACTCTTCTATTTTAACTATTTTGGTTCTGTTTTTACTGTCTTGTACCTTGCCCTAGAGTGCAGTAGACGAACCTGTCCAAGGCGTGACAATCAACGCCAAAAATTGTATCCATTGCAAAGTGTGATACTGAACTATATTCCATAAAATGAGACATAATGAATTCCTAATTGACAACTAGACGAGTTATAACAAAACTGTTATTCTCAGAAATTCATATTTATACTGTTTTGCAAACACTAATTAGCTCCTTAAACAGAAGACCATCGCTAATCCAAATCTTATAAAGAAGGAATCTAGTTTCCCTAAAGGCCTAGAAAATCAATGAAATAAAAGGAAAATCATTTAGAATGAAAAACAAGTTGTAACCTCAGAATAATAAAGAATGATGATGTTTTTTATTCAAATAACTCTGGCTTATTCATAACTGTTTATGAGTTAAAAGATCAAGTCCGTTACACGATAAATGGGCTTTAGATTATTTTGGGTGCCTAGACAGTGAAGGCGTAATCTTGACAGCAATTTAATCATCTTTCGTAAAACAATGTACAAAGCTTTCATTCTGCAATTAACGAAGAATTCTTCGATAAATCTTCAAATTACAAGACTGTTCACGTTTTGTTTTGGCTGTTTGTTGCAATCCAAGGCTAATTCATTTGCATATGTTTAACTACGTCAAATTTTCAAGTTTGTTTTTAAAATTTGTCGAGTTCGCATTCATTTTGACCCACCACAGAGACCGTTTTGGCAAGACTGTTTTGATACGTTATTTACTTGGTCACAAAGGCAAGCTTGTGTTCTTAATATTAGGTTAAAAGCCGCTTTTATTGGCAGCCAGTTTAGGCACCATCCGTGGGCCAGTGTATCACCCAGGTCCAAAAGCTTCCCTGAAGATCTCTTCACAGTAAAGCTCTCTTCGCGTAAACTAAAACTCTCAACTTTCTTCTTCAAAACTGTATTCAAGCATTTCCTTTAAATCTGTCATTTGCCCAAGGTTTGATGCCCACATTTTTACCTCGATTCTATTTGTTTCCAGTCGGCCCGCAGATAACCGAGACACTGGTTGGTAATCACTGGAATCAGGGTGTCTCTATTGAGTTTGATTCTGCAAAAAAGTTTGAGCAACATTTAAGATTCGATTAATTGCAAGTTATAATTTAGTGGCAGGCTGATAGGTAAGCTTCCTTCCAGCATCAAATATAAAATTCAGGGGTGTATACTTTGAATGTAAAAATTGTCCACGGCACACCATGATGAGATGCCTCTTGGAGTTTAAAAGTGTGGTGCCATTCCCAGTCTTTGAAGGCTCTGATATAGCATCTATTTCAATAGCTGGCTTTTGCATGAGAAGTTTTCCTACGAACGCATGAAGTGTATCTTACCTTTGAAAAATTGACCGGGCAAAATCCAACTTTTCCAGAGGAAATTGGCGATTATTTTACAACGTCACCCTAGCAGTTACGTCACAGGGTAAGTAACCGAGCCCACACAAGGCACATTAACAACGATCCTTTAGAACGAAGAATGGCGCCAAAAATTGACGAGTATACAATTATCATGCAGAATCTACAAATGATTAACAACATTTAAGATACAATCAAAAACCTACAAAAATATTAACATAATACATACAATTTATAAGCTATAATGCAATATAATGACTTTTGGATGAGAGTAGATTTACAACCTAGCACCCTATTTAAGTTACTGGGGCGCACGTGCAATTTCTTGATGGGGATGTACTTGACTTTCATTACATCTTGCATATGGGACCATCTTGAAGTAGCATGTGTGATTTTCGTCTGATGTAATCTGGAGCGACTTCAAAAATTCTTCAGTTTTCTATCTGGAATTTTTCTAAATGGTCAAGTCTTTTTTGGTAGGTTTTTGTAGACCAATTTTTGCATGCATAAAACATTTTTTTGAACAACTTGGCAAAATATTGTGGAGGGGGTGTGTGACGCATGTGCTTCCCTGATACGTTTTTATAGGATTGAAATCGAATATGATATACTAAAAGCTTCTCCACAATGCTTATCATAATAAAAAAAAATCTGAATTATATATATATTTAACTGCTGGAGACTATGTTTTTGCTACAATATGTTATTGCCAAAGCTATGACGGAATACCTGACAAAGCTGCTATGACTTGCTTGCATGAAGGGGGGCTACGGGAGTGGGCTACAGGGGTGATTCGCAAAGTACCCCCAACTCAAGATCCCCGTGTTCTTGCAAGAATCCAGTGTATGTTTATGGAATGAAACTATTGCTAATTAACTGGAGCTTAGACCAAAGTAATCAGTGTTTCGCCCTGTCACACTACAAAAACGAAGATACAAATTTTATTTGGTATAAATAACTTTCTATATGTCATGTTAAATTGATGCTATCTATACCAAAAACTTAGGTGCAGCATTTAAATTTTCAACGAAATGCTTACGACACCGTCAAGGTTTTGATCAATATTTTTTATTCATTTTAATATGTTTCCTTTCTCTGTATGTTGGTGTGGCCAATTTGCAGAATATAGCGGTGTTAATGCAACCCCTGACTTTTGGGATAATGGAAATGGCTAAAAAAGGGGTGAAGGGGAATTTAAATGCTTTGTTTCGCTCATCTGTCAAGAAAAATCTACAAGGGCGTTTGACACAACCAGGGCCGTCGAGAACCAGTGCGGGCCCAGGGGTATTTTATTGTACTGGACCCCAGTGAGCAATCAAATTTTTCATTGAGTAAAACTTTTGCGGGCCCCGGACCTCCGACCCCGCCTACCCCCCTCTCGACGGTCCTGGACACAACTAGTAGTTGTCGCTTATGATTTAAAATAAATGACTAGAAACGATTTAAATTTTAAATGAATTTCCATGATTAATTTTTGTGTTATTACTTCCTTGTGAGTTTCTCAAAATTGGTTTAAGAATATGTACTTCACTGCCTCCAGATATGATCGGAAGATTGTTGTTCTGGTGGTATAAAACTAGCTCCTCAACAGTGGCAAACATTCTGTCTTTGGTACGTACCTAGAAGAAAGGCAAGATGTGTTAAATAGGAACCAAACTTGCACCATAGATAACGCCAGTTGGTAACGAACAGGGGTGGGCCATCTGGTAGGGTGGATCCCTCAGGGCCGTAAGCCTTGTTCCTCTACAAGGTGCCTGCTACAAGATGCTTGAAAACCTAGCCTGCTCTCTTGAAATCAAAACGAAATAAATGAGTTATATTTATATGCTAGTTATGACATAATGCTGTGAATATCAGTACTATTGATGTTGAAGAACTATGATCCGAAAGAATAAAATCCTAATATAATTCGAACTCTCTCGAGATCTCTCGAGATTATAGAAACGTTCGAATTATGGACAGTTCGAACTATATGTCTGGTGGTTCGTTTGAATTACGAAAAGTGGGAATAACAAAGGTCCAAATCAAAATAATTGCCAGGTTTGCTAGATTTATTACGTTCAAGGTACCATTTTTTACTTCCAACCCCTCTCCAACCATGAGATTATCGTCTTCGAGCAGGGCAAAAATCAACTTTAACAGGATTAGTTTTCCTTTAAAACGGGCGATTTCTTTGGTTTCGGCTGGTCAAATAGAGAATTTAGTGTTACAAGCTTCCCAACATGAAGTGAAGTCCCTCGATTTGCCAGAGCCTTTGCATAAAAGCTGGGGTGGCGCCAGGATTTGCCCGAAGGGGGGCTAGGTTCCCCATCAGGGGAGCTATATAACCAAATAGAGGGTATCTTTCTAAGCATAAGAACACAATTTTTCGTTAAAAATTCCCGGATAAGGAGGGCTGATACTCCCCGATGGAGGGCTACAGCCCCCTCTGCCCCCTCTGCCCCATTCTGGTGCCACTCCTGCATAGAAGATAAAATTATCACCTGTCCTTCTGGATCAACAAGTAAAAGATGGCAATGCTGACTACCCTTCATTCCAGACAACACATATTGACCTTTAGAACTGGAGCTTTCTCTGACCAAGAATTGACCATCGCTTTCTATGAGCATCTCTGCATCGATTCGAGAAATATTTCCATGAAACCAAGGTTGGTTATTGATTGGTCCAACACAAGACTTGGGGCGATCAGCATTTCTTGGAGTCTGATAATGTGTGTCAGGTGGTTGGTAATCAGATGATTTAGGCCGTTGATAATCAGCAATTTCTTCTGGAGATTGGTATTCAGCTGAATCTTCGCTGTCATGATGCAATGAAGCTGCAACAGAAAGAGAATTTAGAAATTCAAAGGGTGCAAATTGAGATCAGCCAAACCCAAGTTATTGCTCAGTGCATAAAACCACTGAAATTTGCAACCCAGCCCCCCCCCCATACTCATTTACACATAAAGACAGCCCCCTATACAATGTTGTAAAAAACAAGAATCTGATGAGAGAGTGTGTATGTATGAAATGTTCTTTAAAATTGCTAGTTCCAAATTACAAAAATAAAAATGATTATGTTTACTGGACATAACTGAAATATAGAATGATAATAATTCCAAAATAATATAATAGTATTTTCCACCAATGCATCTTAATTTAAGCTTGAGAACCTTCAAGGAGTAACTACATGTATTCTCTGACAGGGAGGTCAAGACTTGATCTCTGTGAAAACCCAAAAAGTACATTAATACAGTGTGCAGGTCCAAAAGAATAATATTCTGAAATGTCAAAACCCAAAAGTATGCATTTGCTGTTATTTCTGATAAAATGGCAAAAGTTCAGTATTTTTGAATTTATTTAGAACAAAAAGAAAAGACAGAAAGGCATGAACAGAAATTTATGACATGTTTGCCAATTTATGACTCATAACATCAACAGCAATGCCCTAACTATAATGTTTGTTTGTTCGGGAACTAGCATTTAATCAAAGAACTCATCTCAGCAAAATTACTTAATTCCATTTTGGGAAACGAATTCCAAAAATTATACCAATTTACTGTAAGCAATTTCCTTGTAGGTTTACGTGGGAGAAACAGATTTCCTTGTTGAATTTATAATAGAATTATCACAGAATTACAAGTAAAATCGGCGCAAGTTATGAAGAAAGTGGAATAATTAATTTAATACAAAATATCAAAGTTTATGACAATTTGGTATTTGCTACAAAACACGTCAAAAAATGAAATATGAGAAACTTGCATCATTTAGGCCCAAATAGATTAAACCATAACAAAGAGCGCCCTATAACGATAGCTAAAGACAGACGAACAATCCGTCGATAAATCTAAAATATCCAATATTCCAATATTCCAAGAGTTTATATGTTAACGATTGGTCTGTAACTTTTCGTGCAATAACTCGAATTAAAACTGTTTTCAAAATGCTTTCCGTTTCACTTAGGCTAGGCCCAATCACGATTGACAACATAATGTAAAGACGAAGGCAATGACCTCAAACAATTGAAATATTGAAAAATAACGGCGTAAAACCTTTTCTTGAGAATAAACCACCCATTGCACACTTTTCTTGAGAAATCTTGTAACCTGCTAATCTTTTTTAACAGCTTATCTGCGTTGCTATCGACAATAGTGCAAAGACGCCTCCTACTACTGATGGCTTTTTATGATCTGTATATGTAATACAACTGTTGAACAAAGCTATTTTGATTTCCCTTATTGTGCAAAACACACAAATACCATTGTTCATTTATTCATATATGAACAAATGGCATGAAACGGAATAAATGATTCACGCACGTCATTTAATACATGAAACGTTCCCGTTTCCAGAAAAAGTTCCTCGATTTTCATGATACCCAACTTCCGCGTTCGTAATGTGCGCTCGTCATTAGAGCAAGGGATGGGGTGCAAATCTAATCTAATCCAAGAGCTTTGAAAATTTCTATCTCCATTGTCGCGGCAAATGTTTAATTCAAAAACTCCTTCTATTATATGCTTTTATCAAGGGCATCAATTTAAGAGGGCATTTCTGGGGGCGCAGCTTACCCTTCTAGCTGTAAAAATCCCTGAAAAACGTACCCCGGAAGGACCATTTTTCCAATAAAATGGGTATGAATGGGTAAAGGTGTCATTCCACTTCCGATATTTTGAGTTTTGGAGAGTTTTAGAGAAATGCTTTCCCTCTTTATAGAAGTTGGAAAAGTGCTACATTTTCTGCAGCGATATCCCACCCCATTCGGGACCCTCAATAACTGCATAATCCTGATGACGTTTCTGCTCTTATCATAACTCAACTGAAAAAGCAAATGAATTCCCCTTTCATATCCTGAAGAATTCAAACGAGTTTAAAGAATGATCCATCAAACGGCCTTTGAACGTAACGAATGTGGGGGGGGGTCTGACCTATTATTGGGGGTGGTGTGTGATGAGTTCCAATATCATATTTTGAGCAATAATTCCGATGTGCGAAAAAATTAAAAATCAACCCCTGTTTTCTACATTTATTCGTAGCCAAGGTAAGCCGATGTCCAAATCACATCATAATGTACGATCTAATTTTCTATCAATTTAGCAAAACTGGCAACATCGATTTAGTAATTTCAACTGCAATTTACAAAAGACACGTTCCATTGGTTTCCACAAAGTGCATACCAGACAACCACAAGGAAATTTAATACCTGTCTGAATTACTATAAAATAGAGGCTCCTCCCATGATGAAGCTCTTTGTCAATCAAAGCCACTCCTTTCTTATATTTTTAGTTATTTCATCTTGATTTAAAAAGCTTCTTTAATTCCAAAAGATATAAAAGTATTAAAAATTTTTAATATTTAATTAAAGTACACTGAAAAGATATTTAATTTTGACCTCATCCATTCTTTACATACTTAAACATGTGCTTTTTTTATTGCAAGATAAACTTATGTCACTGATATATCAAGTCAGCATCCAATCTTTTGCACATCCAATTTTTTATTGGAGGGGGGGGGGGGTTTATCCAAGCTGGGACAACTTTTAGTTTTTTTTTGAGACCGACTTTTTGGGGTGTAAAAAATGAAAGTAAGAGTAAGTTAGTGCTTTGTCTGCTGTGCTCTAGGCCGATATTGGAAAATTTTTCTGTTTTGTTTATCTTGTATTTGTGCGTCCCTGTAAAGCATGTACCTCTAAATAAATAGAAAAAGTGAACTGCTGGGAATTTTTGCAACAAAATTCCTGGGACTGCACGTCGAAGGAGCTTTTAGGGAATTGCCCTGATACGATGAACATACGATGATACGATGGGAGTTGTTTTTAAAGAATTTACGCAAACCGAACTTTCTCGTTAAGTTTCGTTGCGACACACTGGAAAAAAGCAAAGTGCATGCCGGAGATCTCCGGGCCTAAATGCATGGAATGCATTCTGATTGCAGTCTAGCTTTAAAAATGGAAAAGTTAGCGCGCACATTAAAACTTCCATCCAGATCTCTATGGGTGACCTATTTTTAGACGTCCCAGGCCCCTGGCTAAATAAACTTTATATCTTTTGTGTGTTTATAGTAAAAAGAATATCAATTGACAATCAAAATAGAGGATTACCGTATTTAACAGATTCATGTGGCACTCCAGTTGGAACAAGATATCCTTCTCTATCCGAATCCATAATTTGCGCAGGTCGATTAGGTGTATCATTGAACTGCTCCCACTGCCCGCCACCTTGAGCTGCAACGAATCAAAAACGCTATATTCAATACTTTATGCACCAACGGCACCATTTAATTTGCCTTACTCTACCCTTTACGATGAAGGGAATCCAGGAAAAGAGTCTTCTATTTCTTTATGGTCTTAGGCCTGGTTTAAAGATCGCATTTCTGCCGCGTCGAATTAAATTCGACGACAATGCGGCAAAATTAGGGCAGTGGATTAAAAGGTCGCATTTGTGTCGCATTTCAATGATACTTAGTTCATGCATCGCGGTTTAATTTAATTCGACACGGACGAAATGAGACCTTTAAACTAGGCCAATGGCATAGAAATTCAGATGAGGTGCATATTGAAAACATATACTAGACTTTCTTCAAAATGGTTCTGTACATAAAAAGGTATCAAGCAGCAACTAGGAGGTAAAAAATTGCTATTGTAAAATAAATATAAATGACGACACTCTCTAGGCTTTTTAATCAGAGAAATTGAGAAATAGGGGTAATTTCTGATTGCAAAAATCATGGAAAGTTTCTATTATAAACTAAAACGCAACTTTTTGTGATTCTGTACTTTTCTGGTCTGTAACACGGAATTATGGGTCCCGTTTTTCAAATAGTGACACAGAATTATGGCCTCCTTTTTCCCTCAAAATGGCACGTCCCCAGCACATTTATCCCTGAAGATACCTTGTGCGACTTTCCTTGTATGCGATTCTCAAAGCTCTCTCGTGGATTTTGCTTATTTTCTTATCAACCGACCTATCATGAAACATCCAAACAAGAGGACAGTAGCCAAACTGAGAAACAACGAACGCATTCATCATAGTCCTCAGTTTCTCAACATCCACATAGTTTGAAATACGTGCAAGTGCATGCAGTTTTTGTCCAGCTTTTTTACAAAGTGTGTTTACGTGGTTCTTGAAATCTAGCTTCTTGTCCAGCATTACACCTAAAAGTTTTTCTTCACCAGATTCTGTTATTGTTGTTGCACCAATCTGCACTGATACGTCAGTGTTTTTCTCCCCAAAAATCAAAAGATGACATTTGTCAAGATTCAGTTTCATACAGTTATCAAGAAACCACTTAGAGAGCTTCTGCGCGTCTGTTTCAAGGCTAGATACAATATGTTCTAGTTCATGACCGCACACATAGATAGTCGTGTCATCAGCATAGTTGCAAATGTCAGTCTCTTCCACCAAAAAGAAAAGGTCATTTATAAATACATTAAATAAGAGGGGTCCCAAAAAAGAGCCTTGCGGTACACCTTTAATTGATTCCTGCCAGGAACTGAATGACCCATTGACCTTAACTCGCTGTTTCCTATTCGAAAGATAATCATAAACCAGTTTTAGGGCAGATCTACTGAAACCGTAAGCTTCAAGCTTTGCAATGAGTAGTTCGTGATTCAGACAATCAAACGCCTTCGAAAGGTCCATTAGAATTGCACCTGCGAACCCTTTCATATCTAGGAAAGATCTGCATTTTTCAATCAATCTAAGGAGTGCATGTTGAGTGTTATAGCCTTCAAATTTTGAGGAATTATTGACGAAAGCAAATGCAGTGTCCATTCACCACAAGAATTTACAGTTGCTTGCTTCTGAAATTTTTAAAACTCAAAGGAATCTCAATCCAAGATTCATGAATCAAATCTTTGTGGAGAAAGATACTCCATACACCCTTCGTGGTGGCAGAAATATTTTGGCACCAAAACCAAACACCACAGGGTATGGTGTCGAAAATGCACGTTTTCTTGGAGCGAAGATATGGCATACAATGCCATCTTCCTTAAAAGAGTCCCAGACATTGAACAGTTTCAAAAAAGACATTAAAAACCATCAGTTTGATTGCAACTGTAGACTTTGCAAACGATTTGTTAAAAACTTAGGATTTTTATGATGATTGTAACTAATATCCTCTTTATAGATAGATTTGTTATAAACATGTATTTAAGTTTGGTTGGCATTAATTAGCTAAGTAATTAGCTAGACGAGAAGCCAACGTTAATTAAAGAAATTATTATTATTATTATTATTATACCCCCCTCCCGTAGACCAGCACTCCAGTTATGTAAGGTGAAATCTATCAGCTCAAAAGTCCACCTACCATTATTAAAGGGTTGTTGATAGTCATGTTTTTTCATCAAATCCTTTGGATTATCATACGGTGAAGATTTGATCTGGGCAAGTAAGTCCTTCGGATTGTCATACGTTGGATCTCTACCCTCCTGGACGGTCTGATACTCAGGGGAATTGTCATTGAAATCGATCAACATCGCGTCCCTTGTGGTCGGTGATGCCATTGGATTGTCATAAACGGCAGCAAAATTGCCAGGCTGTTGGATTTTGTCGTACTCTGCGCCAGCAACAACAGGGATATTTGAAGGTCGTTTTTGCGTGAATTTCGTTCCTGCACGAATTCTGTCATACCTAGACTGAAATAAAAGAACATTACTTGTCAAGGGCAGATCTTTGATTGGCTGACATGCTAGACACACCCCTTGATTCTAGCCAATAAGATAAGGAGAAATAGTAAACAAAAAGCATTGCAATGTAACGCAGTTGCTGTAACTCATATGAGATGGTGCTTAAGTTTTGATTTAATGTTGATGATTGTCTATCTTCCGTTTAAAAACCCGGGGTAAATCATTTTTGAACAATTTTTTCTAACACAATTTAAAAAATGATAAATGCAATTTTGCCCATTTGCATTTTTGCATTTGAGTAGCCTCAAATGATGATAAGTAATCCAAAAAATTCGCTCAGGATTGAATTATCTAACAATAGACCAAAATGTCGATAATGTGCACCGCAGAGCAAGATGGAAGAAACACAGAAAGGGCAGCGATAAAAGCGATGCATGCTAACTTGGCCTATTCAGAGGTAATATTTAGTTCGAAATACCAGGCCTATTCAGATTATTGTGTATCGATGGAAGAAAAAACTTGGGCAATTTTAAACTTTAAAATTTTGTCTCTCTTTTAACTTCGCCAGAGAATCTTTTAAAATTGATAAAATTGTTCAAGTTGATACCATCATTGTTAGTTAATTTGCGAATAGAGATTGTAAATGTCACCCAAGCAGGGACTAAATGGCCTAGTGTCTTTCATGCTTTGGATGTCAAAGAAGATAAGAATACCATTTGTGTTGGTATGTTTTTAATTGTTGATAACAATGACAAATTGGATATTTACATCAAAGCCTTGTGCCACAGCACCATGCTGCAACTGACTGTATTCACCCGATGCAGAAGAATCATAAGATGCAGCTGTGCCTTGTCTATCTAATTTTGAATATGTATTCGCATCAAATGAATCTTTTTCATGCAATTTTGAGTATCCGTTCGCCTTCATTTCCACGTCTCGATGAAGCGATCCATAGCCTGGTTGTGACGAAGCTGCAATGTCTTCAGCTGGGAAGATGGGCTGGGAAAATCTGGAATGGCGAAAAACATTTGATTAGGACGTGATTGGAATAGTACACTAACCCACGTTGCCGTTACTGTAAGTAGGGGTCTCTGCTTGTGCGCATTTGAGAGTTACTGCTAGGCAATGCGGGGACATTTATAGTCAGATGAGTCAAAAATTCCAAACTCTGACAATATGACACAGTTATAAGGTGCTGACACATTTGAGGAAGGTATTGGTGTTGCAGAAAGATATAAAGTTGTCATACCTCTCAGGGATCTCTGTTGCTACCAACGGTTTATTGACAAAATCTTTATATTTTGCTTCAAATGCCTGTCCAATTGACTGTATAACTTCAGATTTACTTTCTTTTTCACATTCAATGACAAAGCAAGCTGGCAGATAGTTAGAGAATTTACTTGTGTGCAAATAAAAGATGCATTTAAAAGAATTTCTTCTAATCATCCTAAATGGGTTTTAACTAGCCACAGAAAGGGCATAAGAAACAGCTATAGTAGAATCCCATCAACTCAAACCCTGGGTAACTCAGGTTCCCCTTGAATTTGACGACCCTTATCGGGGCCCGTGATGAGATGTGAAAAAGAGAGAGGCAAATATGATTGTAAAAAATTTCCTGCAGCACAGCATGATGAGATACCTTTGCCATAGCCCCTGCCCCCCCCCCCCCCCCCCGTTGTTGGAGGCCCTGCTTATCAAGATTTTGGATATCTCAAACATTTGTTAATTGGATGAATTTGCTGTCCTCCCCTGGAGGTTCTGCATTAACAGGATAATACTGTATTTTTAACAATTCTAAACTATGAACTGGGTGTATGATTACGTTACATTACTAATATAGCTGAAAAAATGATCAGTGTGAAAATTTAGTTTTCAGCAGCCTAAATCCTCAACAAAATTTGAATTTTCAATAACTCCATATAATTGATATTTTGCAAAACTACTACAAAAAACAAAAATTTGATGGCATTAATAAAATTCACCTCTTTCAAACACATTGTCTTTTGCGATGTATGATACAAATGAGCTGTACTTCTGCATGGGACAAAAAAGATAAACAAATAAACAATTGATACTAAAGAAGGCTAGTAATGATAAATAATAACTACTCTCTCCTAAATAGTCAATAAATCTCACAAGAATAACATGTTAGGAAAAAAACTCAGGCTGTGGGAAATTTTGGCTGGGTTTTCACGAGTTTAGACATGTTGTCTTATGAAAAACCTTTATGTCCAATTTCCTGAAGGAATAACCTCCCTGCTTATATAATCACCTTAAAAGGTCAAATCTGATCTTGTTTGTGCGCAGACTTACATTCCAAAATGTCCAGCATCTAGCGCCTCTGTCCACGACCTGGCAGTGCATCCATTTTAGGGAGTTCAATATCCGCACAATTTTTTTTCAGCAATATCCGTAACCGCAGCAATTTGTTTTTTTGTTAGCCACACTCCTATTTGCAAAATATCAGCTAACCGTACTTAAATTTAGACCAGATCTGCATAACCGCAAAACTATATTTAACCCACCTAGCAGCCAATAGAAAACAGATTCAAGTACCTGTTAGTATTATATTCTATGTGTACTATTTTATTGGTGCTCATTTAGTTATTTATTTAGTTGTATGTTTTTATTTTTTAGGCATGTGATAGACATTGTCGTTAGCTCTTCATTGTATCCACCTTGCAGAGTTGTATAGTAGTTAGATAATAGAATGCACCATATATTGCATATTTTATATTGATGTAAAAAAAATTTGCAAACGGCAAAAATGCAACAAGATGTCTGGTCATGATGATTTTAAGACAGATGAGACAGGCAAATGATGCAAAGACAGACTAGATGTGTACCTTTTCCCCTCCACTAGCAAATGATATGTTCTCAATGAAATGGTCACAAATTAGCACGCCGGTCCTTTCAAGCACAATCTTTATGTTTGATTTTGATATTGTTATCAAAATGCTTTCTCCACGATAGCCAGTAAAGACATCTACAAAATTAAATTGAAAGTTTAGTAGCAGTAAAACATAGATAATTTTAATAACTAAATCAGGGCTAAAGCAAAATGCTCTCTTTTGTGGGGTTTTCAACAGTGAATTTGCAAATAAACTTTAATGAACATACCTCCAAAAGCATTCGATAATGACTGGGGAATCTACAAAAAATAACTTGCATTAGTGTGATAAATACTTAAATAATTATTTTAAAACTTCATCTAATCTATGCTTGTCTTCCAGGGGGAGGAGTGTCAACCTCAAGAGGTGAGTATAGTGAATAAGGGGGCATGAATACTCGTTTAACCACTTCATGAATTCATAAATTTGTCAGAACCTTCAAAAATTTTGAAAAGCTCTTGTTGATGTTTTGCCAAAAAAAATTGGCAACAGAAGTCACCATCTAAATGATAGTACTATTCAGCATAAACACATGCCAGACCACATGGAAATGTTTTGATCTTTGATCAACAAACAACACAAAAATACAACAAGTACTAAAAACATACATTTTTCTTTTTGTATTTAACAAAACCAGCTTTGTCACAGCATCTTGCTGTTGCTTCCCTGAAATGTCAAAAAAAAACTTTACCAGGTTGCTATCAATAAAATCTGTACACCAAAGGTCCCATTGGAAAATTGGCCTGATAAGCAATTTCTAGAACAACTCTACAAGACATGCTCAAATATATTTCTATTAGTTTCTGTACAGAATGGTGAAAGAACATAAGCAGTTATCTGACATTTATTTTATTGCTTTAATTGTTCTAGGAACACCAGTGAGAATGGTTTGGGCAAGTAATCAATAAAATCAAATGATTGGCAGACAAACTGGATTCAACTGAACACTTTTAGCTATGCAAATAAAATAAACTAAATTAGTGAAAAATTGAGTAAACATTACTGAATTGCAGCACTTCTTTGATCAATTGAGAGTGACTTCACAGACTGTAAAATCTTCACGCAACCAACATACTAAGCAGAAAAGAGATACATCAAACAAAGAAATGATGTGCAGACAAAAATCTTTTGCCAGAATTGTGATATTAAATTAGCGTCCTTTGTTTTTTGTGGCAAAATAGGAACTAGAAATAAAATGCATAATAATAGTTTTATGGTTTGCAAGTTCCTTATTGCCATATAACATAGGAGTTTATTCATTCTGTTCCGTTTCAAAACTGCCTTTAAAAAAATCATCAGTTGAAAGGGAAACGGCCTTGTCAGCATAGCAAAATATGAATCCAAAAATAAATGTTAAGATATGCGATGTTAAATTCCGGATGCAAATGCTAATATAAGGGATCTTTCCTGTAAAACCTTGAATTGAAAATATTTCTCCTAAAAAAGGTTCTACAAACTCTTTTTTAAGTTTTATAGGACTGAAAGCAAAAGAATAACTAGATGCAAATAAAAAATGTTTTTGCTTCCTTGCAGCAAATGCGCTCTCAAAATATTAGGTAGCTTGTCAATCTCATTGGATGTGGATTTCCTTTCCTCGCTTTGCAGTCAGGCCTAACATACTGCGAGATTTCATACTGGATTTATATAAAGGAAAATAACTTAAAGATGGACGCAATTAAACTAACAAGCGCCTGACAACAACTAAGCAGCCTTGCAAAACTAAGACTATATAAAGAACGGTGTTAAATTACAATCTTACCAAAGCTTTGTAAGTTACACCTCTCGTGATATCCTCATTAGAATGGTACCATCCATGTTTTGGCTTATTCATAAAACTACCGGTAGCCGTCCAGTCTGCTTTCCCTACATCAGGAATCGATCTTTTCTTCATTTTGTTCTGCTTTCAAACGAATGTTATTTGACTTAGGCCAACGGTGTTTCGCACTTCCTTTCCTTTTGGCAATATGATCTGTTTGGTCTCGGAAAAAGAGGAAGTGCTTTAACTTTTTGTGTTCGAAGATTGTTGACTCATAGGTCCATTTATTCAAATCTTGGGGGCTGCTGTTCTATTGTGGCTGTGTAATCGGAGGCACAAATCAGATTTTTAATCGCATCTACCGCCTACACAATAAAAGTTTCTAAAGGTATTTAAATGTTCAGAATAAGAACGCCAACTGGTTCTGACTGATCACTGTGTTGAAAATATCACGTATCACGTGATATCTCTTGGGCAGAATGACATCATCGGAAAATGACGTCACGTGTGCAGCTAAATTTTGTATCAGAAAATATTTATTGTCCTAAAGGAAAACAGTCGTAATGAAACATTTCATTGCATAACTGGTCAAACATAGCTCAGTTTTGTCAACATTAGAATGCTCAAGCAACTATGGGTCAAGGGCTCCTGACTTTATTATGCACGATATGGGCAATCAACTAAAAGTCTAAAATTATATTTCTTTGAAAATTTGCATAAGAAAGAGCAAAGATAACATGGCTTTGGGTAAATACTTCTTCAATTTATACTTCTTGGAGCATTTCTTCAAAGACAAAAGACTACCAAGAAATAATAATCAGGGTGATCGTAGAGAACATGCTTAGCCTTGGGAGCTTCTTTGAAAAATGTCAGCAATTAAATAAAACAGAAAAAAGAAAAAATACTTTAAATTTAGAGTTATACTAAATGTGGCTATCAGAGATTTCATACACTTACAGGAGCACACACCAGATTTTTGATAGGGGGTTGTGTACTCGAGCTTTTCATTTGAAGCGTTCTGTTGAGGTTTTTTGTTAGTAAGTTTGAAAAACAATTTTTGCACATATTGAACACCCTTTTTATCTGTCTCAGAAAAAAGTAGGGAGGGGGGTTACAGGAGTTATATAGTTCAGTGATCCAGAGGAAATTTTCAATTGTTAGTTTGTATGTTTTTTTATTTGCTAATTAACATTTAGCAAGTGAAAATAAAAAAATTGTCACAAGGTGCACTACATGTTTGTCCATAGTCACAGGTGCATGTAGGGTCTTCAAATCAAGTTATTATGGAAGAAATCTAGCCTTTTTAAATTAACAAAACAAACTTATAAAGATTGACATTCAAAGTTCTTTAAAAAAATATCCAGTTATTTAATCAGCTGATTTTTTATCAACTGCAAATGGTGTGTCAACAGGCAATGATCCACAATCATCAACTTTTACTTCCTTTCTTGGATCATCTCTGGGTCCAGTTTCAACTGCTTCAACTTTCCTTGCAATATCCTGAGGTAAACAAGATGGTAAAAATTAGAAAACATTAACTATTTGTAACAAGAAAAGTAGTGAACAAAATAGCAGGCTGCCTTCAAGATTGTCCAGAAATACTTGCTTGCAACAGTGTATAGAACTTTTACCTTTTTCAATGGGAAATGTACCTTATGATTGCCTATCAGAACTTAGGTGGAAAACTTGGTTTCATAAAACTGTGTATAAGATCACTCTTGAACAATTAAATGATGATTTTAGCAGATGCAGATGGCATCTCCAATTAGTCTAGATAACAAGTTGGCCCCTTCCTTGTCAGCAGAGTCCATGTGGGGGCACAGACACTGCAGGTTACATTTTACTACTTTCTTAAAACTGAAGACATACCCCACACTGACATATCTCGTGATAGAATCTCATACATACCATTCCTTCAAGAACTTTTCCAAAAACGACATGTCTTCCATCAAGCCATGGTGTTTTTGTGAATGTGAGAAAGAATTGTGAACCATTTGTATCTGGGCCTGCATTAGCCATGCTCAGCCATCCTGCTCCATAGTGGTTCAGTTTGAAGTTTTCATCTGGAAATCGTTCTCCGTAAATGCTTTTACCTGACAAAAAGGACAACCAACAGTGTCAACACAAATATATTTCTTCCATCTAAGTTCAAATTGTAATATATGTTAGTTGGGGCATGTCAGGTTTGCTGAATGAAGATTCTTATGAACAAAGACGAAACATTCTCACACAACATGGCAGAATTCATGTCAAATTTGATGGTGTGTCCTATGGCTTGACCTTTCTTACCACAAAGAAACAGAAAGTGACAGTTTTTAGCAAGTTGCCAGTTTTACAGGGTATGGCCTTTATAAACATGGTGGTTTTCATTGCATCAGAGGCCGGTTTTGCTACAAGCAAGTCTTTCAGGTCTAAGTTCTAAAGGCGAATACATTTTTCTCTGGCTGTTAAATATCAAATAAAATTGGAATTCTAACATATCTGTTTCAAAATATTTTGTCAAAATTTCTTGCAATTACCTCCAGTGCCATCTTTGTTTGTGAAATCTCCACCTAAAAAATTGAGAGCAATTTTATGACTTGATGGAATTTGGAGTGATAATATAAACTTTGAGAAAAAATCTGTCCAATGTGAACATTTAATCACAATATTACTTCTACTTTGTGGCTCCAATGCTATGCCATGTTGGTGAAACAAATCAGAATTTTATCATTTCTTAAAAAAATATTTATACCTTGCATCATGAAATCCTTGATAACTCTGTGGAAAATGCTACCCTTGAAGCCATAACCTTTCTGTAAATGAAACAAAAGAGAATTTAATGATTCATTACATGCTTTTGTAGTTTTACCTGTGGCACCATGAGGATTGCTGACTGATTGCTACAATTGTTCTTCCTCACTCCATTTTAATGATGTCGTTAGGTCTGGGACATTGTTCATTGTACTTCTCCATGACGTTTGTAGTCTCCCCCTATGGCAGGGGTGCCTCAGTAGGGGCATCAGAGGGGCTATTTTTCACTGTTTTTGCCCTAATTTTACAGCGTTTTCTCTGGCTCTCGAGTGCAGTACCCTATTTAGGTACGTTGTCCCGTTTATCTCGAGCTGATTTAGCTAGTCTTGGACATGAATAAATAAATATTTAAGCGTTTCTAGCCCTCCACTTCTTTCTTAATGGAATCAGCTGGGCACAGAGAAGTATCAAGTGTCTTTGGCATTTTGTGTTGACGATAACTTATGGGAATGGGTGAAAAAATGAGATAATAACAGATAAAAATCCAATAATAAGCAAGATTATGAGTGTACATTTGTAAATTAAAAATACCTCATGTGTACAAAGAGCATAGAAGTTTTTGACGGTTTTTGGAACAACTGAACCAAACAGGCCTATCACGATGCGACCAGTTTTCTTTCCACCAATGCTTATGTCAAAGAAGACTTTTTTCGTGACTAGAGCTTCCACGCCTTCAGCTTGTGTGCTGTGAATGGCAGCAAGGCCTAAAACGACGAAGCAAAGAGCAGTTAATGTGTTCATTGCTGTGATTTTCAGCTGATCAGTGGCTGGCTTCAGTCAAAGAGAATGAAAACAGTTCTTGCACGGCCAAGAGTTTGAAAAAAGCCCACGTGGCCCGCCATCAATCCAATAATTGTTCTTTTGCAGCCAATCAGCTGTCACCACGAAGACCGCAGTTGCGCTGCTTTGTAGGAGATTCACTTCAACATAAAACGTGATTTTTAATTCAATTCAACTGATCTACGTGATCCGCAGTCATCCGTAGCCAATTCTCAGCAAGGGGTATCTTTCGGAAATAACGGCAAGAGCACATCTCGTACCTAACCATTATATTTCGTGGATTAGAAACCACGGGAGTTCCACTTTTTCAGAAACGAATTCGTCCAATCGAAGACTCTAAGAAAGTCTAATAATGAATGAATTTTTAAGATAAACAACACGATTACTGATCTGGTGAGGCAGGCTTTCATTCTCACCAAAATCTGCCCGAAATATAACCAGAATGACGTCAAGTATTCAACTGTTTCTAATTTAAATTAGTCTTTACAAGATTCAACATTGTTGTCAGTCCATAACCTTTACTATCTTCATCCAAAGCGCTTAGTTAATGATACATAATACGGTGATTATACGATGCTCAGTTTTCTTAGGCGTGCTTAGTGATGGGCTAATTGTTTTTTTGAAATTGTTCAAACTAACACTTACAGTAAGCTGGTCAGAAACACGTTCCACCTTAAATCTGACGTCACTGCCAGAGCGGACTTTTAAAGTAGAAAGGACTTCGAACTTCAACCACTCTGAACCGTAACAAAACTATGAGAAATATTGATTATCAAAATACTTATCCGTTATTAAAAACAATATACAAAGACATGGTGATTGCAATGGTATCATTGCGAAATAATTATTCGACATTAAATTGTTATCATTTTCCTTTGAATTTGAGCGTCCTTCAGCTCATCTTTATCAGCATGAAGATCTGAAGAACTATTGTACGTTAAATCTGACAGTTCATTTGCCTCTGCCACAATAGTGGAATCATCAACTGCCTTTTCACTAGCATCTGGTATTGAACTGTGATTTGCTGGACAGAGCAACGTGTTTTTGTTGCCATCAATTAAGGAACTATTGTTACAAGTGTCAGTCCCGCTGACTAAAGGAACCTCTTTCTCATTAACTGTTTTTGTTGAATTAGTATAGCTGGTTTCAAATTCACACCCATATTGCTGTAAGATATGCTCATGAACAATGTAACACGATTTCCCATTATCGCCTATTGCATCTCTTTTAGCAATTTCTAGAATCTTTCGCTCCAATTGCCGTTTTGAAATTTTGGCATGTACTGCCCCACCTTGGTCACCATTATCATTCCTCTTTTTATCCCAAATGTCTAAGAATTTGAGAATAAGCTTGCTCATTCCAAAACTGTTCTTGTGAACGAAATTTATCAACAATGGCATCGCTGCAACAAAAAAGACAGTAAACTCAGTAAATATTTCCCAGTTATAAAACCAGTCACAAAAAACACAAAGATTGGATTGATCACCTTTCTAATTATCATATTATTGTTAAAATCATCTGAATTGTTCACTTCACGGTAACTAGAGAGGTAAAAAGCTTTTGAACCCGTCTTGTAAAACGGAAAAAACATGATTTATATAGGCAGGAAAAATTCGTTCTTCACTTTGCCGTTTCAACTCCAAAACGACGGGAAAACGGGCACCGATTGGGTAAAATGGTAGCCAATCATGTCGCTCTGAGGTAATTTAATTCCGTTCAAATTATAACGAATATCCAATGTTTACAGTTGCCCTTCCATTATCTTATTGGCTGCAAAAATTATATTTCCCTGCACGAAGCAGTTACTGAAGAAAAACTACAAAAAGACAAGGCCGAAGACAAAAAAGATTTAGGCTGATTGTTATTATATCATCTTTATCGAATTTAAACTTCTGACATTAGCCTTGAGAAACGACTTAAACGTTAGTCTTAAACTGACACTACAGACATAATCATTAGATTTAAACATTAAATTAAAACTGTGTGTGATGCACGGTTCAACTCTGACCAGAGCCATCATCTCCAGCGTAAACAGGACCGTGAAACAAGCGCTTATAAAATTGTAGTAAGAAACATACAACAGAAACGGGAAAGCAAGAATCAGATAAATAATTAGAACGACAGAAAACTGGTAGGGAAAAAACAAGATCTTATAGGGTACATAGGTAATATATAAACTATGCATACCTTCTTCAGGAACTTTTAACGGGACATTATTAGTAGATCGTGGAGTTGTTGTCGGTGCTAGAATTTTGGTTGAGCTTTCCTCTTGATTTGTTTCGCTTTGTTCCTTCCTTTCTTTGACACTTAAAATATCCACAGGCAATGTTGCAATCGGGTTAATTTTGTAAATAGCCAAGAAATCGGGGACTTGATCGGGTGAATCAAACCACGCCGATCCGAAACATGTTGCACGAAGCTGTTTGAATTTCCTTTTTCCTTCGAACGGGAAGCCTTCCGTTTTGTCAAGTTTTTTGTCCTAGAAAGTGAGATTGAAATTTAGGAAATATAAAATAAAATAAAAACAAGCGAAGCATAGAATGGAAAAATCAAGAAGCTAGTCAAGCAGTATCGATCTGAATTAGAGATCAGTTTGGAAGAAGTTGGCTTAAAAATGGGAAATTAATCGGGCAGGTTAGTCCAACAGATACTAACAATGAAATGTAATATTACAATGTAATTATATAACGAATGAATAAAGAAACACAAAAACAAATAAATACCCGAATATCGACGTTTTCTTCTTGCTTTTCTCCATCAGAATCGTGAACACCTTCATCATCAGAGAGATACCCATGGGGGACAAAGAAGCCGTCATTTTCTTCATCATTTTCATCATCTTCTTCATCTTCATCTTCATTCTAGATATCATAGGAAAAACAACAAATACAAAAATTAGCAAACCAACAGTACCAACCAAAGTAAAAGAAATATAGAAATATAGAGCGGAAGTTAGTTATATAGAAAAAACACGACAATCAATATTAATATACTTTTTCTCTCTTAAATTTATTTACGACTGCCTTCTAAATAATCCTTTCCCACCACTAAACAAATAAGCAGCTATTTCAACGTTTTTTGAAGGAGCGATTGAATAAGGAAGAACAATTGCAAAGGGCTTTTACTTGAAAAAACTTGACATTAAAAGGGCATCTGCTCCATTTTGCACGAAAAACTGGCTTCACCAAATGGCGAAAAAGAGTTTCTTACATATAAAAGATGATCAAGAAATAAGGTTAATGTACATTGATTAAGAATTGCTACCTCTGGCCCTGATAAACTTTCTCCGGGTTCTTCCTCTTCCCATTCTTCATCGCTGTCGATTTCGTAGCTCAGAAGTTCCTATATCAAAATAACATGTTTTATGATATTATGCGGTATCACTAAGCAAGGGCGGTTGGACTGAAACTGTGAGCGGTGAACAAAGTGACTTTACAATGGAGCATTGGAACGTATTGTAATGTATTGTTATGCAATGCAGTGTTATGTATTGTAATGCACTGTAATGTGATGAAATGTAATGTAGTGTAATATAATATGGTGTAATGTAATGAAAAGTGATGTAATATAACATTTTGTAATGTAGTTTAACATTAATGTAGTGTAATGAAATGTTATGTAATGCATTGTATTGTAATGTATTGTAATGCAGTCTAATATAATGTAATGTAGAGTTAAGCAATAAAATATAATGTATATAATGCAATTTAACGTATTGCAATGTATTCCAATGAAATACAATTGATTGTCATGTAATGTATTGTAATGTAACGTAATATAATGTCATTCAATGTAATGTGATGTGATGTGATGTAATGTAATGTAATGTAATGTAATGTAATATTATGTCATTCAATGTAATGTAATGTAATGTGATGTAATGTAATGTAATGTGATTTAATGTAATTCAATGAAACGTTTTATAATGTAATGTTTTGCAACGTTATGCAATGAAATGTAATGTGATCCAAAATAGTTTTTTGGTTAAAAATTGCAAAAAAATGCAAAGACTTTCACAAAGAATTTACCTCATCCTTTTTGAATGGATTTCGACCTGAAATAGATTTGCTTCTTTTCCGCCAAGTACCATAATACGGTGGTCGATAATTTTCACTAAATTGTAACAGCTTAACACGCATGACATGTTTGTTTTCTTTTTCAGTTTCTTCTTCATTATCCACGATCTCAATGTCTTCATCTTCCTCACCTTTGCAACTTTCATTAGATTTCTCCTTTATTCTTAATGTTCTTCCTGTTATATATTCAATTTTGTGTTCTTTTCGCTTCTTTTTAAGTTCGCATAAATACAAATCCGCAGAGTCCTAAACAAACCAATCGAAAACATCAACTTACACACTACGAACTTTAAATTTATTTTGTAGATTTTGATAGAAATACACCAGCCAATACCTCCAACATACAAAGGACGAAAATCTAAGGTGGCTGCAGACAAGTCGGACCATTGATTGAACCCAAGGATTCTAGGAACTCTAGATTGCAGGATCCGAGTTATATTTCAATTTCATTCTATATGGTTAACATTTTAATATCGGCTGATAAAGATAGCTGAAAGGTTAGATAGGGACAACAACGGGAATGGTAAATCGAGTTAATGTTAATTCATGAAAGCGTACGTAAAATTCAATTATATTGAATTAACATTGAGCTATAAAGTTTGTGAGTTATAATTCAATTCACATCCTCCATTGCAAAACTCATTACAAAGGATGATAAACATTAGGTACCTGCTTTTCGATAGTTTCTGAGAAAAACGTTGAGTTTTGTACAGGAGTTCTTCGCACTATTGGAGCCATTTTCATATTTGGTTTTACTTCGAATGGGGCAAACATCTGACACTTTTCATCAACAGTTATGATTTTCTGCAAATGAGATTTAGTAACAAATTAAAAGTTTCTTGTTTATAAATAGGAGGTTAGATTCAGTGTATGATGGCTGTTTTGTCAAATTGAACTTCCCATCCTTTGCTTTTAGGTCTAACTGTGGCTCTGATAATTCAACACAGTACCAGTTCTGGAACATAGCAACGACTCCCTCTAGTGCCCATCTCAGCTATGCTGTGTCATCACTAAACAGGACATCAACAAGAGAGGCTGCTCTGTACCACACAGCATCACCAACACAGGTGCTTCATGGCGTGACATACAATTTATGAGATAAAAAGGTTAAGGACAAGCAGTATTGATATTGCTTCAGACCAAACGTTACTGTTTCGAGTCCTCTTTAGATGTATAGAAAACATATTTGATAAAGAGGATTAGGATTAGCATAAGGTGTAACAGAATATCTGTTCGTTAAACTGACCTTTGGAGGCGATTTCTTGATGAAAAAGCTCTTGAAAGACTCCTTTGCCTTGTCCTTTTTGCGTTGCTGGTGGGAAAGAAAAAGACTGCTTTATTTGATGACAAACGATGCCAATTAAGCATGCTTATATATTATAACCTTGCAGCAACCACATGGTGATGACATCATTGGATAAATCACACAGCCTTCTGCAGCAAAAGCATTATTCTTAACAGAAGCAACATGATGGTGACTGTGGATGGCTAATACATAATAGGAAATGGATCATACGTATCATGTCTATAATAAAAAAGTGTGGATCAGAGTGCACAGAACAGTATTTTGGGACAGTTGTGAGGCAGTGGCAGACACTTAGGGGGGGGGGCAATATTTTGGTAGACAATAGTCTTTTGTGCTAAAACAATGGAAATTTGTGATGTCATCCTACTTAAACAAAAGGCTTGCCCCCCCCCCCCAATATTTGCCCAAGTGTCCGCCACTGTTGTGACAGCTATCTGCCATTGATGATGATATTTTGTTCCTATTTCAATTTATTTTCAAAGAGGTCTATGAATACAAACCTCTTCCTCTTCTTTCATTTTCCTTTCTTCTTCCTTCTTCCTTTTCTCTTCTTCCTTTAACTTTTTCTCTTCTTCTTTTTGCTTTCTTTCTTCTTCTTTCTTCTTCCTCTCTTCTTCTTTAACTCTAAAAAAGAAAAGAACTTCTTGTTAAACTAAGAAACATTGGTAGATTGTTGCTTTGTTGGTGTGATTTTTCGTATTGCTTGAACATAAGACTTTTACAAGTTTAAGATTAACACTACCAACTTTAATCAAAATCTACTCACAAATTCATCTCTTCCTTCTTCTTTTGCTTCTCTAATCTTTCTTTTTCTAACTTTTCCTTTCTTAGTTGTTTTTCTATCCTTTCCTTTTCAAGTTGTTCTTTCTTTGCTTGCTTTTCTTTCTCCCTTTTTAATCTAAGTTCTTCTTTTTCTTGATCTTTCTTTACTTTTTCCTGCCGTTTTTGTTCTCTGGCCAGTTTGGCTTCTTCTTTGGCCTTCCTTCTTTCTTCTATCTCCTCAATAGATAGTTTGCGTCTCTTTGGCTTCGGAGAGCTGGCCTTTTCCTTAAAGACAAATATTGCTTAGATGGAAAATACCAAACTTCCTCTGTTGAATATCCAGATCCTTGTGGCTAATTGGGTTTTTATGGGCTGCTTATAGAAGTCATGGGGTCATTGAGTCAAAAGCTGAAAACATACTTGATCATACATTAAGCAGTAAAAATTAATCTTATGCTGATACAAGGGTGATGTCACTTTGCTAAGTAATGAAAAACTTTCCCTTAGAATATGATCTTTTGGCACAATATTGGCTTATGGACAAAGTACTAAAACAGAAAGATGGCTTGAAAGAGACATTATCCAAAAACCAGGATTAAAAAAAAACAAAGAGAAAGACATAGAAGATTTAAATGAAGGTGAATAGTGGATCAGAAATGGTACAAAATTTATACTGATAATGTAAATATAATGACATCAAGTTTAAAGGGGTTTTAAACCTAAAACATCAACCAATTTTGCTCACCTACTATACAAAATTAAAAACAAAATGGCAGCCAACAGTTTATCATTTGCTTAGAAACTACTTTAAACTCACTTTTGTTCCATTACAACTATCACTATTGTCAGCTGCTTTTCTTTCTGGACTTTCATCAGATCTTCCCTCTGAGGAAACACTTTCAGAGCTTAGGTCTTTATCCTTGGAATTATTTAAACTGCTTTCTAGATCTTCCACTTCCTCTCCATTTTCGATGATCACATGCTCATCTGTAATGAAACACAATAACATTTACCATTCTTAGGAAATGCCATAATTTGTGTCTAATGATTGCAAGGGGGGGGGGTATCAAATGATGATTTCAATAGAAATGATTGTTTGAAGATACTACCTGCCAGCACATTTGAAAGTATGATACAACTATGAAACTAGAAAACAACAAAACTATAAAATGATATTGTACAATTGTCTCCAAATTATATTTAAGGATGTTTCTACCTTACACCCGGGGTGCATTCTGTGTAAACGCAAGGGGATTTACACAAAGGACAATACAAAACCCATGTGATCTGGTGTTTTGGTAGGATTCCACATCAGAGTTTTCTGGCATAGGTTTCAGTGGCAGACACTTGGGCAGTGGTCCCCCAATACTCTGAAAGACAATAGTCTTTTGTTCTAAAACAATAGAAATGTGTGATGTCATTTTTCAAAACAATAGGTTTGTTTGCTTGTCATATATCCATCAATATAGGAAACCCTCTGTCTGTGCTGAAAATCTTTGTGAAAATCTGAAAATCTATAGCATGTTTTGTGCTATAGATGTTAAGTAAACACTTCTTACAATTAATGACATCAGATGCCTAGAATGGAAATGATATTACTTACCATGTTTTATTTTCTTAACAGGAGGTTCTGATATGAGTGGTATCTTCTTAACATGCAATTCTGTTTGTTGTTTGACGATTGATTCTGCATCTGCAAATAAAAGATTCAGCACAATAAGAACATTACTCAGGGAATTAAAACGGAGATCAATTTCAATTCATATGTAATAATTTAACAGAGATGTTATTGCTGCAAAATTATGCATTTACTTATCCTGGGGGGCAAATCTATAACTTTTTAAGGTGGGAGGGGATGTACAAAGTAGACTTAACCAATGAAAATGCAAGTCTTACAGACAAAAAAATTTTCCAACCAAAGTAGCACTAGCAGTGTGGTAGCTGAAAATAAGTATTTTTGTTCCACTGACAAAATAATATCATGGAAACAGAATATTGTTATGTCTATCAAGCAAAGAATCTCTAGAACTGTTTATCACTTTAACACTTTCCCAAACAATTAAAACAAGTGGGTTGTGACACCCCCCCTTTCGCTTAAAGACCCACGCCCAAGTGTTTGATCCTACTTATACTGCGTCTCAGGCACCTTAAAACCAGTCTGCACAGCATGGCAGAACATAATGAGATCCTGGTTCATTGTGTTTAGTTTAAGAAGTAAGATTGTAGGTAGTGTGACACTGCAGGTGAACCTATATTCAGCCTATACTCATACCATTAATGGATTCAAGGCCTAATTTTTAGGGTGCATTTTGATTTGCTGAAAATGGACTTGTGTGCGCAGTCCCCACGCTCTGCAGACTGGCCTAAACAGAATTCAAAGGAACAACGTATTGACCAGTAGAGAGGAGGGGGCTTCAATAATTTGCAGTTATCTTTTATGGCTGAATAATATAAATTGCACGAAGTAAATTGTGTAGCAAACTGTCTGAGACTCTTACTGTTTGATGATACGCTTTGATTAAAATGGATGTGTGGTGCAAGGGACATATATTATAGACTGTTTAGAGGCTAACTTAAATCAACAAGGCGTGTTGAGGTTTACCAGAGGCAGGAGAAAAGGTATTTTCTAATGCTGACAATTAGAACTAAATGTTTTCGTTTGCAAGATTACTTTCACTGTTAAATGGTTTTTCATATCATACTTACCATCGCATTTCATAACAAATGCGTCCATCATAGTCTAAATGGAAGATGTATTGTGGGTTTGCGAATACAAATTCTCTTTCTCTTTTTCACATCATTTCATCAAGCAGATGGCGGTGAAGAATAATTTCGATGCCAGCAGTGCAAATCATTTAATACAATATTGCTCCTCTTTAAGTCACGAATAATGTGAAAATGTTAATATTTTCAAGTCTCTTAATAGTATAAGCAATAATTGCAATAAATAATAGCAAGTATTTTAGCGCCAGCCTCGAGACAATCCAATCACGAAGGCTTTCCCGCCAATCACATTTCCATTATATCCCACAATCCTCTCGGCGGCTTCCGGCCTCGATTGAAATGAGCCTCATTCAGGGCAAGACTACAACAAATGAAAATACATGAATTGTTCACTTTGAAAAAAAACAAAATAGGACAAAACAAAGACATAATATATTGCTGAGATCAGGAGGGAAATCCCCCCAGGCCTTCTGGTGTAACCCTCCCTGTGTTTAAAATTTGTCTTATTTGCTAGATTGTACAGCTTACACTCTTTTTTTTATAAGAATAAATTTTATAAGAATAATGAGGCTCAAATTTGGTGAAATTTAAGAATATTTTACGAATATTTTCAGGCTCAAGATCTTGTGAAACAATTATTTTTAGCGGGTGTTTTTTTACTTCAGATTTTTTATGAAATTTAAATACTTGTACTTCTTTACTCCTTCTTCTTTGATATTCTGTAAGTCTATTTTAAGATTTTATTTTCATTACTTGCTCTGTTAGCCACCATATTTGTAAAAGGTGTGTCTTTTGGCATTGATGATAATTATAACAATTTATTACCGTTTTTGCCGCGCTAAGAATAATTTAAGAATATTCCAAGGCTCAAAATAGCAAAAAGTTAAGAATATTGAGGCTCAGCAAAGAATTGAGTATTCTTATTAAAAAAAGAGTGTATGAGCCACAATGTTCTTTTAAATCATGCAATTGTAAATAGAGTGAGATTGGGCTTAACACCTCGTCAAATGCCCCCTACTCGATTCCCTCCCATTGTGCCTTTTCTCTTTTAAGGTGGTTCGTCAATTAAAGGTGGTGCGTCAAACAAAGGTGGTGCTGCGATTTTGAAAACTTTCACATGCCACGTTAATATTTGGTGAAACGAGGCCTCTGTTGTTTTTAAATTGATCAAAGAATTGGTGTTAAATTCTTTCCCAAAGGAAGGTGTTCCTTTGGAAACCGATATTATCATTCATTATGATGCAAGAAGAAGACTGCCTTGATCTGACACCAACTGCAGAAACTATGGCTGGTGCTAACGTGGCATTTGACGGCGTCGACAACAGTGGGCCTACTTTGCTACTGGCTGCCTCAACTTCAGAGTTGGATTCGTCGAGGTCTTCGGAAGAATCTAAAACAGAACTTGCGACTAAAGAAGAGTTTGAAATAGTTAATAAACCCTCTAAATCTGCAGAAGATATGGTGACTAGTAACGGCGGTGTAAACAATGATTTAGTTGATCGTAGTGTTGATGAAGGCAAAATCGAAACAACTGTTGGAAGTAAAGATCAAAATGATGATTCTAATCGAGTAAAAGAACTATTTGGTAGTCCAAGCGACGGTGAAAGTTTTGGGGCCTTTGAAACAAAGTCTGGTACTCTCTCTACAGCGTCTGCACTGTTTGGAAATGTTGGAAGTGGTGGGAGCTCGGATTTATTTGGCAGAGAGGAAAGAGCTGATTCCTTCTCAAAATTGATAAACACAGAAGTAGATACAAGCTCAAGTAAGGCAGAAAACCAGAAAAAAGAGGAAAGACATAGCCTAAACTCACTTGACAATTCATTTCAAGGTTTAGAAGTTAATGAACAAAACAAATTAAGCAGCTTTCCATCTACTTTGGTTTCATCTCGGCCTAACAGTGTACAAACGGAAAACAAATCAAGCATGCCCAATTCAGGTCAGTTCTATCAGCAAAACAACTTTGCAGGATCTCCTCAAGTCAATCAAGTGACCCAAAGCGGAGTATTCAAGCCATCCATGCCAGATAGACAAGCATCCCCATTGGGGGGCAGCACCCAACCAACTATCCCAATAGGTTGTTCTGCACAGCAAGCAGGTGTTGGTCTGACATATGCTGCCTCACAGAATCAAATCCCATTGTTTTACAACCCACAAAGTCAACAGCAACAACAAGTTAATGCTAATCAAAGCATGCCTAGTACTGCCTATGACTCACAGGAAGCACCACATTTCCAAAATGGTGCAAACGTGGGCAATAGCTATATGTACACATCACCTATATCAAGCATAATGCCTAGCTATGAACCTTCTCAGGGCAGTCAATTGTTACAGAAGCAAGGCAGTACAAGATTGCATCAATCACATGTCCCAAAACAAACAGCAATGCAAGCTGGAGAGCTCTTTGTTCCTGATCTGTATGGGCACTCACCAGCACAACCTACAGGCCAAGTGAACATTTTCACTCCATCATCAAAGATGACCTTTGAATCACAGATGCAACAAAATTTACCACAGATGGATTATGGAGCACAAAACATGTCACAGGCTAGCTATACTCCTGAGAACCAGTACCCATCAAACATTGCTCCACCTTCATACAACATTCAAAATTACGAACAATTTGCAAACCAAGCCAATTTTTATCCTGGAGATTCTCAGGATCCTGGTTTCTGGGAATGGGTCAAGAATCAAGATTGGAGTGAGGGTGCACAGAAACTAGGAAAACAGATTTTACAAAAAACAAAAGTGAGAATAGTTTTTTGATATGATCACATTTTCATCATGATCAATATAATCATCACCATCATCATCATCATCATCATCATCATCATCATCATCATCATCATCATCATCATCACCATTATTATCATCATCATCATCATTATCATCATCATCATCATCATCATCATCATCATCATCATCATCATCATCATCATCATCATCATCATCATCACCATTATAATCATCATCATCATCATTATAATCATCACCTTCAAGCATAATCAACAATAATAATTAGCATCATCATCTTTCACTTCTTTTTCTTCTTCACCCCCCAACCACTGCCCAGAATCCCATTTATTCACAGTACTACAGGAGCATATGAAACATTACCCATCTCTTTCTTTAGTGCACCTTAGAATGGGTTGGTTCTACAGTTATTGATCATGCCACTAAAGTCCATTTATCAAAGGTAACACACAGCTTGACAATATCATCTTCTTTCATCATTTCATGCCAGCTCCATTACTCATTTACATTTTCTCTGAACAGATCCATTTCAATAAAACACAGTATATTCTATAAGTAGCATTCGGCAATATGATCAATAACAATGATACTTATAAACTATTTTGTTGGTCGCTTATATAGGTAAGTATTTGAACAGCCAAAGAACCAAAGCATTGATAAAAAACATCCTCATTTGGACGAGTCCATGTTGTTGACAAATCTTAGACTGACACGTTTTCAATTTTAAGACGTAATCAACAGTCGATATAAAGTTATAGAGTTAGATATTGTTAGCAGACAGAACCTAGGAAGAACACAGGACGCTGGAAGCATTTGCCACTTTAGGGGAGGGGGCACGATGTTTGGTAGGGCAATTTTCATCATCACTGCTATTGGTACCAGATTGTTGATAGAAGGGACGCTACAGCGTATATTGAAGTTTGGGGGCTAGCGGCAGTTGGACATGGCTGTGGAAGGACCAGGGACAGAGCCCCGGGAAAAGCTTTCTTATGGCGTCCTTTTTATCTTACAGAAATTCCCCTTTTTGAACATAGATGCAGCCTAAAAAGGGCTTCTTTCAACTTAAAAAAGGGCACTTTTCTGAGCTGAACTGGCACTTTTCTACCCTGAAAGAGCGCTAGTCTCAAGCGTGAGAGAAGAGGTTACTACGTCTCTGTTCACAAAGTGATATAAACAAATAAAGTACTTTTCGACTCATCCTTGAGTCATCATCAGCAATTATAAGAAATGTAAACATGTAACATGTAAACTCGTAAACACAAAATTTATCAAAATGATAACAATTTAGATGTAGATCGAAATTAGATACAATTATTCTTGTTTTCGCCTTGGTCCTTTGGTTTCTAATTAAACTGAAATTCCCGCAAGATTATCCTATTGAAATAACGGGATATATAATACTTTTCATATATTTTTGCTCTTAGAATGCAACTGACACGGTGCTTACAACACTTGATCCAGGAATGGAAGAGTTTCTAAGTAAGTATGATAAAATTCTAAATGATGGATAACTCTCTTAGTAAAATTCTCCGGAGTACCCGTTTACCGGCCTCAGAAGGACGAGGACGGGCAGCTGGGATGACGCTTGAGGGGGGGATGAGGGGAGCGTTGCTCTCCCCCCAGAAACATATGATGTCATCTTTTCAAAACAATAGGCCTGCCCCCCAATATTTGGCCAAGTGTCCGCCACTGGTTGAGAGGAGGATCCCGACAGCGGTATCGAACTGCAGGTGCTCAAGTTTTAATCCCTGCATCCAACCCTAGCAACCACGCTTTCGTTGCCTCCTTTCCCCAATAAAATGGCATTGATAGAGCTTGATCCAAAAACAGAAGTAAGGTTTTCAACAGAAGATTTTAATCAAAATCATCTGAAAATGCATTCAATGAAATCTCCAATAATAATTTAATCTTACTCGTTATTTTATTAATCAACAATATTTGCAATGTAATTAAGCAAAGTCTTTGTTTCGATGTGCTCACATTATGCTAAGTCAGCAAAGAGTGCCTAAATTGAGAATAAGACGATATCCACCAATTTTCATTTTATTTCTCCCCATCAATAGAACTTTCTGATGTTATTTCATTTCTTTAGCTTTGATTTCGCATGCTGGCTGCGATATTTTGAAACGTTAAACTTTACTCTCCGTCGTGGTTTTTCTTTTTATTTGCTTCTTCCTAATTTTTGTTTTTTTTTGCTTTTTTCTTAACCTCATTGTTATTAAACGTTTTCATGAAATTGACTAAAGGAGTCAGATACCCTTGTCGCCATCTTTTTTTAATTTCACCAGAAATCTCTTCATGGTATTTGGTATACATACTTTCCATGTCCTCGAAACATAAAGCCTTCCATGTATCACCTTGTACGGTTTTACCTAGGTTTTCATTTGTAGCCAAATTCACTTTGAATGTTGCTACACATTCTTCATTGAGAACCGCATCGAACTTGGCTTTGCACTTATATGTTCTGGTTTTCTTTCCTTTGCTTGGATAAAATAAGGCCTCGTTGGTTTTATCACTGTCAAAACCTTCAACTGTGACTTTTTCTTTGGTCAACTTGTTACTATCCCTCTCTGTATTTTTTTTATGACTTCCAGCAACTTTCCATCCTGCATCATTCACATACTTGAATATTTTCAATTGAGTAGAAGTTAAATCATTTTTTTCTATTTTTTCAAGATCGATATCTTTTTCTTCCCATTTTACCCAGTCTCCACTCGTTATTTCTTGAAGAAACCTAGATGGGAAGTATAAACTCATGATATAAATTGTAAACAAGTCCATGTTATTTTCCAATCTCTGCAACTGTCTCCACTCAAGTTTTTTTCCATCCACAACTTCGTCATAATATATGGTCAACTTATAGAATGCTGATTCTATGTATCTTTTTGCATTGCGATAGCAATCTTCTGCGAATTTCTCTTCCGATCTACATTCAGTCAAAAGGGAAAACATTTGCTTCAATTCTCCTATTAAGATGCTTCTCTCTAACTGTTGTGCAGACTCTGTGATATCGCCTTGGACGTTCTCGAATTTTTTGTTCATGTCATTTGTCAGTTTTGAAAATGCTTCGTTGATCTGGACCACCAGTTTTTCGTTGGTTTCTTTAGCATTTTTATAATCTGCTAGAGTTCCCATGATAAGTGCAAATAGGCCAAGCAATGGGACAACTGGAGTAGCAACTGATATTCCAAATCCAACGGCAACCTCAAGTATGGCTTTTGCGTAGTCCATTGTTTCAGCGTTTTTTGCGAAGTCTATACCAATGTTTTCCAGCAGGGTTTTTGATGACAAGGATTGGATTTTTTCGAATGTTAAATCTGTTTTAACTTTCTTGAAACTGTCTTGTTCCGGAATGTCCTTTGCGTTGCAGTACTCATTTGTCTTTTCCAGTTTAATGGAATATTTTGTTTCGCTGCTGCGTTTAATAAGTGCTGAAAAGAGCAGCGCTACCAAAACTAGTTTAACGTGCATTTTGCGGCTGTAGTGAACTGCTTTGCTTATCGAGATATCTATTTGCTTTTGACTGCTCTACTTGTCAAGTATGAAACTCAACTGATCCCAAGTGCCTTTTTATAAGAATTTTGTAGTGAGTGATCATAAGTAAAATGATGATCCATCCATTGATGCGTAGAAAGTAGATGGTGTCATGAGGTATGTCGGTGATGCATACTTTTCGGTTCAATGATTTCGTATTGTAATATACTTTGAGCTTATAAAAGATATACGTACTGGTGACTTATTACATTTTTTGACAAGCTACAGGTTATTAGAAAAATTGTAGTTTCACTCTTCAAACGTAATTAAAATAAAAAATTCACTAATTAACCAGGTGTTAAAATTTACCTGTGTTCAAAATTCAAAGTTTACCGGTGGAAATACCAAAAACAAGAATTGTATCTCGTAGTTTTCTTTAAAACGTCAAAAATGCACCTAACCTCGTGATTTGCGGGTGAAGTTTATTCCCTTTTAAATTTGAGTTTTTGGGTTATTTTGTACTTTCTGACAAAAATATTATTTAATTGCTGTAAGGCCTGCAGTAACTTGTTTCTCTGTTCGTCTATCAAAGGGGAAGGCTTCTTAACTCATCAAACTAACAAGGGTCAAAACTGAGTACGCAAGAAAACCATTTATATCGGAAACTTTGAATTTAAAAATTTTTTTTCCTTTTTATAATTTTGTGTTTATGAGATTCATTTTTAACTTTAAATATTTAGGGTAATTACATCAGGGCACAGGACACACATTGATAACAGCAATTTTTACTTGTTAAAGTTTACATCCTGTATAAATATTCTTTTTATTATTATTATTATATGTCTTCTTCAATTTAGATCCCTTAGTTCATTTGGCCATTGCCTCGCAAGATAACAAAATCCTGCAAGGAGTTCGCCAGGGTTTCAAACATGCCTTTGGACACACTTCAGCAAAAGGACATGGGGCCCAACACTCGTTACCAAAACTTCCCATTGGATTTGAATATGGAGCAAAGGCAGTTACAGAACAACTAGATGCAATATCAACTATTGATTTTCAGTTCAATCAGCCATTTGTTTACGTTGCCCTTCAGCCATTTTTAACAGAACTACAACGAGGAAGGTAAGCTTGCGAACAGCGCAGAGCACTTTTCAATTTGCCCGTTGGAACAACAAATTTACTGCAAGAAGTCTCTCCTTTTCTGAGAAGCCTTTTCTGAAGGCCTTCTATAACCTTTTCTGAAAAGCCTCAGAATTCCTACCCCCCTTGTTTTTATAAACATACACGTCCTGTAGTCTAAAAAATTATTACTCATACCAAAGGTAGATGTGGTATTATCCTTTTTTATCGTAATAAAGATAATTTTTTCCCAACAGTCATTACCTGAGGATTGAGTACTGCTTTGTTTTTCGTTTGCTTAAATGTCCAATTCTGAACAACCGTCTTTGATAAGCGATCTACTTTCATGCAAAACCTATAAAAGCTCCATGCAACCCAAAATTTCAACTTTGATCGGCTTAAATTTAAGTTGGCTAACTAGAGAGAGAAAACACAGATTTGAGAACAGAAAAAAGCGCAGTTTTCAAACGGCCTAAAAACTTCTTCAAAACTCCCCTCTATAAAGAATAGTAACAGAAGCATACGATTTTATTTCAAAAGAGTTGTCAACCTCACCAGGAGAAGATTTTTTTCTTAATTAGAGGGGGGCACCCTCCCCTCCTCATAATTCTCAATAAGTTCCAGTTTACATCTCAGTTCCGATTTTCTTTAATCATTTTTTTATTCTAATCTAATTTCAGTTGGTCCTGTATGTTCTGCCTAGCTGTTAGGGACTGTGCACGCCAAATCCAACTGCAGACCTACTCACAGCCCATCTCCATTCCAGCTGCCTGCATTTCAATAGCATTTAGCAGAACTGCACAAGATAATATTAACTATGGCCTTGATGTATCGATAGATGAAGCTGTTAGGCTGTATAAACCATACGCAGGGAATGAAGATTGGTGCTCTACTTTAACAGGTGAGGTTTTTATAATGCATCTGTTGTTGCAGTCTGTAGTTTTACTAACAAAAATAAAGGTGCACCCATTTTAATAAGCCTTTTGCTGGATGCAAAGCTACTGTCGATAAGAACCAATTAATATGAAATGCAGGAACAGCACAAAACGGCGAAAACCAAGGTTTATGATTCAAAATAAATGTGTTTTAAATTATTAAATGAATAAACTAGTATTTCGCCCGGCATTCAAGGCTTCTTCAGATTGTTAGAGATAGCAGCAAATTTTCTACACTGGTACTCCGCGATCCCCATCTCCCTTGAAATAAATTTTGTTTATGCACTCAGAAACCCAGCATGAGTAGCGTTTAGTAAATCTAGAAGTCTCGGGTTATCAGTGAGCGCTGTATTAGAGAAAGGGGGCCACCCTTTGTTATTTTATTGCTTGAGGGAAATTGAATAACTTTAATAACTTAGGTTTTCCAAGGACTTTTGGCAAGTTTTGAAAACGTGGTTGTAATTCTGCCGTCCATTCGAGATAGCTTCCATCTAAGACAGAAGCAGAAAAACTCTGAAAAACTCTCACAATGACTCTTTTGATGATTTTAACAAAAACCCGTTCTTTAAACTGTGTACTACGACCCAAACTTTGTATATCATTTTAACATAAATTAATTTTTGTTGTCTTTTTGCATGTTCCCGCCACTTTGTGTTGTTTCTTGTATTCGCTGCTAGAAATCATGTAAATATTATTTTTGTTTACAAAGTAAACATATGTTATTATTCACCTAAATTTAACATTTATTTATTTATTTATTTATTTATTTATTTATTTATTTATTTATTTATTTATTTATTTATTTATTTATTTATTTATCTATATATTTATTTATTTCTAGGTATCAAACTGGAGACCATCATAGCATTAGCTGCGCAAGGACTTGCCTCTGATTATAAACGAGAAATGGATAATCCAGTTCTGACCCAAAGCGACTCATTTGTAGTTTTACCCTCATAAATGTCTGCGTTGAAATTTAAATGTTCTAAATATTAATATATTCAAGTAGATTGAATTTTATGCCATTTGGAAAGTACATGGAGACCAAGAAACGAAGTAGAAGGAGTTGTTATGTGGCTAATTAGGCAAATTCACATGAAAAAATGCTGACAAATATCGCTTTGCCAGCTAAATTTCAATGTATTTTGCCCACTCAGGGCATTAAATATCAAGTAATCAAGTAGATATCAACAAAAATAAAGAGAGGCAAAGCGAATCTGTTAGAGAGAGTGAGATTTTTCGGCTGAATCGTTTTCGCTACCAAGCACTTGGCTTTGGTTTGTTAGACTTACCTCCATGTCATTTCGCTTTTTGGGGGCACACAAGAGCGAAATCCCACCCAGGTATTTTGGGACAATGGGATAGGGCAAATGCCTGGAATGCTAATATGCTAATATGCTTAATCTGATATGCTAATGCGTTATATTAAACAAAAATCAAAAAACAAAAAAAATCAAAAAAACCTGGGAGATATTTATTTATATATGTTCGAAGTGTAGAGTAGAGTAATAGTTTCAAGTACATTTTTAGACCTTTCGCTTATGAGGCTGTCGATCCATAAAAATCCGTATTTGTAATGTTAATTAGAGTCCCATGTGTTGTCAAATTATATGAATTATAGATAAAAATTGTATTTACGAAGAAAATGTTGAAATTGTATCATATTCGTGAATTTTTGTCTATTCTTCTTAAATGGTTTTTAGATTAATTCTGTGAGAACAGGGAAGATTGAAAAAGTTTTAACTCTACAACGCAATACTTGCCAGAATGACTTTGCCTAATAAATGATGGTACATTCATAGCTGTCTTAATTTTTAAATTTGGAAGAAGTCTAAGTCAGGAATTTCGAGAAATTAGAATGAAAAATTTCATTCCATTTTCTTCTTTATTCAATTATTTATAAGCGTCTATCCGCTAGCAGATAGTCAATATGGTTAGTAGGAATTAAAATGAAATAGATGAATTCTAAGAAGTTGTATTACGCATTCACAAGATGGAGGCAGGGAAGATTGCTCCACTCCAGGTCAGAAGGATGAACACCATAAAATAAGGGGCAAAACGATATCAAAAAGAGCAATAAGGCTTATTTTCTTAGGACAGGTGGGGCAATTCCTCCCCCTGCTCCTTGCTGTCCTTGGGTGAAAGTAGTGGTTTATAGTCTGTTATTAGCCAGTCTACTTTGCCTAACAGGATGCCTTTTTATTCTTCACTGCCTTGCTTGCCATATATGTAAATATTAACAAATCCCAAGTGCAAATTACTCATAATTTTGATTCTAGGTGGTGTTCATAATTAAAATAATCATTTGATACATATCTCTCGGATCAATGATCTTAAGCGTTTCGTAATATACTTTTAGTTTAATTAAATTTATAGGTATCGATGACTTGGTACATTTTTTGACAAGCAACAGGTTATTATAAACTTGTAGTTTCACACTCAATTCTTAATTAAAATCGCAATTAAAATAGAATAACACTAATTGGGCAGGTGCTTCACACTCCACCGGTCACTGTACGTAAATGCAATTAGTAGGGTCACAATTTTTTGTTCATCATCATTCTAAGAATCGCTGATTTAAGTATCACAAGCTTACCTTCGCTTATTTTAGATATAAACGATTAACATAAAATGATAGATGCGTAAAAAAACACGCTGAAACCCTTTGCCAAAAGCTTCAATTCTTGTGTATAACTTTAACCTTATACCTTTGCCTTTTAGCGACTCCATGACTTCACATTTCATGCTACGTCAGCACCCTGCTATTCCACCATATGTGCCCACGACTTATCTCCCACTTTTTTCAATAATTACCACGCATTTGCACTAACCGAGCCGATCGTTAGCAGGCAGGAAGATTTAAGCCCCTTCGATCTGTCTAGCATAGACAGTAATCATCTGCTCTCGTGGGAAGGCAAGTTCTGTCAATGCTTGGGAATTCCCATGCGAAAATGGCCTTTGTGCTTCGGCGAACTATCAATGGAAAAATTGAAACCTTCATGAGAACATCTTGCTAGGGATTTCGTGCAGTCTTCATGGGAGCTTGGAAATGTTTTATGAACCTATGAAGTATATGAAACGGCCTATGAAGTCCCGCACAACACAACCAACAAGAGTTGAAGCAAAATTTACAACTTTTCTTGTACATGATGATTTTATGGTGTTCTTGTACATAATCATTCTATCTAAATTAGCGAACTGTTATTGTATGTTATGGTATATCAATGTACTATTATCTACGTAAAATCAAACAGGAATTATTTTGCAGTTATTTACAATTCCCAGAGGGTAAGGCCGTTCCTACAAATTTATTCCCAGGCGTAGATCAAACAATTGCTTTCGGGCATAACAAACTTGAAACTTACTTTCAGAATTTAAAAAACTGAGCCATTAAAGAATGCAATGATTTTAGAATTTTACTACCTGTCAGAATCTGCCAATGAAACCTGACTTAATAGGACTTTAACAAATTTTAGAAGTGATGGCTTATAGTCTGTTATTAGCCAGAGGCTTCTCTGCCAACTTTCCGCTTTCCCCCGGTTCCTATGCGTAATCGCATATAGCAGGATGCAGCTACACACTCATAACTGCGGACTTGAGTTCCATTATACCCCTGGGTGGACAGGGGCATAATTGATAAGCAAAACAAAATCTTGTTTAGTTGTCTCAAGTTAAAAACGTCACCTCCATGGAATACATTTTTGGGCGTTTTCTAACATGCCATTTGCTTGATGGGGGGTGGGAACGGCCCTCCCAGGGGGTCACTAGAAAATCATCACAATGAGTCGTCCATCTAACAAAAATCTGAAAATTATACAATTAACAATTTATCTCTATATAATTTGCATGGGAATGCAGCTAGTGTTAGTGGAGTGGGAGGGGGAACTTCTAAAATTGGGATTTTGAGACTAGAAAGGGGAATTAATTGGGGAATTTGAGAAGCAATAGGTAAAATTTGCCCCCGTTTTCACCCACGTTCCTGGAGATAGGATGGGGGTAAATCGATCTATGGATTTCGTGTTTTATTTAAAAAATTTTCACTAATGAATAGTGTCGATGTCATATCTGGGTATACCCTGGCTTTTTATCTTTGAGACTCAAAGCCCCAGTCCTCGTGTACCCCTTCTCCCCACACTTAATCCCTAACGTGCACCTCATAGCCCCATAGGGTATGTACTTTGTTGTGAAGGAGACCCATTAGTGTAACGCATCCACAGGGGCCAGGGTCCGGGTCACGTGGTCGAAAGCACATGCTTCGCTCCATATTTGGTACTTGGCTAAGATTTCCTTCACGGGACACTCAAAGCATTGTAGTTTGTTCAGGGCCTCCGACGACGGGGGGGGGGGCCGGGGGGGCCATGGCCCTCTCACTTTTTTGCAAATTATCCCTTTCAGAGGCAGCTCATCATCTATTGCCGTGGCAATCTTTTGGCATCAACGCTTGGCCTTCCCCCCCCACTTTTTTGGTCCCGTCGGAGGCTCTATTGTCGTGATTCAAGGACTCTCGTGAGTTGACTTTAGTAGAGAGCTTAGAATTTAGAAATGTTGTAGATACAATGTTACTGCATAGAACGTCCTTCTCTGTTTATCATACTGTGTCCCGCCCAAGATACAATATACTTGATTCAACACTTTTAAGAAGATGATAAGAATTGTCCTCACAATGAAAATGCAATCTCCCTCCAGCCATTATTGGTGTACTTCATAAACTTGGGATCGACGAGCACATGGTTTACAGCACTTCGTTCTTCTTCTAAACGCTGCTGGTATTTTCGCCACTGTCTCCGACCAAGGAAATGTGTCACCAATAAAAATAAAAGCCCAAACAGAAAGATTGCTGTAAGAAGCCAACCACCAATCTGAAAAAAGAGTAAAAAACCGTTTATGAATTACAACATTAAAGCCCTTCTCCAATCTATACGATGAATCCTGGGGGGGGGGGGTAAACCTTGATAGGAATCCTACTCAAATAACCCCCTCTGATCTAGTCTTGACTCTAAAGTTGATTTTCGATAATTCAAACCGTTTTCTTACTTTTGTGGCATTCTAGGCATAATAGGCATCAGGGGCATCATTTCAGAGGTTGACTCAACCCCCCCCCCCCAGCTATGAAATTTCGTGTTCTTGTAAGCCAGAAATAGGAAACGAAGGGCTAAACTAGGACAGCTTTTAGCTACAAAATTAGAAGCGCTTAAAATAGCTAGGCAAGCTTAGTACTTTAAGTGCCAAGTAGAGTCAACGAAAATAGCTATTAATATTGATTGTACTTTGATGATAGTACTAATGAAAATAGCTGTTGATATTTAAGCCAATGTTTAAAAGGTACCAAGGAAGCTTGCATTTCGAATTTGCTGGATTGCTGAGAAAGTCGAAGGATTGATCTCAAAATCATTGCAGATTTTGTATTAAGCAAAGAATTTTGACTTACAAAATGCATAAAATATCTTCGCTGGCTCATAATACCATCTTCTTTTGCATGCGTTATCTCTCGCGTTTTTGCAGTTGTTGATATATTTTGCAATGCATTCAATGTATGATTCGTTGTGTTTACCATGCCTGTCATTGTCCTTGCAACAGTCGATGCAACAGTTGTTAACACTGAAGACATATTTGGGGTCACAAGGCTTTCCATTTTCGTTCAAAAACCTTTTTTATTTACATCAGTGCCCTGAAAAAAACAGATCAACAGCTATTTTGTAGTTGGTCTTTTTAAAAAACATGGCTGCAGCCAAGTTTACAAAACCCTTTGAATAAGTCTCTTGAATTTGAAGTCAAATTTCAAATCTTATGCTGCAATGCAATGTGAAATTAAAAATTTTGAACATCGGTAAAACCTATGATCGATGGTCAAACCATGTGCTACACCACCTCTAAACCTTAAAAATAGGCAAAAAGGTAAGTAGAATCCAAAAGTCAATCAAACGTTTATAGCGAACAGTAAATTTTTAGTATGAAGACAGTTCCTATTTATTTTATATTTGTTGCGTACAGTTATGTTATATTTGCTATGTTATGTTATGTTCAGCAACACTGAAATGTAATAATTAAAATCATAAATATAATTATATATATAATTAATAAAATAATATTGTTATCAATCATTAATTTAAAAAATTGAGTTTGGAATGTGATGTGAAGAAGGCCTAAAATAGTTCTTACATAAATTGAACTTAAATAGCTTTATCATACTAGCCTTCTGTAAATGAATTGAGAATTATATCATTATTTTAACCGTATCTGACATGTCTGACGTCACATATCTGAAATTGCTAATAATGAAACCATGAATAATAAAGTAGTAGTATAAATCACTATTATGTCTCTGCAAACGAAACAGTGAAAAGATCACATTAAGATATCACAGGTACCAAGACTTTTATTTGGTACAGTCAGGCTTTTATCGAGTTTTATCATAGTTTTATCAAGGAGAAATTCAACTCTATAAAACAAAGGCGAATGCAAGAAGGCAGATAAAGGGGGTTGTTTTACTCACCGATATTTCGTAGCAATTCCGTCACTAGTTTTATCCAAAATGGTATGAAGGATACAAAGCCCCAGTTGCAATGAGAAGATCTTTTTCTGTTACGTGAAAGATTAACCTGAAAGAACAGTACAGCTTTAATGCTCGTGTGAGCTGGCCAATTGTAGCAGGAAAGTGAGCGCAGATAATCAGTGATTAGTAATCCTTGTGATATACGTCATTAAGATTACACAGGCGGATCAGAATAAGGAAACACGACGTTCTACTGTTCGCTGCTGGGAAGGCAAATGCTGCTGGAAATAGTGAAATTAAAAACCCGCAACAAGGTCACTCTTTCCTGTGAGGAAGAACATCAAATATAAACGGCTAAGAACGATGAATTCAGCAACGCTTTCTGAACATTTTTAGGCCACACTGTCGAGAAAAATAATGAAAATTCTAAAAACGAGGCTTAGTGTTCGACACAAAGGAAAACAGCTGCAGACTTAATGAAAAATGTGAAATGCTTCGGAGAACTGCTTGATGCGAGAAAAACTCCTTGATTGTTATTAAAATTTCACGCAGACATGGAAAAAACAACTGTCTTTACTAACCACAAATCGCATTGATGATGCGTTGGGCTACATGAAGTATAGAGCGTCGCACGGATTACATGAAAATAGACTGGGCTTAATTAGATTCATTAGTGCAAAACAAAGTTTTTAACTGCAGAGTGTATAATTATTGTCTGGGTCTGTCGCAAAGCAGGTTTTAACTTAAATCCAGGGGCGACACTTGATAAGGATTGGGGCTGCTTCAACCCCACCCTGACTATGAAAATATATTCTTCTTGCAGGACAAATATAGGTGCTACAGGAGAAGTTTTAGCTATAAAATGGGGAATTTTTGCAATTCTGGAAGGGCAAAGAGTGTTTTCTTGAAGAGTAACAGTGCTGTGTTTGGGAGTACATAGTAGAGAAAAAGGAATTCGTTTTTAGGACGTTCCTTGCAGAAATGCCTGGTCCCAGAGAGCGCAGAAAGATGCAAAAAGGGTGCGAAAAGGAACAGAAAATGTTAAATTTTATAGCTAATATTTCAAGAGATTTCAACCCTCACTGTTCCCCGTGGTGAAGGCGATATTTGGCTAACGAGGGAAATAACCCCTTCTCTCTTTATCAACGCATGTCTCTGTGAGAAATGATAGCATGTCTACCAACACCTTACTACAATTAGACACGACTTTGTTTGATTTTCTACAATTTTACAAGATGTAATGCTTGGTTAAATGCCTATCAAAGAATGTCTGCCCCCCCTGCGCCCCTCAATACTTCCGGCATCCCTGATTTTAGTTGCTCGCTAACTCAATATGGTTGCCTATCTTAAAAGGTGTGAATAAAGACCTGCTAAAGCTGACATTACTCAGCAATTCCCTTTCATGTCCTCGAACTATTTAATTTTCTTGCGGAAAATGTTGAATTGAGTTTATTGTAAACATGAAATCGTGCTGATTGAAGTTGATTTACTTCGAAGAGACTTATATATTCTCAATCGTTTTAACTTGAACGTCAAGCAAGCAGACACGAAGGCACAAATGATAAATTTATTGCAAATATTAAACCCAGGCGGACTCTACAGGGGGATTTAGGGGGTGTGAGCCCCTCCCCTTGTAAATTGGTTATGCACAGGGGAATTGTGGCAAGGCTAACCAAGGCATTGCTAAAAACTCTTAAACCTAAAAAATCTTAAGATGGAATGAATTTTGAGGAGAAACCAAAGTTCCATCTACACACTCTCTTTAATAGCAATATCTTTTACAAAAACAACTTGGCTCAAAATTCTTGAAAACTACGAATTTTTCAAGAATAATTTGGGTAATGAGTTCTAGGGGCAGCTGCTCAATTCTATAAATTCTTTTCGACAATCAATCAGAACAGAGCACAAATTGTCTTGGAATGGAAATTTGAATGGACAGAAAGGATTTTTTCCATTAGAAATTGCGTCTTGGCAACATTTCGTAAATTTCAGATTAGTTGACTGCCAACTCATGTCTGTGTGTGTATTTAAAGCATGTCTACTATCACATTACTTCAATAAGACGCAAATTTTGTTGATTTTCTGCAATTTTACAGGATGCATTTTGTGTTGATGTGTCCTTCAAAGAATTTCTGCCCTCCCTGCGCCCTTCAATGCTTCCGGCATCCCTGGTGCTGCCATATCTTTTTGTTCAACCAGTGTGCAAGGAGATAATGTTCCTTTAGTAAACAAAGCATTTTTAGATCCCTGATTGATAAGGAATACTTGAAGACTAATTCCAGATTCAAATTTGTTAAAATTCTAGCAATGAGGGCATGCAAAACATCATTTTATTTAAAGAGGTTTTGGGCAATCCCCCACAGGTAGGTTTGTGGATGAAGGTTTGCAGATGCACGACCGTGCACCTCTTACGCTGACCACAAACAACTTGAGATGCCCTTCAAGAAGCTGCATGATGATTTTCAAGTGAAAATAAACCACACAATTTTAATACGCTGCAATCTAGGTCACACAAACCTCTCTAAATCGGCTTAAAGATACTTAAGCAGTTAATTCACTCAACGAACATCAACAAAGTAAACTGGGTCTCTCATCTGAGCAAACTGGAAAACAATTGCGTTTTTTGCATTGTTAAAGGTCCTCATCAAACGAAGTATCACGGTATAAAACTGACTAACTCACAAACTCACACACACACACACACACTTACTACTCACCCACTACTCACTCACTACTCACTCACTCACTCACTACTCAATCACGCACTCACTCACTCACACAAAAACTCACTCAATCACTCACTCACTCATTCACTCATTACTCACTCACTCACTCACTCACTCACTCACTCACTCACTCACTCAATCACGCACTCACTCACTCACACAAAAACTCACTCAATCACTCACTCACTCATTCACTCATTACTCACTCACTCACTCACTCACTCACTCACTCACTCACTCACTCACTCACTCACTCACTCACTCACTCACTCACTCACTCACTCACTCACTCATTACTCACTCACTCACTTACTCACTCACTCACTCACTCACTCACTCACTCACTCACTCACTCACTCACTCACTCACTCACTCACTCACTCACTCACTCACTCAACCAAATATATCGCTCACTTCGAGCCAAAAGTACAGCTTATTTGTCATTGTACTTAAAACGTTTTATAAACTCTTAAATTTTATGAAAAGTTTGAGGATTGAATATGTATGATATGTATGAATTGATTCTTAAGAAATTTCGATAACAGGAGTCGAATCACCTAACACAATAATTATTTATTTTAATGTGAGTTAAGCTTCTTTGATCAAGAAAAGATCAACTAGACAAAATTACTTGTTCAAGCAAGAACAAGGTGTGCTTTCTTAGATTTTTCATTTCATCTGACAGGTTCAATAAATACCAGCTATAAAGATGATTCTTTCGCATGATTAAATTCCTATCTTGAACATTATTATGGCGATCATTGCAAATTAAAGTTTATGATAACAAAACTCCGAAAATCAACGAATCGTTGAGATCAGTTAAGCAAATTTAAACCTCTTTATTTTCAATAATAACAAATAATTGCCGAAACCAATGCAGTTTTTAATGCGGTTGCGTTATGCAATTTTTAGTTTGGCTCCAGCGAGCGACTGCTTTCTAAATACAACAAGTTAAGCATGTTTAGATAAAAATTCGCGATGAATTTAACTTAAGAAAAACCAGCGTAAAGATAAGGAAAAACTAGACCTAATTCAGTTATAAACAAGAGATAAAATCAGTTAGGATAGGGGTGAAAAAGCTGGCATTAATTCAACTTACGATGCCTTTGAAGTTCAGAACGAGAAATCCTTAGAAAATCAGACACACTGTAGCTTGCCGCAAGTGAATGACTTTTTGGTTGCAGCCACAACGCTTGTTTGAGCGAAATGAAATAGAAAGGTTACAGGTGTTTGATTGTGTTGATGGAGAGTCTTATACAAAATTAATGAACAAAGAGCTAAGACAAAAAAGCAGCTTTTTTCATTTGCAAATATGGTTTGTTTTCATCTATCACCCAGGCAAATATCAAGTAAAATATCTAAAATGCAAAATAATGAAATTCGAATTCAAATATTATTTTTGATTGATTAAAAGACGATTTCGCCATTCAACTTAGGCCAAAACCTGAATCGTAGAGATTTCAAAAGTTGTCTTCCTTTCAATTATTGTCATAAACCTTAATTGCTGTTCTTACTGCATTACAAAATTCTTGGAAAAGTTTGAGGACTCGATTTGCAGGATTTGTCGAACGTTAGAGTACTGAAACTACGGTTTTTAATGGCGTAGTTACGAGCTTTACTGCCGAAATTACGAGACTTCTGAGAGAGTTTGAGTCAGAATATAATAGGTTGCCTGGGAACGAACACGTGGCGGCGCTTTTTGACTTTTTGCAAAATATCTTCAAGATAAAACAATTCCACATTTTCGTTTGAGCCTGTCGAAAAACCTCTGAGAAACATAAGACTGTTCTAAGTTGCCTTCTCATCATTTTCCAACGATGCACAGTCATCATCATCATCATCATCTTCACAGTTTAGCAGTTCTTCATTATCACTCCCATCGCCGTTTTGCAATGTTTCAGAACTTTCGTCGCAGCATGCAGCATCTGTGGTAAGACCTTTTTCACCAGCAAGTCTATCCTTTTCAATTTGCCGCCAAAATGTTTCTGAGAGATAAAAGAAAAACGCTTAAATCATGATAAATATATAACCTTTGCATTGTTCGTACTGTCAAGCGGTCAATCTTTCCTGTTATCGTTGAGGAACCGATCGAAAATCGGCTAATGAAACTATGTTGCAAGTAATTTGAATACGAAATCTTCTGAGTGCTCCAGAGAGAGATTTTATACCTCCAACTGCAAGGGAAAGCGAAGCTCCCGATTTCTATGTGAGCTGGCATTGTATTGCTAGCAGTTTGATTGGTTGAACTGGCTTCATCAATTTGTGTGTAAACAAAATTATTTGTAGAGACATTATGATGATTTAAAGATAAAAACAGCTTTGAAACATCTCTCTAAGACAGACATACAGTAGTTATAGAAAAGTAACTGACTCTGTTGTCGTAGTGGCATGGCTTTGAGACCTTCTCTTAATTTGGCTTCATCTCTTTGTCTTTGTGAGTCATCTGGCTCTGGTCTGCAAAAAAAGGACCATAGAAAAAGTTAAAAAATGCATATTACCAAACAATAAATATGGGGGTGTCTCACAGGGAAGGGGGGTAGCAGGGGCAATCACCTCTCCTGTCGAATGAAAATAAACCTGATAATCTAAGGAAATTGGGGCCCTGTGAGACAGCCCCCACACTTTTTTGAGTCAGCCTTGGCTTTTCACTTTTTTTGCAAATTATGCCTTTCAAAGGCAGCTCATCATCTTTTACCGTGGCAATTTTTTGGCATCAAAGCTTGACCCCCCACTTTTTTTGTCCCGTTTGAGGCCCTGCAATAAAGTATTATTTCAGCCTTGTACGCAGAGATTCTTACGGGTAGTCTTAAGCTAAAAGAATTAAGATTTTGGAAAAACATTGATACATGAAAATTATTATTTTAAATCTATAAATTTTCAACTCACAATGAAGTTATTTCTTTCTCTTTCAGACACTTGGCACAAACTTTATCTTTTATCACACAATCTGTACAAGCCACATGATACGCAAATTTCACTTTCTTCTCAGAGCACTTGACACTAATGAATATAAGAAACTAGTATTAGTGCATTTAGGCAAAACTGGATGGTTGCTTGACATCTCATCGAGTTCTGCCATGCTCTGCAGACTGGTGGGGTTTCAAATCTCTTTTTTCCTAACCCGCATGTCATGTCCCTGGGGTACATCTGGTTATAGTATCTTTCCTATATGCTTGATGTTATTAATTTCATGTTGTATTTATTTGTCATGTATTTATTGATAGAATTGTATGTAGTATTGGTTGATGAATTGATCTAACGAAACTGAAACTAACGCAGAAAAGATTTGCTAAGAATGTTGTAAGCTATTTACCATTTCTTTGGTGCGGTTAATGGTTTATATTTGTCATATTTTATCTTCCATTCGATAACATCTTTGCATTTCTGACAAACGTTTACAACTTTTAGTTGATTCAACAACTTTGCTTTCGAGCTTGAATCATATTTGTTGTTCTTGAATGCAGTCTCATTTTTGTATTTTTGCGCTCTTTTTCTCTGGTCTCCGCCTTTTTTAGTGCTCATCTTTTTCAAGAACTAAATTATACCCTTAAACTAAATTTTTATCTTCAAATTTACTATCAACCTTGTGATTTCACCATTTCATCCTGCAATTTTAATACTGCCTCGTAATCAGAACGATGACATTGCAATATGGCAGCTCAACTTAAAAAGCAGTGATTTATGCAACTCTCGAAACTCACCTAACAATGACTGCTCTTTGGCCAAATGTTGCTGGATGGCGGTTTATGATTTGCCGAGTAAAACCTTGCACTATTCAAAGTATTTCCAAGCAAAAAAGGATGTTATGCTTCATCTTAAACTATAAAACATCCAGACTGCTCTCATCAAATGGAGGAGCTGTCAATTTAGGCTCAACAAATTCACCCAAAGAGAAAGACTTTGTGAATGTTTCAGGGGAAAATTACTTAAAAGATGAAATGACAAATGTTACAGAATCATTACTTAAGAAAGTTGATAAAAAACTGCATCAAAATAGTCGACATCCTTTGGGAATGATAAAGCAAAGAATTGAAAATCACATGCATGCAAATTATAGATCACGATATGGAGGATGTATTTTTGCAGCTGTTGACAATATGTCGCCAGTCGTGACAACGGAGCAGAACTTTGATAGCCTTTTAGTACCGAAAGATCATGTCAGCAGGTTAAAGAATGATAATTACTACATAAATAAACAGTATATGCTGCGGGCTCATACCTCTGCGCATCAGCGAGATATCATCAGAAGTGGATGGGATGCATTTCTTGTCACTGGCGATGTCTATCGAAGAGATGAAATTGATAGAAGCCATTATCCAGTTTTCCATCAGATGGAAGGTGTTAGACTTTTTGGGCAAAATGAACTTTTCTCACAACATGAAAGTGTATGGTATATTCTGATAATAAATGCTACATAAATTTGAATCTTATTCTAGCCAACAATACAAACCTAAAAAATTGACGACAGTGTCTTCTACATTGTATTGTCTAGGTTATGGAAATATATACAATTTCATTTGCAGTTACCTTCGAAGATAATAGGTAAAAAAAGAAACCTTTACCTCAATACCATTTTTTTGTTTATCCTATTTTGATGCTTAGAAACATCATCAAACCTTGTCCTTCTATTAATAGTATATTATATGGATATTATGGGCTATACCAATAGCATGGGACCAAAACTACACTCTTATTTTGTTGATTAAAACTTTTGATTTTTGAATATATTTCAGGGTGGATACAAAGTTTTGGAGGAAAGTGGAAAACGGAGTGACGAAAAACAAGAATCACATACGTTAGAAGCAACAAAACTGGTTGAATTTGATCTAAAAAATACATTGCAGAAATTATTTGAAGATTTATTTGGAGAAAATACTGAAATGAGATGGGTTGATGCATATTTTCCATTTACTCATCCGTCTTGGGAATTGGAAGTGAAATATGAGGGTGAATGGATGGAAATGTTAGGATGTGGCATCATGGAGCAAGGAATTCTTGTGAAAGGTTCGTTGTAATTTGTAAATTTATCGATTGAAAATGATGCAATCAATCAATCAATCAACCAATCAATCATTCAATCAATTAATCAATCAATCAATCAATCAATCAATCAATCAATTAAACAATCAATCAATCAATCAATTAAACAATTAATCAATCAATCAATTAATCATTCAATCAACCATTTAATCAATCAATTGAGCTATCAATCTACCAATAAGTTAAAGGTAAAATGAATGAATGAATGATTGACCAATGAATGAGTAAATGAACAAATGAACAAATGAATGAATGAATGAATGAATGAATGAAACAAGAGAATCAATGAATTTTTGCATGAATGGTCGAATGAATTGCTTAAGAAAAGACTCGTTAGTGTTCAACTGCATTTGTTTCATCCAACATTATAGCAACCATTTTATTTTCAATTTGCAGGTGGAGCACATGACAAAATAGGATGGGCCTTTGGTCTTGGGTTAGAAAGAATTGCAATGAAACTGTTTGGAATACCAGATATAAGATTGTTTTGGAGTGAAGACGAAAGATTCCTTAACCAGTTTAAGAATGGATCCGACGTGAAATTCAAACCATTTAGCAAGTACCCACCAACTTATAAAGATGTATCGTTTTGGATCAACGATGATTTTGCTCCAAATGATTTATTTGAAGTGATAAGAGCAGTGGCTGGCGATTATGTTGAAGAGGTAATTTTATTGCTTTAGCGTTTTTTTTCTGGCTTAGAAGAAGTGATGCCATAAGGCGGGGGCCCTAGCGACAACCGAGCTTTTCCAAAGCCCCCATTCTGAGATATTATTATTTTTCTTTTTTATAATCCATTAAAAATAACATAAAAATTTACAGCTACTGTGTCTGTCATGGCAGGAATAGACACTGGGTCATAGGAGTTCCCACCATGACAGACACTCACAATTCAAAGTTTTTACATTTTTCTGAAGGAAAACAATTTTAATGTCTGTCTCACATCTGATGTCAGACAACAACCCTTGCAGAGATTTTAGTTCAGAGGGTGAGTGCAAGTCAGTGAGCATGGGACCCCCATGTGCAGGCAAGACAACCACTACCCCCTGCCCCCACGCCACCCTAATTGGGATAGCAAGTAAGAAAACAAAGGGCAGCAGCCATCCAGCCACACAGCAGGAATCCCATCCACCCATTTCCCTGCACCCACATTGTATGAGATATTATGGCCCTCTCTAACTTAAACCATCTGATATTGAATTGCGTTTTGTGATTCCTTACGTTAAGGTTCGAATTTAATATTTTGCCATCACCTTGTACAAAGAAATGATTATCATTATTATTATTATTATCCCTTTGAATCGATACAATTGCTTGTTATCTTATTGAATGTAACTTTTTTTTATAGATGCGTCTTGTGGATTCATTCACACACCCAAAAACAAGCAGAACTAGTCATTGTTACCGCATCACGTATCGTGCAATGGATAAAACATTTACTGATGATGAAATCAATTCCATTCAAGATCAAGTCAGAGAAGCGATATGCACGGAGCTTCATGTGGAACTTCGATAGTGAACTGCTCCTTAGAAATATCTGTCACCTATTCCAGATTTAAAATGTGGGTTATTTCTAGCGATTATTTTATAAAATATCTTCATCTTTCCTTTCAAATTAAAGGTTTGTTTGGGGAAGGGTTTTTGGCCAAGAGGTGATATGTTATCTAAATATGGCATGGTTAACAACCATGAAGATTGCCAGAAGACTGTAGCACTGTTCCCCACTGCTCCTGAACTCTTTGACTTGGAAGAGCATTAAACTGCTAGGAAATTATTGGTTGGAGTCCCAAACTTCAGTTGGCGGGGAACCGGGAAATCTTTTACAAATTTCCACATAACATTTTGTCTTCTAGAGAAAGTATTTACTAACATCCGACAGTACGCGCCATTGAATGGCATTTTATAAATAAAGTATAACCCTCAATCCGAAAACTATGCTCAAAGTCCTAAACTTCCACAAAATTTGAAGACAGAGAAATTGTCTGGGGTGTCACCCCCTCGCTCTTACTCCTGTAGAAACGGCTATGTGTAGTGTTTCAAACAAATTTACCTTCTTTATAACGTCGGCTCGAGGACAGATAACATTTTTTGAACCATGCATCTGTATCACAATCATGAAAGAGTCTCGCCATGATTTGAGGATTGTTTTCGATTTGCCGTTTAAAATCTACCAAACCAGACTCAGGCTTTGAATTCTATAATAAACTGCCATATCTTTCGTATTGGCTTCAGGCTTTGCAAATCCTTTTTGGGATGCAATTGCCAACACGCATTTTACAGAATGCAGGGCAATAAAAACCACCCCAAAAAGATTTATCTTATATTTATATTCTCTCGAGACTGCAGATTCTACTTTTTAATTAACTCAGGCACCTTCTCTCAAAATGACAACTTATTCAGTTTCCCTGGGGTATGAGTTTTATGAAAAATAGAAGTTTGAAAAGCACAAGACAACAACAAAATTTGGTGTTTACTTCTTTCATTGATCTTTCATTAAGTTTCTGGTACAAACAATTTCACTAAACAACAACCTTTACAATATGCTTTACCATACCCGTTCTCAGAACAAACATTTCTTCTTTAATACTAGAGAGTTTTAAACTATGGGCTGTGCAAAGTATGGTGCTATTATCTTTAAAATAAGCAGTAGGGAACTCATTATTCTTTAATAATTTGTTTGAGAGCTTTAATTCCGCAGCTGACAACTTTTTGAACATTTGAAAAACTCTTGAAATTATAAACAGTGAGAACTCAGCTGTTTACCAAACACTGTATGAGTCCAGTTCAATATTCAACCGAGAACTTGCGATCCACCTTGCCTCGCATATATGGATAGTTTCATAATTTTCGTCAACTTTGTGTGGAAAAAATCATCGCGGGAAGAAATTTCCCCATATTCTGACTAAAGGCAGACACAGATATCATCTATTAGGCTTGTTCTACTGTGAAAATTAGTCTAGGATGGGAGGTATTCAAGTTTTCAAGACGAAATTCAGGTCGGCTTATTTGATTTAGGAATTCTTATCCTGGTAAGGTGAAGTCTCGTCTAAGCGCTGGCCTGATCTCAACACACAGTTGCTGGGCTTATTGCGAAAGCATTTCATTTCATAATCCAAGTCTTAATTTTTGCCGATAGACGGGGTCGCACGTGGATGAGATAAAGCCAGATATAACTCAGCTACATTAAATGAGCTTATCAACGAAGGAACTTCATCAAATTCATAAAATCGATATATCGCTGTCAAGTTATCGAGCTAATCTCCATGTTTAACTTGGAATGTAATCTTTTTTTCAAGGCAGGCTGCAATTTTGACGATTATGAAAACACTAGCTGATTTTGCAGGGTTTTTTTAAATCAAAAGCGCGTGGGTTTGATGTGATAAGGCGGTGTGATGTTTCTCAAGTATTACTGATTCGTCGATTTACGAAAAAAAAGCCAAATGTCCTATTGCGTATGGACTACTAACATGTTTAATTAATCAAACGATAATCAACCGTGAAAATAACACGCGCTTCAAATGTGGACGAAAATATGGCCTCAAATGTGACAACAAAAATATTGAAGGGGGCTAGATAACAGGGATAGAATTAAAACAACAGGGTAAGCTTCGGGCCTTCTTTTAATTACATTTTATCATTTTCACCTAAATATTGTCTTGCATTTCACCGTTTTGTGCATCCAGTCCTACATTTGTTTATGAAAAATTTGCTCCCTTCAAACAATTCTGCCTTGGACTCAGTCCTGCCGAGGTGAAAATAAACCACATAATCGCAGGCTTAAAAATCTTCGGTTTCGCGCAGTTCCCATCAGTATAGCAGTTTATAAATAGCATGATAATTCCGTAATCGTTTGACCACAGGTCCGAGACTAATCTTTTCATAAGGAGGCTTCGGTAACTGCAGGCCTCGTGATTGGATGCTATTATTAAACTGGCCAACGACAGCTTTTGGCTGCGATCATTATCTTTAATCGTAAATCCGAAAGGCGAAAAACAACTGGCAGAAATGCAACACAGATTTACCTCCTACAATGCAGCATTTGCACAAACAAGACACATTGCGGGTGCAAATGCCGCGGTGAATTCTACGCATAAAATCAACATTAAACCAAGCAGCTTCACAAAAACTGCCGAGGCTGAACACTGGCAAGACTATGGCAGCGAAAAGGAATGAAATATGCCTTGCCTTTAAGTGGTGGAGTTAAGGAAAATAAAATTAAATAAACTGAAACAATTTAATGTATTGAAACTGCTTAAGTTTGATCAGAATTACTGTGAAATCGACCAAAAACAGACCAATTCTGATATTGAGCCAGTCTCAAACACATCGTTGTTATCATCAAAAATGATTTAACTTTCTTCGGTAAAACATCAACCGTGACGTGCGAATAGCGTCGACCAGAAACTCTAAACAACTATGAAGGTGAACACGAACCAATCCCCTCTTGTCTGCTCTCGCTTTTGAGAGAGCACGGCACCCTTCTCCAAATTGATTTCTCCTTAGCAAATGTTTGCCAAATGCGCGGCGCATCCCAAGATGCACAAGCATCGTGGTCTCCGCTCTCTAGCCAGTGCGCGTGGACTGGCTCAGTATTGGGAGTTGTACATCTGCTGAGAGAACTCCGGCTGGGAGTACGGCTGGTAGCCACCCCTATCGCCTTGGTACGTGGAATCCTGTGACAGGACCTGGTCAGCCTGCGACTTCAACTGGAAATCGTCTCCAAGGTAGCTGTCCTGTTGTGAGAAAACAAAGCTGTTCAGTTCACTTATCGATGTTACTTATCTGAAACTGTTTCACATTTGAATGGCTTAAGAGTTGCGTGATATTCAAACTAAGAACACGGCAACCATGCTGGCACAACATCAAATGTGAAACAGTTTCCGGAATCTTTTCGTACTTAATCTGTAATAATAGAAATGTATTCTATATTTCTTAAGGGCTGAATTTCGTTTGTTTATGGCCACACAGAGTAATCATTGTCTCTTGCTCCCTGTCGTTCCTTCCCTGTGATGCTTTGTAAAGTAGTTTTAACGTATAGTAGTTTTTATCTTAGTCTTTATAGGGATAAAAAGATTAATAAGTCTCAAAAAGGGGCAGTAGCGGGTTGAAGTTGTAAAGAGCACTTAATAGTGCATCCCATTGGCTACTTGCTTTGACCAATCAGAACAGATCCCTCGCTTTGTTCATGGGCTTAAATGAGAAAACAATGCCCTGTCAACAAAAATCAGGGATTTTTTTTGTTTCTATTCAAATAGATTTCAAACCCAAAGAGAGGTGTCGCCACTGTTTTATGTTAAGTATTCACTATTCTGTGCAATGTCAGAATTGTCAGAATTGCAAAACCACAATTGGAAAGGACGATCTTACATCAAAACCAAAAACTGTTGTTGATGTGTTATCTAAATTCAATGTTTCTGCTTCAACGAGAGCAATTTTCGAATTTTAAGGTTTTTTAAGACATAGAACATCTTGTTGGAATTTTATTTTAATTAGAAACCGAACGACCAAGACATAATTAACATGGTAATTAGTAAAATAAAAAATCATGGGCAATATCTATGGAACTTACCTGAGAGAGCTCCGGCTGTGACAATGACTGTGACAATGGGTTCATACCTTGACTCATACCTCCTTGTGTCAAAGGACCCTGCGACAATGGACCTTGCGATAATGCACCCTGGGACAGATCCTAAGAGAACAAAAAAGTAAAAATACAAAGGATTCTGAATTTTACAAAAAGATCATTGCTGTATTTTTTCAAAATTATCATTTCATTCCTGTCCACACTTGTGCAAAGCTGGGGGGGGGGGGGGTCATTAGGCACTGATTTCTAGTTTTTGACAGATGAAGATAGATTTTTACACGCATTTTAAGAAATTGGCCTGCAGAGCCATTAAAGGCCCCAACTGTTATAGCTCTACACAACCTTAGCCAGTTAACTTAATTCATTGATAGCGAGTTAGCAATACCGAGGTGGCAACTGAATCTTACTTGGCTAGCTGCATTGTTTCCAACATAATTGTGTTGCTGCTGTTGTTTGGGGTTCTGACGTTGCCCGGCCTGTTTCGCTCTGTGATGCTGCGATTGGCGACCAGCATTGACCGTCTACAAGGCAAAAAGCAAGACAATCTCAAAGAAAATAGTCTTTCCAGGTTAATGCATTCTGTCAGTGAAACTCTAAATGCTTGCAGAAGAACAGACAAAAGAAATGATCAGGTATTTTGCTATTGAGGGAAGGAGACAGCATTCTTGATGTGTATGGCTATTGCTGGGAAGAGGAGGATACGTTATAAAGCAGGCATGCCATGCATGATCTGGCATCGAAAGTAGCAAATTGGACATCTGTCAAGAGTGGATAAGACCCTTGCTGCCGCACCATGAACAAGCAAAAATGATGTAAGGGGATGATGGTTCGAGGGAAAGAAACAGAATAAGGAACGCGGTGCATAGAAGATAACTTAGTGAGGAAACTAAAAGTAAACGAAAAGTAATAATTATAATGAGTGTATGGTGACCTTACACTTTACACTTTTGCTGGGTTGCTATGCGTAATCGCATTTAGCAGGGTGCAGCCACAGGCGGCAATCATAACTACCGACCATGTACCCAATTATACTCCTGGACAGAGAGAGGCACAGTTTTGTGCAAACACCTTGCCTCGCAAAAGGGAAGGGCGAGGATTCGAACCTGTGATGTTTACATAGTTAGTCCTATGACTTAGAGGCTGCAGGAATGAGATACGATACCATTTCAATTGGGCCTATTCCCTGAAAATGCGTAACATCACACGTGTACAAAATGAAAATGCCTACCTGGTTGTACTGGAATGCTGGTGGGGGCACTGGTGGGTAGAACATTCCCATTGGAACTGGAATATTGGCAGCAAAAACATTTCTGGCTTGGTCTGGAGCTGGCGGGAAGAATCCCATGCGATCGTGGGTGCGATAGTAGGAATCCATGACCGGTTCAACTGATCTGACGGGACGATTTGCATACAATCCGGGGGCGATGAGGGCCTCTCTTGCGTCGAACATTGTATTAGTCATGAAACGGCCACCCTGTGAACAACCGAAGGATGTTAACAATGATGGTACTCGGGTGGATAACATTTAATTAGATTTTGCAGGCACAGAGACGGCTAATTCCTCTATGGGTGTTAAAATAATTGTTTAATCATTCAGCTTGTTAAATTGATTTATTACAAAACAAGGATGAAAAAGAATAATTCCCATCAACGAATACCGAAAAGGAATATAAATAAAATATCACTTACTGGATTTGTTTTGTTGGTTAATTTCCTTGGCTTGCTAAATTGGATCATGCTTTCTTTCAAGTTGTTCAATGGACCTATAGAAACAAAACGTATACAATCAACATTATATTATATTATATTATATTATATTATATTATATTATATTATATTATATTATATCATATTATATTATATTATATCATATTATATTATACTATACTATACTATATCATATTATATCACATTACGTTAAATATAATTACAATAGATTTAGTTACCTCATACAATATTAAATCACATCACATAACAATTATTTATATATTATTTAAGAAGAAAAAGAGCAACGGACCTTCTACTAAACATCTCTTTTCTTTGTAGTCATTCAAAAGATGATTCCAAAGAGGTTGCTGAAAAGAAAAACAACATTTTAAGCCAAGCTATCTATGCAGAGCATCAATGAAAATGGACTGACGAATATCAACCCAGGCACTAACCTTAACACTGACATTAACTTTTTGCACCGCACCTTTCTAAAACGCGTAGAAAAAATCCGTAAAGCACTTACTCGTGAGAGAACCTTGGGATTGCCAATGATAATCAAACCATATCTATAAGGGAAGCAAGTTTAGGTGGGTGAAATATGAAATATACAGAAAGAAAGGATAACACAAACACAGTTCATTCATTCAATCAGTGCCGTCTTCGAAGTGAGGGTTGACAGTTATGATTCGCCAATGTTTCCTTTTTTCTGATGTTCTTCGTGTGTTGCGCTATGATGTAATACCAGTCCACTCCTCCATGTCATTAATCCATGCGCATCTTTACCTCCCTCGATTTCCTTTTCCTTGGAACATTTCTTCTGTTACCGGCAGGGGAAAGCCACCAGCGCTACATCTGTGGATACTCAGTGATTCAATGTTATGGTTAATAATTATAGAGTTTGTATGGTTAATAAAGTGCTTTTAAAAATATAATCAACTTACTTGGCTCTTGTCAGTGCCACATTGAGACGTCGAGGATCATTCAAAAATCCAATACCCTGTTGAGGGAAGTAGAGACATTGAAAGGCTAAGTTCAGTATGAAACAGACCCTGGCTTGCAAACAAAAATCCCTGTTTTTAAAAGCCACGTCCTTTACAAAAACCAGTGTTTACACATGGAATATTTCATAATGAAGAAACGCAATAGACAATCCTGTGCCTTCAATGGTTTTAATCATTTCAAAGATTCGCCAAAAAGAAATCAGCCCATTTAGTACGGCACCTACAAAGCGCATTATTAAACACCTCTGCTGTACTTATAGCTGAATAGAAGGTCTATAAAGACGATAGCAGTTATATCTCACAACTGCTAATCACTGCACTGGTTTAACTGATAAAAAAACATATGCACATTCGTCATCATTTGATGCAATTATTTATGAAGCTAAGATCCAGAAAAATCGATCATTTACTTGATTTTGTGCTGATCTCTCGTTGCTTATATCAGCTAGCCTGGGACGTGAAGAGGTGGCTTTTCAATGAAATTAAAAGAATTATTTCGAGAAAACTTGGAATGGTTGATATTAAAATCTGCAAAAATGCTTACCTGATGGTCATTGGAACGAACGCATGACATAATGATGTAGTCCTTTTCTCTTCCTTGAAATGCATCCACGCTTGCAACTTCAATGGCCTGTTTGAAACAGAATAAACCCTTTGTATAATTCAGCTGGTTGCGCAAAGGAGAAAAAGGGAAATGGACAGCGAATTTGACCGACTTAGCGAGTGTCTGATATATCCGAAGTCTCGTTAGGGTCGTCAAATACAAGGGAGGACAAGAATCCGTACGACTTAGCGAATGTCCGAGTGATCAAACCAATCAATGATCAATCAAGAATCACACCAAATCACTTTGATCATACCTGATACAAAGTTGCGTGTAATGCACCGCTAAACTGCATGTACGATACGATGTACGCTCTTTGTCCTTCATACGGCGTTATGATACCGATTTGTTCAGGCTTCACGCCAGCACGCAAGAATCGTGTTGCGATCTTCTCCACAGATGCTGCCTCAGTTCTGAAAACAACAAAAAATTCGATAAATTCCGGCAAAAATTCGGTAAATTCCGGCAAAAATTCGGTAAATTCCCGGAAAATTACAGCAAGAAAATTGACTTTTAAATTGTGTAAAGTTGAAATTATTCTGCTTTTAAAGAAGGGGTGTTATTTGCTATGAAAGGTTCTGTTTTATGATGATATTGTCATCAATTCGATAACGTCTCTACAAACCTGTTCAAGAATGATGTACCAGATGATGATATTTCCTCTTGTCCTGTTGTTGCATAGAAAAACTGAGGTTTGTCAGCCACTGGCCATGGGAAGTCGACACCTTGTTGGGATCTTTCAGCTAATTAAAAAGGGATGCATTCTTTTAGTAAAAGCACGGAAACCAGTTTCCTTCTTTTACTTCCCTTTCGTTTTTTTTCCTTTCCTTTCCTTTCCTTTCCTTTCCTTTCCTTTCCTTTCCTTTCCTTTCCTTTCCTTTCCTCTCCTCTCCTCTCCTCTCCTCTCCTCTCCTCTCCTCTCCTCTCCTCTCCTCTCCTCTCCTCTCCTCTCCTCTCCTCTCCTCTCCTCTCCTCTCCTCTCCTCTCCTCTCCTCTCCTCTCCTCTCCTCTCCTCTCCTCTCCTCTCCTTTACAACTCTCACTCAATGACAGTAATATATAATACAAAAATATTTAACGTACCAACGGTAACTCCATTTTGTAGTGTACCATCGTAGAATAAATTGGACGGGAACTCGCTAAGCGCTGGGTGCATACGATACTGCACTTGAAGTCTTATTGGGCGAATACCGAGAACAACAAGCCTCTCGAACAATGACTGAGACAAGCCAGCACTAAAAATGAAATCAGTTTCCTTTATCAAGTAGTTAACAAAAAACTACAAAACACATTTTGTAAACCAGATAACGAAACCCCTCCCCCCACAAAGATAAAAGTACCAAGAAACAATTACACAAAATTGACTTACTTAGCTGCCTTTTTGCACATGACAACTGGTCCCAGCTGACAATGGTCACCAACAAGAATCAGCTACGAAAATTAAATGGAAAATAATTTATACAGAATTCTCAACTCATGAGAAACAACCGGTAACAACATTTTCACGCTATTTAACAGATAATTTAACAGTTAATTTCCTGCATCAAGGCCTAGATTTTGGTGACACGGTGTTTAAAATCTGCAAGAACAACATTGGATCTGCAAAAAGAATTTACCGCAAAATCTATCCTTTTCTGTCTTGGAATCAAAGTTTCCTCCAACTACTGAGACCGCTTGCTAAGGCCTTTTTTTATATCTATGGTGGCTGATTAAACATAACAATCTTTGAAATGAATTCTTTGAACTACGACTGACTTTTAGATACAGATTATTGCAGGGCAAAAAGCAAATATACCTGTTTAGTTCCAAGAACAACTGGTACCATGCATTCTGGTTCTGTGGCCTGGGTTGATTCATCGATAAGGACACATCTAAACCGGAACTTTGACAATCTCGGGTCGCCAGCACCGATGCAAGTTGTGCAGATAACATCAGCGTGCTGAAACCAAAAGGACAAAACAGTTAAACTGCCGTGTAAAGTGGCATTATTACACATGCAATATCATAGCTTCTTACCACACTCTAGCTTTTTTTAAATAGAAAGAAACGACCCAAAAAGGTATTGATCCGGATTCGAACCCAGGTTCATATCATCCATGACTAACAAGCTTACCTGAAGCAGTTCCCTTTCGGCGTTTCTTTTCAGAGTCTTGTAGCGTTTCTCGTCGGCTGATGACAACTCGCCTTGTTCGTCTTTCAACTGCTGCAGCTTCTGCAACTCTGGCATGGAATCCAAATTTCTAACTTGATTATGGAGAGCAAGGTTGGACACGGGCGAATCGATGGCTTCCCGGCTTTTGGCACAAACTCTGACCACCTTGAAGAGAAATGAGAGGTTTTTTCAGTAAAAATAACGCTTTTGTTTGTCAACAAGCAGAACAGTAAGAATTATTCTCTCGTATTTGCTTTATGATATGTTAATCCTATCGGCTAAATTAAACACAACGAAGAAGGTAACTGTTATTAAAAATTTAGGACAAGTTCAAATTCTTCATAAGTATCTTCTGTCATGAGTAGTGTCATAACAAAATTGCGTACGGCTACGTGACAGTAATTTCAAAGCCAAAAATCTTGATAACTGTGCATGTTTTCCATGAAATTTAAAAAGAAATCGCATCTATGATGGCCGGAAAAATTCTTCTCTAGCGCACGGTTTTTCATAGCTGATTTCTCCGTCTTAAATAACATTCAAATAAGGTATTCCAACAATGGTTAAATAGATTCTTTGAGAGTTTCAGGGAATATTTATTCTACCTTGAGTCCAGTCTTGTGAATCTTTTCCGTCAGCTGATCAACAGCGATGTTACTTGGGGCGCAAACAAGAACTTGCCTAAAAGAGCGATCATTAATCACTTAATTTTATTGACAACAAGGCATCAACAACTGGCAGACAATTACATCTCCAGCAAGCATCAGAAATGGATACAAAAGCCACGTGCTTCTTATCACCAACACTCTTGCAATATGAACTATTATTTCATCATCATGGACATTATTTTGAGACAAGCGTTGGATGTGTTCACTGATAACTGCGGTGGAATGAGTGGATGTGTACATTGTAAATCAAGCATCATGTAATGCTCACAGTACAACTTTTTACTTAAACAAAAATCTTTTAATGCAGTCACCAAATTACAAAAACTGCACAACTGCCTAATCTTATCGCAGTATTGAGGGACAAAATTTTTCAAAAAAATGTGTTCCCTTCTGCTGTGAAAAAAACGAGCGATTAGTTTCTCAAATGTTGAGAATTTCCTTTTTACATCTAACTAACCGTTATGGGTTTTATTGGTAGTACTAATCGAAAAATAATCTACATTGCACAAAAGAAAAACAACTTACCCAAGTCCTTGTTTAGCGAGATGGTAGACAGTTGTGGCTGACGTCACAGTTTTACCAGTACCAGGTGGACCCTAAATTAATTGGGAACGGAACAATGAAATTCAAATAAATACATGAATAAATTAACAATGTTGTAAGAATTTAAAAATAATAAACAAATGTCAAATAGGAATGTCAAAACATACCTGAATGAGACTTAAAGGTCGTTGCAAGACGGTTTTGACAGCATAAACCTGGGAATGATTCAGTTCTGGCAGCCCAGGTGCAGAAAATCTAGAATAAAAACAGTGAAACTTTCATAAAATTGAATAAATACTTTGATTTGAACCTTTCTACAACTTTGAATCCAAGAGGAAATAAACTTTCAAATCCATTTTTTATCATAAAAAGGGCTGAATGTAAAAAACTCATTTAGATGAAGCATTTCAAAAAGAAAGCGAGTGAAAAACAACATTTTCTTTTTTATATGCTTCTAGAGATTAGGGTGAAAGATTTCAAAGGTTGAAAAAAAACGAAGAACTTTTACAAAATAACATTAAAATGGGGATGAGAGTATCTATTGTAGGGCAGAAAATCATCCATTCTTCGACACCTTTCACAGTTAGAAACATTTTACATTGAAAGAGAGAATGAAATAACTTTGGAAGAGAAAGTTTGGAAACAACTTTGTAAAATTAGTTGTTAAATCAGTTTGGAGACAAGCCCTAATGCTTTTAACTATCAAAGGATGCTGTTATTAAAGCCGGGGGAGGCAGATCCTTGATAAGTAGTAAGCATAGAACAAAAACCAATAATTTTCAATGGAGGCATTTAACCCCTCCACCCCGGTGTTTATGCAGCTTTATAGTAACACTAAAGGCGTCTGTTCAGATTGCAAGGGGGTACAATACTTGAATATCTTGGAGCGAAGCACCTCTACGAATGTTTAGAAGCAGGTGTATTGAAAGGATTTATTTCCCCCCTCTAAGAAAAAACCAAATATCGCCAAAGGTACCTGTGCCAAATGGTCCCTCCGTTAACAGTGAAAGGATTAAGCAACAAGGATTGGAAAAAATTCTAATTTAACGGAACATTAAAACTCTACCTCTTAGGCAGTGTACATTTGACATTTTGTTCTTCAATATCGTGTCCAAGTAGCTTGTGGTAGATGTATCCACTTACAGATGTCTCATCAACGGCAAAGGTCTTCATGGATGCTTGCATTCTGCAATCAAGACATTAAGAATAATGGATATGATGTTTACGTAAACTACGGAAAAGGGTCAAGAAATGAACTCTTTGCTGCTTCAAATATAACTTTTAATATGCTTATTGTGGGGAGAGGTTAAGAGTTTTCATGTGTCTCGTTACGTTCATGATAGGATTGGGCCTAAACAGTGGGTGGGCTGCATTGGGAATTCCAGAGTTCGTTACAGAAAACTAAAGCTCTCTCTATGAGCTATTCAGTCAACAGAGCTGTCTATCGTTGAACGAAAGAACGAACGAACGAACGAACGAATGAACGAACAAACAAACAAAAAAACAAACAAACAAACAAACAATAAAGCAATCAAGTGACACCTATAATCTGAAAACAGTATCAAAAATCTTTGGCAACAGACCTGTCAAATGAAGTGGATTTCCAAATAAAATCAACGGCAAAGTTTTGAGTACATTCAACGGGCACTCCGGCATTGCTTCTCAGCTCCAAGCCGACCTCTTCACCAAAATCTTTAAATAATTAAGAACGAATCAGCTGTATATAAATAAACTTCTACACCGAATTTTTCGAGATCAATTCGAGTTTTGCAGAATTCTTCTATATTTTGTCGTCCCCCACTGGTTATCAAGATACATACAAATGTCATTAAAAGGAGAAGAAAAGTGAAAGTTATCAAATAAATAACAAATCCTTAAAATAGCAAGAAACTACTACGAAAGATATAAGTAACATCTTTAAAGCAAAAACAATTTACCGCTAATAATGTAATGTGTATTGGACGTTGTGATAAAGTTTCATACCTTTTCAAGGTTATTTTTTCAGGAGAAAGTAGAGTGTGCAAGCTTACGGGAAAGTTATATTAGTTCCTGGTTCGCTCTTTTTCTTTGTTTTCTACTTGAATATCAGTAAATCTAGAATTTTTAAATTCGATATATCACATTACTTGAAAAGATACTGTTTGGGATTTTGGTCACATGACCTTCTCCAGCCCAGGCTTTGTGCAATTCACCAGTGTAGCGGAGCCGCAGTTCATCGCCCTGCATCAGGCGCATTTCTCCATCTGATCGCGGGAAGTTGAAGTAGGCGATTCTCTTCTTGTTCAGGCCAATATCCCAACGAACGACGATATTGTCCTGTGTCTATGAGAGCAAAGTTTCAAACGTTGTATATAGGATATCTGCAAAACATCTAGCATAACACACAACGTAAAACATGGAACCACGATAAGTTCTTTAGTGAGTGAGAACCTCTTTAGGGGCACCTTTTTTAATCATGGTAATTCTGATTTTGATCAATTCACATCATATAAGAAACATGTATTAAACATCAATGATAACAAGAGGAAAATGGAATTTATATCTGCAAGTATTTTAGAACATAAACAAGTTGTTATGCATGGAAAAGGATGGTGTTGCAATTCAACGATCATAAATATTGAACGCTGAATAAATATTCACATGTACCATACTGCAAAAATTAATATTGTATCAAAAAGCCGGAGGTTTTTTTTTATTTGTCATTCCCTGAGTCAACGCCAGATAGTGACAAAATTGTCACAGTTGAACCAAAGGCAATTTCTATCCAATTTCTTGTGGCAAAAGGGTGACTAACTCACCTGAGATTCTTTCAACTTTTTATCATACTCAGCTTCAAGGTGGACCAAAGGCCCAAAAATGTTCTGATACTGATAGGCATCTTCGTACCTAGAAAAAATTTTTGAACAAATATGCAGTCACTGAAATAGCAAAAAATTCAATTCACTTATTGTTTTTGTTTTGGGTGCCAAGAGAAATTTAAGGTATTGTTTACAGAGGCTTGGCCCCTCAAATTTCCTACCAGAATGTACTTGAGAGAGGAAGGGCAGATTCCTCCTTTGTCTGTTTCTAGTTTATAAATACCTTTCTTTAGAAATAACCTTTTTATAGATGAATTGTCTAAGGATTTTAAACAAAAAATAGTAAATTATAGATCAAAGAAATGAAACCCATCTCATCTCTGGTGCTTGAGTTTCCCCGACAAGTTCATAATTTAGGGGGGGCCTAACATCTGAAATACCCCATATTATTTCCACAACTGCTTGCCAGGTAACAATAATCTACAAACTCTCCAACCCAGAGTATGTTTCAAACTTAACCCAATAAATCTTCACTTGCTAATGGTGCTGAACAGTTTAAAACATCATTTACTTCACAATCCATGCAACAAAGTGTTGATACCTTAACAAGACTGGCTGTGGCTCTTCATCAATTCCTGGTTTTTCCAAGTCTTCCAAGGTGGCTTCTTGGTTGTCCTATAGAGCAATTTTAAAATAAAACAAAGAGTAATACACTCTACCAATCAATGGATAGAATATCTGAGATTGCAGGAATAATCTTCATCAAATTATCACCAGCGTAAAGTACTTAGTGGCAAATAGATGGTCCAAATATGAACCTTTTGTTGGAGGTGGAAGGCAAAGGGAGCTCCAGTCATAGGTAAAGAGCAATTCTCCATGCATTTTTCATTCTATCTGTTTTAATAAAAGATGGCGTACCTTCCATAATTCTTCAAGCTTGTTGATCTGAGTGGCAGTGATCTGCCTTGCTCTAAGTTGTTCTTGTTCAGATGGCACCTTGACAAGCCATGGCAAAAATGAACGGTCATTTATCAATGGCTGCCATTGGCTTTGATCCCTGTTCAAGATCAAAATTTGCTTTGATTGAAAGCAACTTAAACATCAAAAAGCATAAAGATCTGACAAGTGCAGCAAACTGAAGAGTCCTTTTCTGGCAACCCATAACATGACCATACTGTGAACTAGGCATGCATGCCAAGGCAAAATATAAGTATCTTTACTTCTTTATCCTTACAATTATTTACTATTTCTAATCACATATCACGTTGTTTTTGTTGCTTCACATTGTTAATTCTGGCTCCTTATAGGTTAACTCTATATGTTCTTATGATCTAGCAAACGGCCCACTCCCACAGTTTTAGTTTAGTTTAAGTTAGTTTTAAATTTGTTATTTTTCTGCTTGTTCCTTTAGTTGCTTATTGGTTAACTCTGTAAGCATTTACTTATCTAGCAAGCAACCCATTCCCATAGACTTATGAAGTTTAATGTCCGCTTGTACTTTACTCAACACCATTTCTTAAATATATATATCTATCAAGATTGATTGCATATAAAGAATACTCAGCCATTATAAGCAGTACAAAAATCTCTTGGTTAATACTAACCAGCTCATGTCTTTTAAATTGCTCTGTTGGGCGCATGGTTGCCTGAAAGAGATATTCCAATAACATCAACTCTAGACACTATAATCAGGGGTGAAAATGAGTGGGGTTTGTGAGGCATGACAGCCACAGAAAATGCACCATTACCTGGCACTGAATATGAAATATTTCTGTTTTTATAGATCCAAACAGAGTTTTTACAACCATCTTATATAAACCATTACTAATGACGAGGTGGATGATAACAGAGACATTTCAATGAGGTCTTTATCATATTATCTTGATGGACTTTAATCTTTTGACATTTATCAAAACAGTATTTTGTTAAAACATATTCTTCAACATTGTTAAATATATGTCAATAAATAGTTAATTATACAAAGGTTTTTGCAAATAATATATTTGTTATGAGAAATACCTGCAGAGTAAGACAACGACAGAATCTGACTTTGCTGGTATGAAACCAAGCAAGAACACATTACGACAACCACAATTGTAACATTCCAAAGTTGTATCTTGCAAGGGGCCATCTTTGTGCAATGTGACTTCCTTGTGTTTGGCACGGACCAGATGGTTGATGATGTGGCTAAAAAATTTGGCAAACATTAACTTTGATGACTGATTCAAGGATACGACATTTATCAATGCTGCTCTGTGATTGGTTTAGTATAGACTGTATTAGTCTAAAGAAGGGTGTTTGAAATTAACTACACACACTACGCAACCATACATCACTGAAATTCTGGACCATTAAAATCAGGTTATGCTGCTAAAAAAAAAACATAGCTACTTGTTCACAGCTTAATCCAACTTTATAATGGTGTCTGAAATGTATCTAAAAGAGATTTGCTGCCCCTCAGTCCACAGAAAAATGGCTTTAACACACACGCCAAGCAATTTTGAAACAATTTTCTAACAATTTATTGCAATTGCTTGATGTTAAAGAAGTGGAGCGATTGTATTCCATTCAAATCATCAATCAAACATCTGTTAACCACCTACAAATTTAGCTTCCTTATACACTTCCTTTTACCCTTCCTTAAATCTGCGTCCAGTATCTTATCTGATTTATGATGGTGGCTATAGCTTGTAAACTTGCTTGCAATATTTAAGGCCACTATGAAATATCAAATTATGCTACTCTTTAAACTTTCTATACGTAGATAGCAATCAGAATTGATGGTCACCTTCCAGATGTGTTTCCACGTCCATTGCAAAACCACTTTTTATCTTGCGTGCACAAAACAACAGAGGCAGGATCATGGATTCCGCAATATCTACAAAGATAAGGAAAAAATTGTGACAGGTAATTCAATTATCCTTTCAAGAATGGATTGGATAGGAAATTACTAATGAACAAATTTTTAGTTTTCATGAACAAATCATGATAGGACGTGTATACCAACAGGATTGAACACACTGGTGGGCCTGAAACCACAGACCAAAGTCTGAATTCTATTCCAGGAAGCTTATATAAACATCTCTTGACTTTTTTACTTGTATCTCTCCCCAACCCTCTTTTATAAATTTGGCTTCAAGCCATTCTTTTTCATGTTCCATGTTTTACCATATCTCTTACTCAGTCTGTAGAGCATGGCAGCAAGACGCACAAGGCAATTTGCAGTAGATCAAAGCTTACCCTAAAAAATTAGGCCTTGCATGTGAGCATGGTATGAGTATCATACTACCTATGATCTTCCTTAGCTGGGTGGAGCACTTGAGAGAATTAGTTGTGCATCCCAGGAGTCTTTCCTTGCATGCACTAGGTGTCGTTAAGTTCTGCCATGTTCTGCAGACTGGTCCTCTACTTGTAATGATGTTTTTTGGAAGATACCCCATAAAAAAATTGATGAAATGTTCCCTAATTCTTCAAAAGTAGTTCTTTAATCCCTACTTTATCCATAATTTTATCCATACTTTTAACCCTTTGGGTGCCTTGTATGCACTTCAAGGATGCCAAGGAAACAGGCACTTATGAGGCGGTATCTGATCATAACACTCCTTTCTAGCATGATAAATAATGCTTTCTAAAATTCAAAATCTAGATTTCAACTCAGACTGATATTTGTAAATTGCTATAGGCCACGTGTGCCCTATAGTTCTTAAGTTGTCTTTGGCTGAAAATAATTAATCCAATTTGCCCAGGTAAAGTACCCCTCCATCCACGTTGCATGTCAATGAACTACACTCATTCGAAATTCCCCTTCGCACTTTTGCTCTTCTTGGCATAATGTGGATCGTAGATTTCTTGAATATCTAGCAGGTACTACATGCGGCCTGTGTAACATGCTTGTTTAAAACTAAGGGCCTAAGAATCTTTCAAATATGCTTGCAAACTCAGTCCTCGCAGCTATCAAGCTGGCGTTCAGAGTTTTCCAAATGCCAGTCAGAAACTTTCTTCACTTAAATCTGCTTATAGATGGATACATAGTCTTCCTAGGGTAAAATAAGATAATAAGTATGTGTGTCTTGAAAGTTTTGTGTCCTAGGAAACTCAAACCTGACGGCTCACCTGCATGCATGAGATGGCAAATCTTTTCCTGAGAAGGCCCCTTCTTCTTCATCTTCTTCAAAATTCAGTTCCCCAACACCCTTGGTTATCTGCTCAATCTTTGGATCCTTTTCTTCTTTCTTATTTGCATCTTCTCTGCTGGCAAGGATCTTTTCTTCTATCGGTTTTCTCGCATTTTCCACCACACCATTTACAAGAGGTTGACTTGGATGGTCTTGCGTCTGGGATGGTAACGTGAAATCGTTGAATTCGAACTCCGAACCTTGAGTATCCGCTCCGAAATCAACTTCTTCAGTTTCCAGGAAGGTTAGGGTCTGCGAAGCAGGCCCGTATGAGTCCACAGTGGACATAATTGGCAGTTGAATTGCTTCACTTTTGGACTTAAAACTCGCTTCAAGTTTTGATCACCATTCGAAGTGGAAAGGAACTGATGTTCGAATGTGGCGAACAATAATCAGTATCCCAGCATCCTTTAAATCCATACGTCACTTCCGTTTCAAATATACGTCATTACTTTCACATTTTGCAAAACTTTTTATGTAAAGATATATTTTTATAAGAATAACAAGGCTCAAATTCGCTTGAAAAGAATTAACCAACATTGATTCGAGATTTCTTCAATATCCTTATTTTTTTTATTTTTTTTAGGTTTTTTTCAAAACTATGTGACGATGGAGACTTAAACGTGATACCCACTCAAAATACTCAATTCTAGATTTTCTACATTTTCTATGCAGCATTCTTAGAAAGTTGTGCACAGTTGCACTTTAGTCGATTGAAAATATCACAAAATAAAAAGAAGTGCATGGGACAGTGAGGATTGCATTGACCTGGTTTATTGACGTCGATAAATGAAATTGAAAATTTAGGCCAAAAACGTTCCCGAAAACTATTTCTACTCGGAGAAGTCAAAATATCATTACTCTTAATGCGCGAAGTTGGAAAAAAGTCCCTGAAAGCCATAATTTTGTGTGTCTCTAAATTGGCATTACTTTTTGGCGTTAAAAAAAATTGCCGTCAATTTTTTGGGTGAATTGAAAATTTGCTGTGATGGTCTCTAAATTTGATATAATTTTCTACTATCTTGTGCAGAATAGAAAGGTGCATTTCTCTCATTTCAAGCTTATAATCAACAAGAGTAGTTATCGAATAATTCTGTCTTTTTTTGGATTGGAAATTTTAGGCCTGTCACTTTTTTGGGTTGGCAAAAATCAGCACAATTGAGCATCCCTATCTTAAATTTTATAGAGTGCCCTTGGGGGTAAATACTTCAGAAAGCACTCATATTTAGCTAAAGAAATCAAACTAGATAAAGGAAAAAAGCAAAAAACAGAGATAGATGTAGAATAAGATTAACAAATTTATACAGAACAAAAATTATTATGTTTAAGCATTTTCATTTGGTTTATGTATCGCCGATGCAGAAATTAATGCATCTAATGCTCCTAACACTTCGAACGCTTGCTTATGATAGTCAAGTTCTTTCGAAAGTTTTGTTTTCAACTTCACCAAAAGTCTGTCAGCTTCCTTGTTTTGTCCAATGACGGGGGTATAAATGTCTGCAAAAAATACAGTACCATTTCATCGTAAATTTTCATTTATTAAAATTCTTATGCACAGGAGATCCTTTAATTATGAAAAGCTCCCTTAAAGAAACCAAGGTTGAAATAGAATTGGGACATTAATAAATGTCTAAGTATATTTACAATACCAAATTAGAATAACATGAGATATAGTTGGTTTTATATAATTCATATTTTCTCACAAAACCAGCAAAATAATGCCATATTTCTTCTCATTTGAAGCTGTTTATTAACTCAACACAATTGTTTTTCTTTTCAGAAAGTTTAAGATGACAAAAACAGCAACGTAGGACAAGAAAAAAGTATAAGTAAAAAAAATACGCACCTAATAATAATTGAGTGACGTCAGTCAAAATGTTTGAGTATCTTGGATTACAAATGTTCCTAAAATAAAGTGAAAGTTATTTATAAACATTGCTGAAAACGTTGGGTTCATTTAATTAAAAACAAATGCTTCCAATTTGTAATGATCTTGTGATGATGATGATAATGACGGAAATGATGATGATGATAATTGTGATGATGATGATGTTGATTGTGATGATGATGACGACGACGATGATGATGATGATGATAATGATGATGATGATGATGATGATGATGATGATGATGATGATGATAATGATGATGATTGTGATGATTATGATGATGATGATGATGATGATGATGATGATGATGATGATGATGATGATGATGATGATGATGATGATGATGATGATGATGATGATGATAATGATGATGATGATGATGATGATGATGATAATGATGATGATTGTGATGATTATGATGATGATGATGATGATGATGATGATGATGATGATGATGATGATGATGATAATAATGATGATAATAATGATAATAATGATGATAATTGTGATGATGATGATGATGATGATGATGATTGTGATGATTGTTATTATGGTGATGATTATGATGATAATGATGATAATGTTGATGATGATGATAATTATGATAATTATGAAGATGATAAAGGGGGGGTGCGACTCTCTTACCCAACTAAAAAGTGTAGCATTGGAATGATCTCATTTGCATCTCTGTTCGATAAAGCCATTCTTAGTCCATCTCTTCTCGCTAATTCAACAATCAAACCAACGACTCTCGGTGGTTTTGTCTCTCCCTTTTTTAGAACGGAATCCAAAGCAGCTCTGTAGTCAAATTTTTTCAGCAGTTTGTCGGTGTCAGAAACTTTCCTGTGTTTCTCTTTTTCGATAACAACATCACCCTAATATAAAGAGATCCTTAGTCAGATAAATCTTGGCACTTGTAAACGAATGTTTGGCAAAATCGCACCAAGTTAAGCAGTGCGTAGCCACCTTTTCAAATCCAGAATGATGACAAACATTTAAATTGAAACTTCTTGCGTTTTGTGCGCAACAGCAAATCCTGCAACAAGATCGGAATAATGTTAAATGTCACACCTCCTCAGCTTTTTCGGATTGTCCTCTTACAAAATAACCATAAGTTCCGCGAAAAGGCTCTCTTGATTTTAGACTTGTATTATCCTGTAATTTTTTCTTTGCTTTCTCTTTTATTGAAATCAACCCGTCAGCCATGCCAACTACCAAATGACTACCGCTTTCCTGCGAGAGAAAAAGAAACATAACTTTAACGCTTTCAATAAACAAATATGATAAAATACCATCATTCTTGCTTTGCTACGATTTGCTAAGCTTACACCTTCAATTGTATTTCTTCCTTTAGCAAAACCTGGAAGATCTAGTGCGATTTCATACTCATGTTTTAATGACCTTTCAAAATATTTATTGATCCTCAAAATTTCCAATTTTTAAATGTTTCGACTTTCCTATTCATCAGTACCATACAGTGCATCTACTGCATATAGGGGTTAGAAACGTTTTTTATATTTACAGGGGCGTAGAAACGCTTTGAAAAGTGGGGGCACATCGAAAAATTGCATTGCTTCGTACTATAGGGGCATCCAAAGTGGGCTATTTCACGGGCATTTTAATAATGAAAACGTGCAACTTTTAGAATAAATGGGGAACTTTTTTAAGATAAACGGGACACCTTTCAGAGAAAAAGGGGCATACCGGCTGTTGTTGTAAGAAGCTGAGGGGGCATGTGCCCCCTAGGCCCCAAGTTCCTTTACCATCGTATACTTATAAACTAATCAAATTACAAACACTTTCGTTAGACTATTTGTAGATACATCTATCTTGAAAAGTAATTTAATCATGAAACAGGCTTGCAGAGAGAAGAAAACCTGGATAATCTTTCTTCTACCCTTTACATCGCGCTGTACCATCACACGAATCGAGCACTGGACTGCGGACGAATCAAACCTCAAACGATTAATATATATAAATATATGTGAATACCCCTGTTTATATAGGAGTAATAGCGAAGAAACATTTTAACTTACTGACAATCCCATTGATGTAATGGCAGACGGATAATCAATACTTGCAACAACTGAATAATCATTTGTATCATAAACTTTCACGTGCCTGAGGAAATAAAAATAAAAACATATTTGAACGATATTTAACTGAAAGTTACCAATATTAGTACTTAGAACAAGGGAATTTTCTTTAGATTTCGCATCAAGAATGATCATTGTTCATTTAAAAACACAATTGCTTTAAGTAAGAAGACGATTTAAAAAGTTACTGACCGATCAATGGATCCAGAAAGGAGCCTTGTGTAAGACCCATCAAAGCACATTGTAGTTATGGTTTTTTGGTGATTTGAAAACGTCTGAAGGAGTCTGCCACCAGATAATATATCCCAAACTTTGATATTGTTTCCTCCTATTTAAGAAGAAGGAGATCGATGAGTCAATGAGGGAGTGAATGAGGGTGATAGGGAGTGAGTGAATAGGGTAGTAAAAAAGTAAGAAAGTGAGTGAGGTAGTGTATGAGTCAATCAGTAAGTAAGGGAATGAGTGAGTGAGTGAGTGAGTGAGTGAGTGAGTGAGTGAGTGAGTGAGTGAGTGAGTGAGTGAGTGAGTGAGTGAGTGAGTGAGTGAGTGAGTAAGTGATTTGTTGAATAACTGTAGCATATAATTTACATTTTCAAATCACAATTGCATTATAAATAAAGACAATATTTACCTGCAGAAACGCACATGCCACAATTTGGATACAGTAAAACAGATTCAACTGGGTTTCCATGATTCACAGTTAGTGTACATCCTTGCAATCTCAGATCCCATAATTTTACAGTATGATCATACGAACCTGTTATCAGCAAACTGTTGTTTGATAAACAGTGGTCACCAGTTCGGATATAATCCTGCAGAAATTTTTTATAATTTTTACTGGTATCCAAAGCCTTTGAATGTTGTTAGATTAATTATATTAGGCACAAGACAGATTTTTACAACAGATAAAATATCAATATGACAAATTAAAAATTAAAATGATAATTAAGAAGCCATAATTTGTGTTTAAAAGTCAAAAAAGAAAAGAAAACAATCTTACATTATGGCCCCTCAATGCTGATATTTCCTTTTGAGTAGGGATGTCCATGCATTTTACAATGCAGTCATCAGAAGCAGAGTATACTTGAGTTGAACTAGGGATAAATCCTGCAACATGTGCTGCCCTATAAATGAATAAAAATAAATAAAAACTAATTCTTAACAAAAACTATATTATGATAGAGAGCAAACTTCAAAACAGCAATAACTAATGGCACTCCACACTCCTGCAACCATTGAGAATACTGCTAATTATGAGCCATCAAAGGTTGTTATATCCAAGCATAAGGCCAGCTATATTTCCCATGTGAATATACAATATATCATATCCAGTTTCATTACAATATTTCAAGTGATATCATCAGTAGAAATTGTTGCATTTAATATTCCGGTGCAATTGATACTTTTTTAACATGGCTTACTTTGAATGTGGCTTGAAATCCCTTAAGATAGTACGGCTACTTGCATCAAACACCTGGGAAAATAAAACAAATGAAAGATAGATGGGAAAAAAAGAAATTAAACAATGATGATGATAAAGAGTTGATGATGATGGTTAAGATAATGATAATGAAATCATGAACAGAATAACAACGAACATTGATGACATTGATAGCATTTATTGACCATAGCATTGACGATGACAGCCTGAAAGATCTGCTTTTGGTTACATCTTCTCTTTCCTTTTTTTTTGGCTCCATTGATTAATTCATCATTTATACATTTGGTTGAGTTACATGTAGCATAAAGCTTGAAAATTTTACCATCATATAATGATAAAAAAGATAATAATGATTTTTTACCAAATATGATGGTAAAGTTTATGATTTTGTTGACAACAATGACAACCATGGCAATGACAATGACTATTATATTTCTTTGCTTACAAAGAACTACCAATATAAAATTTTATCTTAAAATCGAGTTGTATATTTACCTTGACTGAACCATTTTCAAAACCCGCAATAATCAGTTTACCATCATTTCTAAACTTTCCACAATAAACACTATCTTTAAATCTAGTGATTGTCTTCTTAACTTGATTGGTTATTGGACTGAAGATGTGTAACTGCAAAATGATAAACGAAAGATGAACAAAGATAGTCCATTTAAAAAAAAGGTAGACCTTTTAAGGTACTTAGCAAATTGATCTATTTCAGTAGTTGAGCTGGCGTTGATAATGTCCAAATTTTCAAATCAGAAAATGGAAAAAAAAATTGCATGATCTAAGTTTGTCCATGAAATACTAGCAAAGACAAATTATCATTTATTGTGAACAAACAAGACGAATGAAGTAAGTGTTGACAAACAAACCTTTGATGAACAAGTTATGAGAAAATCGCCAGGAGTTTCTTCACAAAAGTTAATGTGATTGATAGCTGAATATTCTTTGACAATTACAGGGAACTGAAAGATAAAAAAAAACCTAGGCAACTTGTTCATAAAAGCTGTAGTAAGGAAGGCAATAAAATAAGAAAATATTTGGACAACGATCTTTAATTTTAAGATCGAAAATTAATAATACATTTAATGCACCACATAGTTTTGACTCACGTTAAACTTTTTCCAGTATTCTACATCTCCTTTTGGCTTACTTGCCAACTTTGGATAACGCTTTATCTGAAGTTTTTTAAATTCTGCAGACATTTTCTCTACAGCATCACAACCCACGCTGCTTTCTCCGCCATTAAACTTAATCTCGTGTTGAAAATTTAACTCTAAGTGAGGTATGGCCATGAAGACGAGGTGGACTTTGCTGAATCGAGGCATCTATCTAATGGCGCCAAAAATGGAAGTGGATGGAAAGGCAATCCCCCTAACTGAAAATGATGCTAAAAAGTTCATAAAAGGGCAGTTGCAGTTGATAAAGATTTATTCATGGCTGGTCAACTCCTTCCTTTCTGTATGTGGATTAATATTTCTGCTATTTTGTATAAAAAGTGGCTGATGTGTGCACGAAGGTGTTTTTGATAATGGTGAAAAAGGCTAAGCTTTAGATGATTTGATATGGAGCGGAGCTCTTGGTACCATCATCTTGTTTCTGATATGAGGAAGTTTTAGGCATGCATTTTTAATACAGAAAATGCACCAATGTTTCTTTAAAAAGACAGTAACAGCGTGCAATGCGATTGAGCAGGGTGCAAATTATTCACTTTTACTATTTTACTAAACAGTTTTCCGTTTGGAAATAGATGGTCTGACTAAGCTGTCATATTTAACAATTGTAAAGACCAACTTTAAATAATGTATTAATGATAATGATAATAACCAAACTGAGAACACGTTCCAGTCCAAAGTTTGGTCGACTTTGTAGTAAGTTGAAATCACTCTAAACTTTTCAGGAATTTTTTGCGGATGATCTTTGGAGCAATATCTCACCTTCTTGGCAGAAATGTTTCAATAAACTATCAATTGACGAATTTCACAAACTCATCTCTTTAAGAGGTGAGAAAAGATATAGGTATATATAGATCATTCTTCTGTTAAATTCTTAGTTGTCTTTTAACACCAAAGGTGCCTTTTAAAACCCTCGACAAAAAGGCAAAATTAGAATGATGATGATGATTATGACATTGATGAAGCTGAAGATGACAATGAGGACAATGAATGATAATGATGATATTGAAGATAACTTTGATGATATTAATGAGGATGACTATGACAATGAAATGACAATGATGGTGACAATGATGACAATGACAGTGACAGTAATTGTAGTGAGAGTGCATGATTTCATTGATCATACTATTTCTTATTTATAGTTTGGTATTGCCTCTATCATTGCAAGCATATGTTGCATGTTGCCACTGTCTTGCATTTCCAAGAAAGCAGTTAATTAAAGAGACAAGTGGTGCAAAAGTAAATGTGCCAAATGGTGGTCATGTTGAACACAACTTCAGAAAACATGTCAAACTTAAAAAACAATATGAAGTCAGACATTTGTCCCAGGTAATTTTATCATAAATCATTTATAAGGTGAACTCTCTTAAATTGCACAAAATGTTAAGTGGGCATTTTGAATTGATCATCGCCCGGGTTGGAAAATATGTTTTTGCCTACGCGTAGTTGCGACCAAAAGCAGTTTTTCCGTTGTGACATGCAAGCAAAGCCAATTTTGCGCCGACATGCGACAAAATCACAGGAGTTGCCAGCAAAATCAAGCCAATCTTTAATGAGCTGTGTTTGTTATTATCCCTTTCCCTTCTTATTAGTACTTCATTCAAGTTGAACCAGCCCCCCAATTGTTTGCCATTTTAGAAATGGTGTGAAACGCCTATATTGTACTTCTTCATGTAACAAAATAAGGTGTGACAAATGGTAGGGGGCGGTGCGACACATCGACACAAAGGAAAGTGTAGCTTCAAGCACATGCAAGTTTTCCAGCCAGGATCAACGCTGGTTGAATAAAAGACAAAATACATAACTTTTTGTCAGTTATTATTTTCATTGATAATTATCATTTAGTGTGTATTTGATTATTTTTTTTCTAATTGATTAGGGTTTGCTTCAAATTTATTTTTGGTTCCTCAAATTTATTGTTTCATTTTCCTTTTCTAGCTTATCAAGGCTGTTGCAAATGAAGTCAACTGCTTCCAATCAGTGGTAAGATTTAAAATTGATTTTAAGTGTTGAAATTATACTTTTTTAATTCTGAAAGATAACAAGGACTACTTGTTGCTTCTCTGTTTCAATTTGTGTGATTTGTCTCATCAGTACGGCTGTGTTAATCATCAACGATAGAGCATATTGGTTGAAGTTGCTTTAAACTCTAGCATTGAGAATTGCATGAGGAATTTTTGTCACATAAATAAAAGAAGCTATAAATTGGCCACTGCAAAATGTGAAGATGGGAGAAATGTCAACAAGAGTCACTAGCAAACTCACTCAAAAATCAACAACACCCCACTAACCCTGACCACGTTGTCTTAGTTGTACAAGTTTGGATGGGTCTCCATGCCCCCAGAAGATAGGGATCTTGTTTGAACTAGCATGAATTTGTGAATTTGCAATGGTCACAAGGACAAGTGTTTTAGGTAAGATCCATGAACCTTTGAGCAGAGAGGCTCCTGGTTCGAGACCACAGTCCGAACCCATCTCCACAAGCTGTTCGGCAAACCCTCCTATCCATCCTTTAGAGGATGGTAAATGAATAATCAGGAGAGCTTCTGAGGACACTGGCCTTAGCATTCAAGACCTACATCAGCTTGGTAGCTACCAGAACCCTCGCCTGGGTTAACAAATGAATAAAAACAAACAAACGAACAAACCAACTAACAAATGCAATTTTCATGTTTTATCTAATGATTGTTTTCCAAGGATTATGCCCCGTCTTGCCTTCATGACATCACATGTTAATTTAGTCCGCCATTGTTATCATTACAGTTTCATTTGTATCACCCTTCTGATGATGGATAATGATATTTCTATTCTAGGATGTTGGTGGAGGCTTAGGCCATTTATCACGATATCTTGCACTTGTGCATAAATTTAAAGTGATAACAATTGAATCAGAAGGACATCACAAGCTTAGAGCAGAGCAATATGATAGGTAAGTAAATTTTGGAAACTTTGATGCAAAATTGTAGCTGGCAGTGTTTATTTTTGCTGTGTTCAAACTGTTATTCCAATTTTTAGACCATTTTTGTTAAATGACCGCAAAAATCTTGAAAGATTTTATGATTGTATTGAGTAGGATGATAGTTTTTAGCTACAGGGCAAAGCCTGAGGAATGGCAATATTTTTTCAAAGAGTTTTGAACTTTTGATTATTGTATTTCCATTTTTTTCTTCATGAATTTTCAATCATTTGTAAATGATACAAAAAAAAGCAAGATATTTTTTTGAAAATTTTTATTGTATCAGAGAAACAATCAAAGATCTTAAGAAGACAAAAAAGAAGGTAATGAATAAAGATAAGATTTAGAACATTTAACTGTTTTTCTACTTGGAACAATTTGCTACTTATAAGCATCATCAAAGTTCCACTTCAAGTTAACATGGATACAAAACTTGTTTGAAATCTCGAACCAAAAGGCTAGATATTGATAAGATGTAGACACCTTAAACTCAATTTGATTTCATCAAGTATATGAGAATGGTTTTTCACATTTAAAGAAGTTATCTCATATGTAATTGACTCTGATCTTGGAAAATGAGCCAGACAATGAAGTTTATGATGAGGAAAACAAAAATTAGAGAAACCTTTCTTGAATTGAAGTTGATAAATTGATCTAATGCATTTTGTGATAGTTTTTATGGTTTCTATTTCATTACATTAGAATTAAGCTTCTATCATTGATTTTTAGATTCATTTTTTTCATTTAAATGTGATCTTAATTTTCAGGAAAGCAGCTTACCCCAAGCAACAGAAGAACATGTTGCTCCAATTCACATAACCAAACTGGTACAATGCTTCTTTATAAATGCTATTGTCTTTGATCATTTTCTCTGCAGGACTAAGCGAAGGATGCCTTAGTTAAGATGTTTGCTTGTTCATGATCAATCAATTTGATCTGACATTTTTTGATTTGATTCGATGTAACTTGATTTGATTTAATTTGATTTGATTTGATCGATGTAACTTGATTTGACTTGATTTGATTATGATTTTGCTGCATAAATACAGTTACGTTAAATAACAGATTCAAACTGATTATAATGAAATACTCTTAGACCACTAAACCTTATTGAAATGAGTAAAACTTAACTTATTTTACAGATACCGATCGACATAAAACCCGGTGATTTTATACGTTTGGTGATGGCTTCAAAAGATGAGATTTATTCTGCCTACACGACTGATGGTTATGCATCTGCAGATGTGGATAGTACTGATATGAGCCAAGAGAACGCAGGAGAAGTAAAAAAAGCAATAGGAGAAAACAGTAACAAAGGAGTTTCAGAATCAGAATATGTAGAAAAGATAGTTGAAGAAATTTCAGAATGTAGATGTAAAGAATCTTTAAAACTAGAAGTTTTAGATAGACCGTTGGGAAATGTAAGTGAAAAACCTTCTGAAGATGAAAGAACATTCGAAAATAAGGACGGGAGGACTTCAAATTCAAAAGATTTAGGTAACGGAAGCTTAGAATTCACCGAAAAAGCGATAAATTCTGAGAAGAAGAAAGAATCTTTTATTCTCGTTGGTCTTCATGCATGCGGCAACTTATCGCCAACTTTGTTACGATCTTTCGTCAATTGTCCTGAAGTGAAAGGTATTGTATTAGTTGGGTGTTGCTACATGAAACTGACTTGCGACGTTGTCGAAACAAGTTGCGATGATCCTGTTGTTAATGAGCAAGGCCATCACAATTTCGATTCTGCCGAAATGAATTCGTGTAACTGTGATACTGGCGAACCATGTACTGCTAAGTGTGGTTTGGGCGAAACGTTTTCGAGCAAGCGAACTTCTGATCGTGTATCTTCTTGCGACTGCATGACCTCAGTGGAAGGAAAAAGCTCAGATTTTATTGATGGTTTCACGAAAATCAATGGTTTTCCCATGAGCAATTTCCTTCGAAAGCAAAATTGCCCTGAGATTGGCTGGGATGCATTTGAACTGGCATGCCATAATTTAGATAATTATTTGAACAGGCTAAAAGGTATTTTCGTCATTTTCTTTGATTAAAGCATCCATTCTACTACATTTCCATAGAGAATGCTACAAGGGCATTGATAATTCATGTCATTTCATCTTTCATGCGAATACAAAATGATGCCTATGCGCCAAAGCGTGCCAGGTTGAAAAAGTGCGCCTCGCGTGAGGCGTTCGACCGAATGCAGAAATCCCAGCAACCCTTAAGCGTCTGTATTTGTCATTGATGGGTAGCTAGGTACTTTATCTGTGGACAGTCGGCCTCTGCTTGTTTTTTTGCTGTTTTGTTAATCATTTTCTCAAAAGAATTATCAAATAATCATCGAAACTGTTTAATCAGAATTTTCGGTGTTAATCAAAGTTGATAGAGCGAGAATTTCGTTGTTATGACTTCGCTTGTCCCTAATCGATCCCCAGTAAACGACGCCAATAACCAACTCTTTGAAAGCCAGAATTGAATTAATATTGCTGGACACCATTATCTTGTGAAACTAGACAATCTAATTTCATGTTTTTTATTTCAACGTAATCACCAGAAAGTTCGAGTGTGGAAACCAGACAACCCTTGCATTCCTTTCTCGAGCGTTGCTGGAAAACAAAGATTAGCCCTTATGAAGATGAGTCACAAATCCAAATCAACTCAGCTTAATCTATTTTCATTTTGCCTTCCAGATGATAAAGACAAGCTAAAGCTTCAATGTTATCGAGCTGTTTTGGAAGTAGTTATTAGAAAGCTTAAACCAGATATAAAAAACCCTCAGATTAGATGCCAAAAGATAAAGGGAGCTGTGCGGATGACCTTCCAACAGTAGGTAACCTTCTAATATTAAGGAACCTTCCAACAGAAGCGGTTGATGATCTATGCCATAGCTCAATTGAAGGTTGTTCTAGAAATCACTGATCACTTCATATCAGTTTTGTGATACGATTGTTTTGATCACGAACCTTCAAACACCGCACTTATAGCAGATTAAGACTGAGGCTGTTGATTGTCGATCAATCGATCATTAACATTTGTATTGATCAATCAACTCTTCCCGACCTTCTTCTGAGCTATGGCATAGATCATCAACCGAAGTAACCTGCCATCAGTAAGTTACCAAATTGAACCGAGGCTGTTGTAAGAGAAGTGATTAAACTAAACCGAGGTCAACCTTCAGATTTTTGTCAGTTGGGGTGGGGGTGTGAGGATCTCGTTGCATCTTTGTCTTGTTTTAATGAAACAGACTCATTCAATTTGAACTTCTGGGGCCATTATATTTGTCCTGTTTAATGTTTGGCGATTTTGAAAGTTTAAATTGGAGACAGCTGAAAACTTTCCTTAACTTTGTGCTTGAATGTTTTCTTCTATTTCTTGAGAAAGGTTAATTTGATTTGATTGAATTTTTTGGGTCGAGCAAGGTCGAGCAATTCTCCTATGAAAAAAGAATCACGAGAATGGACTAATTTCTGCCGAATGTTAATGCTTTTGATCTATATAGTTCATATTAACTTGGAATTTTCAACATTGATTAAACAGATACGCAGAGATAGCACTGCAAAGGATTCACGTTTCTAAACCGCCTTCCAATCTTTATGAAGGTTTGTCAACTTACGTTGCTTTATAAAACATCATCATCAAGATCATCATCAACGTTATCAATCAAGCAATCGATCAATCAATCAATTAATCAATCAAGCCATCGATCAATCAATCAAGCAATCGATCAATCAATCAATCATCATTTTTATTAGTATCATCATTATCACATCACCATCATCATCATTATCATTATCATTATCAGTCAATCAATCAATCAATCAATCAATCAATTAATCAATCAATCAATCAATCAATTAATCATTCAATCTATCTATCAATCATCATCATCACATAATCCAAATACATTTCTGTGCGAGTTACGAGCCAGATATGTGTAGTAAGATTTATTTTAGAAGCGTAAGGGACAAAAACTCCTCATTATTTTCATTTCTCATTAACAGCTTTTTAACATTTCTTCAAAAACAGAGCTGGACACAGAATCTTTGTTATCACGCTGGAAGGAGGTGATAATATACTACTGCCTTCGTTTGATGCTTGGACCCGTAATAGAAAGTCTAGTTCTTGCTGATAGATGTCTTTACTTGATAGAAGAAGGTAAGCAATTTTATTCTTTAACAATGTGGTCCATTACCAGTTGTTTTTATCTACAAGAAATTGCATTACGACGTCGTTATGTAAACATAAGCACAAAAAAGGAAGATTTTTAGAACTTTTCTTTAAATTGCTATCAGCAATCCCTGCCAAAAGTTGTAGCAACATCTATGAAAAAGTCATGCTTATTGATCGCTTTTGCGGTTTATTGGCTTATAAATCTTTTATCACCCTCTCCCTTTTTCCTAATAAACAATGTTAGTTGCATAGGGCATACCTTACCATTTGTTTACAATTAATTTCAGCCAAAGCTAAATTTTGGTTAGGACTCCAAGACATTTGGCAGGGATTGAGGACATCCGCAATAATAGTAATGAAAGAAGGTCAACCCAAGCTTAATAACGTTACCAAATTAACAATCATTGGAGATCTGAAATTATCGCTAATTGTCATATCTCTTTGGTAGGTTATCCTGCACATCTATGCCCGGTGTTTGATGCGAAAGTTTCACCAAGAAATTTTGCAGTCGTGGCAATGAAAAATAAAGGTGACTTATGCTTGTAACATACTCCTAAAATATGACTTGAGAGGATCTGCTCTGTAAATTTTTGACAGTTTATCTTATCGTTATTTCCAGTAAAGGATAGCAAATGAAATAGGGCATGTTAAACTCATTTCATGTCTGTTGTATGTCCTGTATCTACAAACGTTCACAAAAATTGCCAAACTGTATTGATATTTCACCCGTTACTACTACAAAGCATTATTGTTGTGCGATTTGAAGAGAAAGACGGAGGTAAATGATGATGTCAAAAACAGCGTTGGGAAGGGGCATAAAAATTATTGTCTTTTAATTGAAATAAAGACTGGTTTTCTCAACATTCAGTAGAAAACTGCGTCGATGGAGACAAGTTTCAATATAGTTTATGACTGATTGTAGATCAGATTTTTATAAGAAGATACTGCATTCTATCTTCTTTTACAAACATTTTAATGCGCTGAGGGTAGCGAGAGGTCTCCGTTCTCGGCCTTACTTCAAGGTCTCCGTTAATGATACATCTGTTGGCTCAATCCCTCTTTGTTTGGCGTCAGTTTGAGTTCGTAAGCCCTGGATGATCTTGCTCACTCATTCCCAGGAGGGTTGGAATAAAACATGATTCCCTGATTAGCTAGAATAATAAAGTAAATCTCCTCCAATTAAAATAAATTATCCATCTTGCTGGGATGCACATAAACTCAACAAAATATCGGAATCCCCTAAGTAGGCATGGCGTCTCATTTGGATCTGGCGTAGTGCTTTGAGTAGCGTGATTGGTAAAAAACTCCCAGCATCTTCCAATTTCAACAAAGTCGCGTTGTGTGTTCATGTGAATGCTGTGTTGTGAGTATTCTCGTATTTTGTTCAGTTTTTGCCTAATTTTCCTCACAATTCTGGCACTGTTGAACTTGAAATTAAGAAGCAGCTTTGGTTAGCGTCGCTTGAAACATTGAGCACTAAAGATAGCATAAACGTTAAGAACTTCATTGCTAAATATTGACCAATTTACATTAAAAGAATTAATGGAGGCAACCAAGGGAATGTCTGCTTAAATTCTTAGCATTTGTTAATCTTGATTTTTAACCTTGGTTCAGTCTCGATTCCTCATGATGTTTTAATATATTTCACTCTCAAATGTTCTTAATGTTAGACTTTCCATTGGACTTGCTTAGATTTTTTCATTTCTCTTTTCTTCATTTTTTCTTACTTTCTCTTGTTCTTAAAAATAGACTTGTAAGCAATTCCAACTTTTCACCTAAGGAAGAGTGATTTTTTCACCCACTTTGCGATGAGTTTAAAGCAAAATAAATTAACTTTGAGACAACTTATAAGCACGTCTTCAGCATCTTTCAGCACCCGTGCCGCTTGGATTATTCGTAGGACCCCGTACTTGAATTAACCTCTGCCTCTATATATCGAGGCAATTCACCGAACTTTTGTTTCTGCGAAAATTTGAAAATGTCATCATTTTATGATGCCTGGGTGTAATTGGAAAGAATCTCCTGCTCCACTAGAACATTGTTGGCAATGCAAAAGTCGAAATGCTTTGCTTCGAGATAAGTTTCTAATTTTAAGAGGATTCCATAAGCTAGATTTGAATGTTGTTGAAAATGCGCAAAACGCCATTTTAATTCGCATATTAATCTATAACTAGTTGTGTTTATAAGAAGCTTTGCAAAGCTAATGATCGCTAAGTGGAGACGCCTTTCCTGGCTTAGTTCTAAATGCATGAAAATCTTTAAACAACATTTGGCATCTGTTTACAGAATACAGAAAGCTCCTTATGCTGTTTTTCAACATCAATTAGTATTTGAGGTATCGAAGCCCGCCAACGAAGGGTCAATGGGTTTGGCAGGGGACAGCTCAGAGACAATATCAATGATTTAGCTGGTTCCAAAATAGTTGCCTTTCTCTCTCCCTCCGCTTTCATTCCATCTTGAAGCATTACGACTTTTGCATTGCCAAGACTGTTCTGGTGGACCAGGAGATTCTTCCCAATTGAAGTTTTGATTTCGGTTGTGTAGTGGTTGAGGCTTCGGAGAAGCGATCTAAATTTTGAAATCCTCTCCTCTATAATTTATGAGGATAGCTCCTTTGGGCTAGGTATTGACTCAAAATTGTACCTCTCCCTACCACGGAGTATAAATAGATACCAAGTCCGTAGTTATGTGCGCCGTCTGTGGCTACACCCTACCAGGATGTTACTAGGATCGTTGGGTGTGATGTCCCTAACAACAAAACCGTGATGTTAAAAAATTCGTTCTTGAAGCAGGCAAAGAAATGCTTATATTGACTGTTTCCGACTTTGCTATGTTGTCCACTCAGTCAGCGTCTTCTTTCAACCCGCCGCTCCATTAAAATGTCGATGGCTAATATTCTAGTATTGTAAATAGGATCTGGGATTAATTTTTGATAGAAAAAAACATTACGTAGGTAAAGCTGGTTACCATTATCGTTAATTTTTGCCAGTGCTGTAAACACCCATATTGCATCGCAACTTTGGATGTTGGACAACTGTTGAGGGAGGAAACAAACCCTGAAGTAGGCAAGTCGATTTTTGTTTTATCAATATTTTCGTGAAATATGCTGTCTAAATTATTTTACCGTTTGAGATTTCAGCCCTTGATTCGCTCGTAGTACGCAAGATCTCATGCTAAAGCTAGTAACGAGTCGTAAATTTCGTCTAGAATAAGATGTAGAATGTTTTGTGTACGAAAAAGATCTTCAAGCCCTAAATAATGCTAATGTAACAATTTCAATCAAATGACATAAACTAAAGCCTAAAGTCAAGGTTACAAATCAATACGCAAACGTGTGGGAAGGCCTTCAGGTTCTTCATTGATTTTGAAATGGTCCCAGCTTAGATGATTAATTAGCGGCTGCTCATTTTAAAAAAGAATCGCGTAGGAGGGTCCTTAATTAAGGCCCTGACTCTCAAAGTCGCTTGAAATTAGATGATGGCTTGCTTAATCGCCCTCACAAGTTGCTTAACTGCTTCCTTGTAAACCTTTCTCAGAAAATCAAAAACATATCATATTGGAGCTTAACCTTTAGATTATTGCTTTTTAAAGCCTGCAACTTTTAGTTTCGAAGTTATTTAATTTTGTGCATCACCCTTGATATGATAATAATGATGATGATAATGATAATGTTAATAACCTAATCCCCAATTTCGCAGCAGTTACTAGTTATTTAGAAGTAACAGTAAAACACGTTTTTTTGTTAATTAGGTGAATGTATGTGTTGTCCTTTTTTCTATTTATGACAACAATGTCTCCACTTTTTCAAAAATCTCCCCATGTTTCGTCGGGTCAATTTTTAAGTAGATTTTTTAAGTTCAAAGATTTTTCTTTAAACTTTTGGCAGTGAAGCAAATGCTCATTGTTCTCCTCCTGAGCTCTACAACCTATGCACCCTTCTTAAAAGTTTATTTCATTGAATCACCACCTCCATCCCCGCATGGGGTAAGGCACCTCCTTGGAGACAGTCCCAAAGCATTGCTTTCCAAACATCCAAATATTTTTCCGACTAATTTGGCAGCCACATAAAAAACTGCGATAACAGACAAGGCAAATGACAAATAAGGCCTTACTGGCTGATTTTCACTGTCTGTTTTGTAACCATGTACTATCCAAATATATTTTACGGAATTTAATTTCAATATCTTTATTATGTTATAGCCCAATAGGTCAGTTTTATATCATCGATGAAGTATTCGATCAGACAATAACTTGGAATCTTTTATATTCCGTTACTGAGTCTGAATGCGTATCGATATCAATTGAGTCTTCCTTATAGTGATTAATTGATAACGTATTGAAATACTAATCTTGTTCTTACGATTAGTAGTGCAAGCATAGGGGTTCAGGGCTTAATTTGGGGGGGGGGGGGCTGTACCCCGCAGATTTCCAACAAGAATTAACTTGTTGTGTTGTTTTCAAATGTAGAATAGTTTCAGTATTATAGTTATTGTGTCTGAAATAATATTAACATAGCATACCACTGGCCATAAGAAAATCTGGGAACTGGCTTTTGAATTTCCTGACTTGGACTCCACACCATCCCCCCCCCTAACATTTTTCGCCATTAATTGAGGCAGGCCTTTTACCTTGCCTACCTTCAGCATTTTACAGCACTATACAGTTCATTCGAGAATGACATTTTCGACTAAACTGTGCCCTAAATGCCTTGTTTTACCAGTTTGGTAATGAAGTATTTCCATACAGCCGTTTTTGTTTGTCTTTATTGCGCATTGGTTAAATACTATTGTTCCAAGGGGCCTTTCAGAGCCGGTGCCAACGGGGAGGCATCAGCTCTGAAGGTCATACTCCTAAAATTGTTATAACCCCCCCCCCCTACCCCATCCTCGTTACGGGAGGAGTAACTGAATTTGTAATACTTGTTTCTGTATGTTTGATGTTTCCCTGTTTCTCAGATTATTACAGTATTGACTCGTCCTTGCAACAAAATACAATGAATGACAGTGAAAATCTCAAAATAAACTTGACGCCATTCAAAAAGTATTGAGCAGGCGGAACACTGAGGCCTATGCGAAATCAAGATGTTAACCACATTGAATGGGAAAGATCCAAGCTAGATATCTCTTTTAACCAGGATGTGATTGCTAATTGCTCAAGAATTATGGGTGGGTGCCAAGCCTAGCCGTTACAGAATAAGCATTAACAGTAATCTTTTGAGGACTCGTTATAAAGTATAACTGTTACTGGGCTTGGACGCATTCCAACCGCTCCGTAGTATTGTGCTCAAGGCTATAAGTTAGACAACTTACTGGCCAATTCGTCGAAGCGCTCTGGAATACGGTTTTAATCTTGTTGGTAACTATTTGATCTTATCGGACACACCACGACTACAGTTGCAGGGATCTTACGTGAGTGATTTTGTGTTTGACTTGGACTGTCACTGGCGATTTGAATAACGGCACACTTTAATTCTTATAAGAATATTAGGATTGACCTCTAGTACTCAAAATTTCTTGGCAATCAAAGGATATAAGTTCTCAGACTTTCTTAGAACTCGCTTAACAAATGTTGTCAATTTTTCTTATTAATTCCTGTAGCATTTTAAAGTATTATACAGCTTTTATAGACTGACATTTTCGATCTTGAGCCTTGAAAGAGTTCAGCGATGGTTTTTTCAATTCAGCTGTTTTCCTAAGGAATAGAAGTTGATTCCTGAAAGAAATATCCGACTTCTACTTTCTTATAAACCACTTTCTTTTAAAACACGCGCAACATCATTATGTACCTCTTTTTATAATAACCATTTTGTAAAAACGTAGGCCTGGATTTTGGAAAAACTTTACGTAAAGGATAGAGCACAGATACTGGCCTTCTTCAAATTTTCTAACCCCATTTGATATAAGATATTTTTATACAGTATATTGGATTGTTTTGTAATATTATATTATGTCGTTTCATGAAATGTTATGTTATGTTATGTTATGTTATGTTATGTTATGTTATGTTATGTTATGTTATGTTATGTTATGTTATGTTATGTTATTTTATGTTATGTTATGTTATGTTATGTTATGTTATCCTATGTTATGTTATGCTATGTTATGTTATGTTATGTTATGTTATGTTATGTTATGTTATGTTATGTTATTTTATGTTATGTTATGTTATGTTATGTTATCCTATGTTATGTTATGCTATGTTATGTTATGTTATGTTATGTTATGTTATGTTATGTTATGTTATGTTATGTTATGTTATGTTATGTTATCCTATGTTATGTTATGCTATGTTATGTTATGTTATGTTATGTTATGTTATGTTATGTTATGTTATTTTATGTTATGTTATGTTATGTTATGTTATTTTATGTTATGTTATGTTATGTTATGTTATGTTATCCTATGTTATGTTATGTTATGTTATGTTATGTTATGTTATGTTATGTTATGTTGTTATGTTGTTATGTTGTTATGTTGTTATGTTGTTATGTTGTGTTGTGTTCAGCAATTTCATGTTATGTTGTGTGCTGTGTTTCAATGGCTTTCATCAAAAAATTAATGAGTTTAACAGACTCCTGAATTGTGACTGTGAACAAGATTACTCAAAACAATTAAAAATCAATACCACAACACAGCTAAGATTTATCTCCTTTAATTATTGAAAAATTTACAATCAGTTACAGAATTGCTTGTCCCCTACGGCAAAAAACCAAAGTTTCAACCTCTTTCCCCTTGTCAATATCGATTGGAGATAAACGCACTTTTCTTTGTGTATGTCCACGCTATAAATCATTGCATTTAGGACCAACATTGACAGAAGGGGTATAGGGGAGGTTAGGTTGAATTTTCTGTTTTTTGCCAGAGGTCCAACGATTTAGCAACTGATTTTAGTTAAAGGAACTGCGATAAAAAAGCAACTGTAGCTTTAACTTTAATAAATTCTTCGAAAAAGCTACAAAGACCAAAGTCATTGAAACATTAAAAGGTCGGTTTCGTAGGGCCAATTGAACGATCAATAGCTGGAGAGGGGCAGGAGTATGACTAAGGTGATGAGACTTTGAAGAATGAGGAAAATGGCTGGTGGAAATGAATAACGTGATAAAAAAAGATGAATTACACATGAAAAATCGAATTAACACACGTGATTGGCTGCATGTTCTGACCACTTGGTATCCACCCTTCTCTCTGGTTTAAGGGTTTCCATTAGCCCTTGTCTTCATGCGATTCTGTTGAGAATTTCCATATCCGAGATGCAATTTAAAGTATACCAAAAAGGACCTTTCATTTTAAGCTCCTTAGAATGAGATCTCGTTAAGTATTAGACAGCTTCCCTTCTTGCGCCAGTTTAGAAAACAACTTGGAGCAGATTTCATGAGCTGAAGGCTAATTAAAACACGACTCCCTGGAAGACCAGCAAAACATTGAGCCTTTATTATATTTATAAATATAAATGCAATATACAGCTTATTTTTTCACGTAGAATAATTAGCAGCAGACATTTTTGCAAATAAACAATTTTTAGATCAAAAATTTCATCTGACATTTTGACACACTAAACAGTGTCGGATGAAAGGGTATTTTAAGTAATTTACAGTTCAAAATAAGTAATAAAGGTTATACTATGCCATATCTCTGCGATGTTATGAATTTTGCCAATTGGACAAACATTTACAGATCAGAATACCTGTGAATAAAAGATGAATTCAAACTTTTCAAAGGAGAGCAATTAATATAGAGGCTCGTGGGAAAATTTGTATGGATCAGATATGATTAGAAATCAGTTATTCTATGATCACGATACGATATTGAGCGCTGGTGGATAAAAAACCAAATTTATCAATCTCATAAAATTTTTTTGAAATGATAACATTCTACAAGTAAAACAAAATCTTTCATTCCAGGGCCTCTGGCGACGACAGGGGGCCGGGGGGGGGGGCATGCTCCCCCATCATTCAGCTCTTAAAGGTGTCTCATCATGTTTTAGCGTAGAAAATATTACCATCAATGTTTGCTCCCACCCTACTTTTCAACTCTCGTCGGGGGCCCTGCATTCAGCTAACGATAAGAAAGCTATTCTGTACCTAAATAAAATCGATGAATGCCTTTTTCAGTCTTTTACAATTATTATTTGTTGTAAAGCTAAAAACAAACTTATGATATTTTTATTCTTGTAAGGGAAAATGTCCTCAATTTTTTATAAAACTAAACTTCTGATATAGTTTTGCTCTGATCATAAATTTCTCAGTGCCCTGAAAGCGAGGTCACTTGCGAATGCGAGGCACTCGGTTTAACTTGAGAAACGGCTTTTTTAGTCTCTGCGGAGGCGGATCAGAGGTTTCTATGTTAAAAGAAGTAAACTTCAGTCTAAAACTCTTGTAATTGCAAATCCAAGTCACCACATAAGCAGGAAATTCTTACGCAGTTTTTCCCGTATTAAAAGTTTCATATTCATCCCTTTATGAATGCATTGGTTAGCAAATCTTCTTTGGCTAATGTTTGTTACTAAGAGGAGATGCTGCAAATAGTAACTACTTTGTTTTGGGCTTATTTGGCCACACAGAATGCCCCACCATGTATCCAAGTTCAAGAATTACGCTAAAAGGCATTGATCGTAAACAGTGGGCTTTCATGCAGGGTTGCAACATCACTGAAAAGATCAGCGGTCAAAAGTGTTTTAGTTTACGGCCAAATTCGGCAACCAAACTTTGTGGTTCGCGGCTAACTTCGACCATATAAGTATTTGAAAGGGCCAGATCTCGGCCAATTTCAGACCACTCAGACATATCAGTTCAACACCCTTTGACAAGGTGTTTTTGCGAACCAAACATTCATATTATTTTTGCTTTAAAGTAGCCCTATACATCGGGGTGAAATGGAAGCAAAATATATCCCGGCAAAAAACTAATTGCCAACTCATCTCTATGCCAAATCTCTCGAAATTTTCCTCAAAGTTATAAAAAATCTCCAAAATGAACATCCAAACTTATAGATGTAGATATTTAATAAGGGGTGTCGTGGTTAGGGACTCATAGAAAGGGGCAAAATTTAATGATTTCCTGACTAAGGATCTATACCCTTCTGATGACGTCAAATCTCAATGTACACCAAATATCTTCAATTCAAGTCATCAGAAAGAAATCTCTTTTTTAAACTCAAGTAAAACAAAGTTTTAAGACCGTTAGTCCTTGTACCGTACATAGCTGATTTGTAACACTGTTATCGTCATCATCATCATCATCATCATTATCATCATCATCATCATCATCATTATCATCATCATCATCATCATCATCATTATCATCATCATCATCATCATCATCATGATCATCATTATCATCATCATTATCATCATCATTATCATCATCATCATCATCATCATCATCATCATTATCATCATCATCATCATCATCATCATGATCATCATTATCATCATCATTATCATCATCATCATCATTATCATCATCATCATCATCATCATCATCATCATCATCATCATCATCATCATCATCATCATCGTCATCATCATTATAACCACTATCACCAATCAACATCATCAAAATCAATCATAATCATAATCATCACCATCACCAGCTCCTCAATTTCACAGTACATGAAACTGCATCTTAACAAATATTTCCTTCGTCTCTGCCTTGACAATAGAATTCTTATCTTTTCAAGCATCAGCATTGTTCGGCCATCCGTGGAAACAGAAAAAAGAGAATTTTATTAATAATCGACCTTGTTCACAGAACTATGCAAATACTGTCTTTACATGGTGAATAAAGCAGGAGACAAAAAATGGCTTACATTGAAAGCTAACATCGAAGTTACCAAATAGACTAAAATTTACTCAAAGATTTTTGCTCATTTTTCCAATAAAAGCAATGATTACTGGGCTGTGTCGATCAATACCTTGTTTGTTTTTTCATCTTGGGGGTCACCGGAGCCTGGTCAGTTATGAACCGGGGGTATTGTTGCCACAGACAAAAGTAGAATTACACACGACAAGATAATTGTCTTTCGTAAACAATCAAATCACTTGGCGACTAATGGTTTCTAGGTAAGGAGGAGACAGAACGGTACATTCATAAATTGTTGGTATTGTTGAGTTTCTCATTTCCGAAACTCGATTTTCAGGGCAAGACCAAACATGGCGCACACTTGGGGCTTCGTGTCGATTCAAGTTTTGATGATTTTAGGATTCCAATGGGCCAAATGCCTTGGTGAGTTGAAAATTTTTCTTTCTCTTCTCTGTCTTGTTAAAATGCGACTTTGAAAGGTTATATTTTGGTCGCTTTATTGCGGCAGTTTATCAAGGATTCTTACTTCTGATTGACAAGTTTTAATAAGGATTCTACTAGGTTTAATGGTTTTTCGCTTCATACAAAATTGTTTAACCAGGAAGTCTGTATTGAGCTAAACCGTTTAACAAAAGGGGAGGTTTATTTAGAATCACTTCTATGATATTTTTTTATACCATTTCCCTTTTAGCTTTTGAATTTAAGTTTCTACGTTACTTTGACAGTGGGCCCAGTTTTAAGAATTTTTCTCTTGGTGGATAAATTATTATAGGCTAACTTTTTCAAAAATACGTCATATTATTAATCATTATTACCATTATTATTATAATTATTATCAATAGCTTTTACGATAAACTTTAGTCTTAACTGCCTTCATTATTAAGTGCATCTGAGAATGATGCTCAAACCTGACCCAATTTCACTGCAATTTCTATTTACTTCTCTTTCCTCCTTCTCTCTCCTGTTCGTTATATATTCAATAGCTGATTTATATCGATGTAAGCGCCAAAGAATTAAAAATCGAGTCGGTTTTCGAAGAGTGTTAAAACCGGATTAATCTGGGATCTTTTTTAATCAATAAGACTTACTTTCTTATAAAAAATCGACACAGGGAAGATTTGGAACGTCGAATAACATGGTGAGCACAATTTAAAAAACTAAGGAAAGAGAGGTCTTTATACTTAAAGTTTCTAATTTTTGTGCTTAACGTGTCTTAGACGTTTCCCTTCGGTAGTGGCACCAAACTTTTGGATCGGGTATAGAAGTGCCCAAATTTGTAACCAAAAACTTTGTAACCCCCTCCAAAAAAAGTTTTTTTATAGCTCCGCTCCTGAGGTCACCTCTATCCATGATTCTGTCCAGGGTAACTTCGAGTATTTTCTACTAAAATAACCTTTGATATGTTTGGAATCTTGTTTGGCTGTGCTCAAATTGCCACGCCTAAAAAATAGCGACACTTTTAAACATCCACGCCAAAATAGCCTCGGTTACTTGTTGGAATTATTGTTATGTTTGCTCCTGATAAGTTCGAAACCTTAGTATCACATTGGTGTGGTGATAAAGATGGCAGTTGATGTCATTTTCATTGTGCGTTGCGGTGGATAAAAAACGAATTAAAAGGGGATTGATCGATGCAATCAATTTAACAGACAAATCCGTTGTGTTTTTGAGATGTTTGATTTCCATTCTTGCGTCTGAGAATCCAAGAATGCGTCAACGAAATCTTCCGCAAGCCGGTCTATGAATGGGGCAGGAAAAGGTCAAGAACTCAGGTCGATTATGGGGCAAGAGGTCGAGCAGGGATCATTTCAACAGGAGCAAGACATTCCCTTAGAAAAAGACTTGTTTGAAAATTAGGAGTTTTGGCCATGCAGGGCTTTTGGTGGTTGTTTTTTCAACATGCCCAAGGCGAGATATCATTTTCTGGGGGGGAGGGCTAAATTAAAAAAATACTACAAAATGTCATATTTTTCTATTATTTCTTTTGCTTTATCATTGTGTTTGGAGGGCTAAGCCCCCTAGCCTCCTCTGGCCTCGGGCCTGTACTTCAAGTTCGCTGTCCAGTCGAGATTTAGCTGTCGGTAGGAAATTTTCGACACTGCCAGTTTTCAAAGTTTCATGTAAATGGTGCGTGCAACGCGATACTAATCTCAGGTTTAAATCGAGTGTTTGCATGATTAAACCCTCAACAGAAGCTGATCTTGTTGAAATCGTTCTTCACTTGCTAAAAATGGGAGGTATATTCTGATTCTGATCATCACCAATCTCCCTTTTCCTGGTTTGATATCGACATGAAGCTACCTTCATCGAAATTAAACCCTCTTTAGAGGTCAGCTGCAGATCTTTTCAAATCACTCTCCAGATGGCTTTGCCCTTCTTATCTCATCCGATCAAATTCTCAGTAGATGCGCATACCTCTTGAACAAGGAATTTCCCCATATTTACAATATTTTCTTGCTGTTCTGTAGTGCAGCCCGCAACTGCATGCATAGTATTCTTTGTCTGCTTCTACCAAGGCCACCCGTAGTTTGAAAAGGATTTGAACTGGGACTGCACACGTGCTGACTACCCGATTTGTTCTTTGAGAATGTTTCTTGGTTGCATTTAAGCTCTTTTGCTCGCTTCTTTATCTGCTTACATTATTTCTTGCTTTCTTTCTGGCATGCATACTTGTTAGCGTGTTTTTTTGCTTGCTTATTTCCTTGCTTACTTTTTTGCTCTCTTTTTTTTGCTTACTTCATTACTTATTTGCTTACGTGTTTGCATGTTTGTTTGCTTTTTTGTTTTTCTCTTTGCTTATTTGCTAGCCTGTCTGCTTGCTTACTTCTTTGCTTGCTTGTTTGCTTACTCGATCATTTGTTTGCTTACATGTTTACATGCTTCTTTGCGTTTTTGCTTACTTGCTTTCTTGCTTGCTTACTTATTTGTTTGTGCTTTCAACGCCTGTTTCCCTACTTGTTGCTTCCTTTCGTCGCTTCGACTTACAACCACAAATGTTAACGAATGTACTTGATTTGAAACTGGTTTCAAAGCAAACTGAAAGATTAAGCCAACAGCAAGGGCGAACCGGAGGCAATTGTTCCCCTGCTTTAGATATTTGATCCTAATTTGTTTATTTTGCTAATTCCCCCTTATTCCTTAAGGTTTTGCTCCACCCCTTGCCCTGCAGGTCACCAGACATCCCTGATTCTAATGTAAAAGCGTTTTAAAGAATACATAAATCATTTGATTAAATGTGTCTTTAACTTATACTACATTAATCAACGCTCATCAAATATATGAAACATTTGAATAGAGAATATCTGACATTTGAAACTCCAAATCTCCTTCTGTTTACCTTAATCCTATTTTGTTGTCTCCTCTTTCAACCTTTCAGGCCCTAATAGGCCTACTTATCCCTCTTTCGTGTGTGTGACTTCACGGTCTCTAAGCTCTTTTGTTACTCTAGGAATATCAGTTTGTTCAAAAATATCTATCCAAGATGCCATTGAAAGGATCATTCCCTATTCTATATACACATCTTCAAATTTCTCAACAGGGGGTTTGAAAGATCTTTCACATGATACGTCGACCCTTGACAACAATCCCCTACTGGCATAGAAGCCCCTCCTGCCTAGGGCTTCTTTTAACATACCAACTGGGTGGGCAGTTGCCCCTCCCCCTCGGCTCCTTCCTTAGTCCTATTCTGTTTTCATTTAAAACAATAGATCATTGTCCGTTTGACAATGGATTACCCCCCAGTATTAGTCCGAGAAGAGAGTTCCTTATTTTTTCATGAGGTATCCAAGGCGGCTTTGAATTAGAAAGATCACATACATTTAAGTTCTGGAATAGAATCTTGAGTACTCCGAAAAGAACTCTCACCAGATTTTGAAGCTTGGACCCATTGTAAAGGACAAGGGATCTCTCTAAGATAGAGTAGTTTACAAACCAACTCATATGACATTTGAGAAGCTGAATCAAATTCAAACATGTCTTCCCCAAAGATCAGTCTACGCCTTTAAATTATCATGTTTTGTACATGTCTCTATTTGCATTGTAACTTTAGCAAGAATTAACCCTGGATGTTCCGACTACCCACCACTTCCAGTGGCTTTGATTCCTACACCCTATCAAGAGCCGGCGCCAATGAGGGGCATACCGCCCCCACAAGACTGTTTAACTGAAAAACCTTAATGCTTGTCGGAAACTTTTTGGGATTTTCTATGTAATAAAGATTAATTATTGGCTAATGATGATGACGATCGTCGGAAATTGATGGCTTCCGACCTCCCTTCTATATCACTCCTGGAGTTGGCTCTGAATTTGCAGTCTATGTTTTTACTCCGAAAAAACCCTTATGCTGGTCGAAAAATTAAGGATTTTAACTGAAATTGCTATTACTTTTGATCTAGTGCATGCTGCCTTTGTCTCTTTCTCTACTCTCTTATACATTTTGTGGCTCCTGGAATTACTCATCCAGTCTCTTATTCTATGTTTTCCCTCACATTTCGAGATCCCACCTCGGTCACCACTTTGGAAATATTTTGAGTTATTTGCATCCGCCTTTCGTGTTAAAACCAACGTTTCGATTCCTTTTTTCTAGAAATCGATATCGCAGATTCTTTCGACCTAACAAATGGCATGGATGGTTTCACCAAAAACGAACAATTCGCTGCATACCCGATTTACACGTTTCATAAATCTAAATCAAAATTCGTTGCCAGTAAGGCAATAACGAAAGAATTCATCGATGTACTGGCCCAATACGACGAGTTCATAATATCAGTGTATGTAAAGCCTGAGCGACACAGCAAAGGGACGCTGTTGTGGATTCAAAACAAAGGAACGGGTTAGTGAAGTTTCTTTATCAAGTAAACAGGCGTTTTCTGATTCCATGAATGCGACAGTGATTTATTTTGCTTGTCATTTGAAACTGTTTGAACGAAGAGATGTTTGTATAGGGTCGTTAATTGAACCCTATTAGCCAACTGACAGGGGCGTTGCTTCATTGTTTGCATATGGAAACAGAAATAGATAACCGGTATGTAAAAATGTGGTTTTTTTGCCGCTATTTTATTCTATTTTATTAGGGCGATGTGATCTATTCCTGTTGCGCTTGTGTTCTTCTTGCCATTATCCCCATCACAAAGCTTGGGCATGTCTTCACCTTTTTATCGACTTCTCAGAAGCACCAGCAAAAACTTGAGTGACCCCGCCCAAATATGGACACGCCCATTCTTTAAAGCCCCCTCACTCGAAAATTTCCTCCGGCGCCCCTGTGACATGCTCATAATGACAAATGTAACAGTTAGCATCGCTTATCCTGCTGTAAGCGTCCATGTTTTCTTGATTTCTAAAATGTTGAAATCTCAGATTATTCGTGGAATTCTAAAGTGTTGCCATGTGAAACAGTTAAATGCGGCATTTTTTTGTTTTCCGCAGTACAAGAATGAATGCAGTCACCGTTGGTACATTCTTATTTCATAATCTTTTCAGGTCAGACTTTGTTCGGGTTATGGTTCAGACCGGGTCAGAAAGCGAAACTCAGCATGCCTCATTTCATGAACAGAAGAACAGAGCACCTGACGTTTCATAACATTGGTAAGTAATGCTGAATCTAAACAGGGACCTACAAAAATCTTAAATCTGGGCAGGGGGCAGGGTAAAGAAGGGCACATGACCGCTTCCATAAACAGAGCACTTTTTGCTTTGGAAGGGAAACTTTTGCACAGTTTGCTGAGAAGGGAGGGGGAGTGGGGCACGTCCTGGATCTTGAAGGAATATACATAGCAGTGAGACGCCACCTGTTATACAGGGCTTCATTAGAGTAGAATTTGTAATGGTCAAATCAAGAAAAAGAAGCGAAGTCTTTTTAGAAAATAATGCACATCAAAGTAGCTAGATTTGGGTGTGTTCAAGGGGGTGATAGGGGGTGACAAGAGAACTAGATGAAAAATGTATGGAAAAAAGGAAATAGTAGAGGCGGAAATGAAGAGAATATGAAAGGAATGAAAAATTGGGAGGAAGAGCAAGCTAGCGAATTAAAGTTATATAGTAAAAAGATAATATAGAAGATGAAAATAGTAGTTTGTTAAAAAACCGTCTCAGACATCCCCCCCCCCAGAGAAATTTTTCTCACGCCGCCCTCGTTTTTCTATGTTAACATTTCATCAAACTTCGCTTTATTTCAGGCAATTTGAAAAGTGGCAGATGGCATTATTTGGTAGTCCATGTACGGCCGTCAGTTGGATTGACACGAAAGGTTGATCTTTACGTAAATTGTGAGAGAGTTGCCAGCATGCAATCCCAATTTGGATATCAAAATGCTTTTGGTGATTTGTATGAGATGAACATTGGCCAACGTGGATTAAGGCATTTAGCAGTGTCCCGTTGGAAGGTGAGACTTTTAAGTCAACTCTTTCCCTCACCTCCATCCTTGCTTGGTCGCCGCCCCATAGAAAAATCAGTCGCTGGCAGTTGCGCCCCTTCACCGCTCATCAACTGGTGTGGCGCCCCCTATTGGAAGCGCGCTGCGCCCCTTTTCTAATAATACCGAAGGTTTATAGGCGCCCCTTTTTCTAAACTGCCCCCTCTTCAGAATCATTTTGTATCCGCCGCTGGTCGCTGGTGAAAAAATCATGCTTTAACAATCTCCAATACATTTTTAAGACACAACAGATCGTTCTATTCTAACCATGTTTTTTTTTATTTTCGCTTTTATCTGATCAGCACTTTTCTGGTTAAGATTTATACCTGTTCTTTTCAGCGTTTGGTTGGATTAGGGTTATGGATAGGGCTCGATTTAGACAAAAATAATCCAAATAGCAATAAAAATATTTTTAGTCGTTTGCTCATAACTACCTATCCACACACACTTTAGTAAGACCGTTTGGTCTTTTGGCATTAGAATTAAAGTTTGGGGATTGGCCTAGGACAGGGGTTGTGGTCAGGATTATTTTTAGTATTACGTTTATGATTAAATATTGGGATATGGTTCGGGTTGGGGTTAGGTCTACGGGAGGAAAGGGTAAGTGATTGGTTTAGGATTGGGAGAAATGCTAGGGAAAGGGCTAGGAGATTATGTTACGTTTAATCATATTGAATTGAAATCTGAAAGCTTTCTGGGAATCTAAGGCCTGTATTGTGATACCTATTTTGTATACCACCGCGAATATGATACCCAATTGAAGTGAATATTTCTCTGAGGCCAGATCAGTGACCATAATCATATATAAATTATGAAAAAAAATAACCACAAAGTCACCTCGAACTAATCAATGATACCGCAATTCCCAAATAGATTGAAGGCATCATTGTAAATGATACATCTTTAATAACTTGGAATTCTAATCTCGCCATATCTATTTCTTTTTTGCGTCACAGATTTAAGATTTGAAGTGTTATAAAAGACCATGTAGATGCTTGATAAATTTTTGTTGTTTAGGTGCATAATAGCTACAGTGTATTATTATCTATCACCTCTTACATCCCATCGTCTGCTAAAAACATTGAAACCTGGTAACAACGTCATTTCTCTTACCAATCTATGGACTGGGAAAGTTTTTTGCTTGTCTTGTAAAGCAAGGGCTTATATTTGTCGAAAATGTTATTCTTCAAAACGAGGTAGCACTTGAATACTAAATAAATTATTATTAAAACTTAAATTATTATTCCTTAAATACCTTTTTTTATTTTGTTAGGGGAGCATTGCTGAATTTCGGGTAACTGTCAACCGAGACATCAAGAAATTCGTTAATTCTGACAAATGCAGTTTGAAAGATTCTTTAGATGTTGATAACGAGAGAAGAGCTGTGGTTGCAAATGCTCCACGTAAGTATTCAATATTTCTCTGCTTTTCATTTGAATTCCAAGCATTAATTTCTTATAACAAGCGCCATTCTAAACTCACCAAAGTACAGTGTTTTGACGTATAGAGGGCACAAACAAGTTGTAGGTTTTAAAACATCCAAAATTTCGTTGAATTCGACGACATATTTTGATTCATATTTGAAGCTAAAATCGCTCGAAACTTTCAACTGTCTAGACAGGTTGATTAATTTAAAACTAAGTCTTGTTTACCTTTTTGCTTCATTAATTTTCTAGCTTTTGATCCCCCAATCTTGTATATTTATTGTTCAAGAAAAAACCTAATGCCTTCAATCTTTTGAAATGACGTCAAACTGCTGACCTCGATCTCGACATGTTTTCTTATAAGGTTTGAAATAATCCTCGTATTGAAACTTTCTTAGCAAGTACAGAATTCTGAAGTCCTCAAAATTTCTTAAAACTTTCCTTTTACCATTGATAAAGAAAGGGTGCCAAACAAAGGTTACCAGCGTTAACTATAACTTAAGCCGGTGCATTTACATAGCCAGGGGGCAAAGGGGCGGATTGTCCCCCGATGGTTAAAAGTTTCAAGTCTGAGATCCCAAAATCCGCGAGGTCTCAAAGGTTTTCCAACTGAAAACCCACAAGACTCTCGCTCAATTAGGTGTCCGCCCCCCTTAAAAAAGTGACCCTGGCTACGCTATTGGTGGGGGGAAAAGTTCTGTTTGTAGCACACTATTTGAACAACACTAACTTCGTATCAAATGTCTTGGAAAATATCCACTGTAAAATATAAAAAAATTGCTACTTATCATGCTCATTTGATCTGTTACAAAACTACTCATTATCGTTTTCTATTTCTCACCCATAATAGCTGTCGAAAAAGGTGCAGAACTTTCCAATCAAAATACTGCCAGGCTGACCCAGGAGCTAGGTCTGTTGTTTAAAAAGTTCAAAGCTGGAAATGCTGAGACGAGTTTAGTAAAAGAAATCTTAAACATTGTCAAAGACGTGCGAGAAATTCAAAGTAACCAGGTACCTGTTTTATTCTTGTCAAACTTTTTTTATGAAATGTATCACAAAATGGCTATTATGTTTTATAATAGTTCTTTTAATGATGAGATGGGTTCATTTTTGCGTTCATCTTTTTAGGTGGTAGAGGTGAAATCTTTGCGCGAAATATTGGAAGGTTTGACTGACAGAAAACCAGGTGAAGGTAATAAATGAATTAGAGATCATAAATATATTTGTAAAGATCATTATCTAAAAGATCTATTAATATTATTAATATCGTCATCATCATCATCATCATCATCATCATCATCATCATCATCATCATCATCATCATCATCATCATCATCATCATCATCATCATTATCATCATCATCATAATCATCATGATCATCATCATGATCATCATCATCAACATCATCATCGTCATCATCATTATCATCATCATCATCATCATCAATCATCAATCATCAATCATCATCATCATCGTCATAATCATCATAATCGTCATCATCATCATCATCATTATTATCATCATCATCATTATCATCATCAATCATCATCTAGACTAACACATCTTTTTTTTCATCATTTTCAGTCAGCATTTCAACAAACCAATTCTCTTCTAAAAACGCAACATTTGGAAACTTCATTGACTGTGATGCAAACCCATGTTTTCCTTTCGTGAAGTGCATCAAGACGGCTCAATTTCCAGGCTTCCAATGTGGGGCATGTCCTCCCGGACTTGAAGGAGATGGCATTAATTGTACTGACATTGATGAGGTACGTAGGCCAAATACACCGCTTCGTAACCTGCATCTGCATCACACGTTGCGTTAGTTACATGAAATCCAAGTCTATTTGCGGGAACTCGAAACATTTTGTATTCTGAAAACATGTCATTGCTATTTTCACATCCATTTTCATAGTTTCGTAAATCGATTTTTGATAGCAAATCGAAAATTAACCAACAAATTACAGATAATGAGCAACAAAACCAGAACATTGCCTTATTCAAGAGCTCCCTTCAGAATATTCATCGAATCTCTTAGTTTCTTGACATAGATGGCTCCTGTTGTTTCTAAACCGGTTTCTAATTTAGAAGGCCTTGACTTACCTCAAAGATCGTTGACCAGGATGCTTTTTAGCACAACCCCTTAATCAGAAAGCTTTGATAAACGATTTATCTCAGCACATACATCAATATCGTTTTATAACATCCCTTTCTTCCACCGCTTCTTCTTGGAACCCAACCTCGTGTTTATCATGAAGTTCCCAGCACTATAAAAATCAAGTTAAAAGTTGGGTTTCTATGTATACCTCATTACGTAACTGTTTTTTTTTCAGTGCAAATATAATCCTTGCTCTGCTGTTGCAAAATGCACGAATAGACGGCCTGGCTATGTGTGTTCTGATTGTCCATTTGGATATCGAGGAGAATCAACCCTTGGTCTTGGAATTGAACACGCTAAGACCAATAAACAGGTATGTAATTATGTTATGTTATGTTATGTTACATTATGTTATGTTATGTTATGTTATGTTATGTTATGTTATGTTATGTTATGTTATGTTATGTTATGTTATGTTATGTTACATTATGTTATGTTATGTCATGTCATGTCATGTTATGTTACATTATGTTATGTCATGTTATGTTACATTATGTTATGTTATGTTATGTTATGTTATGTTATTTTATGTCATGTCATGTCATGTCATGTTATGTTACATAATGTTATGTTATGTTATGTTACATTATGTTATGTTATGTTTTATTACATTATGTTATGTTATGTTATGTTACATTATATTATGTTATGTTATGTTATGTTACATTATGTTATGTTATGTTATGTTATGTCATGTCATGTCATGTTATGTTACATTATGTTATGTTCTGTTATGTTACATTATGTTATGTTATGTTATATTATGTTATGTCATGTTATGTTATGTTATGTTATGTTATGTTATGTTATCTTGTATCATATCATGTCATGTCATTATATCTTATCTTATCTTATCTTATCTTATCTTATCTTATCTTATCTTATCTTATTTTATCTTATCTTATCTTATATCAATGATGATATTTAACATGCAAATTTTTAAATCTATATGTCGTAAAATCACAGGATGTAAACAGGTTCTCAATCTCTTTCTTGTAGGTCTGCAAAGATGTTGATGAATGTAAAGAAGGAAGGCATAATTGTGATCGTCTTGCCTCATGCATCAATACACAGGTAAATAAAGCAGGGAACATGAGTTCAAGCGGCCTATAACATCTATATATATAGCTCTAGCCCAAACCCGAAACATAGCCTAATTCATCACCATAGCCCTAACCATAGCCTCAACCCTACCCCAAGCATAACTTTGACCTAGACCCTACCCCTAACCCCAACCAGATACCAAACCCTTACTGTAACCATAATGCTCGATCTAACCCTAGCCCTAATCCTAAACAAAAAATCACTGGGAAGTTTCGATTTATGTATGACCAAAGGCATCTTCTGTACTTGCCTAAATTGTGGGCCTTCGTGCAAAAATATCTTCGCAATTAAGGCTTTCCTCTTACAATATTTGTTTCAAGATTCAAGTTATAAGTTATCAGTTGTATGTCTGTTTCAAGTTATAAGCTTCAACAAAATCGTTATCTCATCGTTTCTTTAAAGGGTGCTTATAAATGTGGTCCTTGCCGAACGGGATATGCCAAAAATGCGATTGGAAAATGTCGAAGAATCAAGTTATGTGAAGGCAAGCCAGGTTCAGCGGCAAATCCTTGCTCAATGTATGCCGAGTGTAAGGCTATAGGACGTGCAACTGAGTGTAAGGTATGCTTTTGAATTTGTCAGTTTGAAATGAATGGGAAAAAGACTTGTTTGTTTAGTAAAATTGAACTGCTTTGCTCTTCCTTATTACTGACCCAGTTATCTAAAATCTCCCTTTATTGCATTTGTGTTCAGTTTACCAGCCACAAGAACCTCCGGTTATATCCAGCTGTGCGATGACATTGAATGCGTCTGCTCTGAATGCAAGGGGGTACAAAAGTTGATGAAAGTTGAGCAAAGAATCTTTACAAATGCTCAGAAGCAGGAGTTTCCAGACATTGCAGTGATTGGTTTCCCCTATTCTAAGAAATAACCAATTCTCGCTAAAGGTCGTTTGACGAAATGGCCCTTTCGTGAATGAAGGGGTTAATTTCAGTTCTTTTTAAGCGTGTTTCTCACTTCATAGTGTCACCTTGGTTTTACTGGCAATGGTATTCTCTGCCACAAAGATTCTGATATGGATGGGTATCCAGATGTAGCCCTCAACTGTTCGGAAGCAAATTGTAAAAAGGTATTTTCATTTTTCCTTTCTTTAGAGAGAGTAACTTAGAAAGAGGTAGTACTCGGCCCCTCAATTTGTTAGGAAAGGTCGGTACTGAGTTTCTCCAACCTAAGAAAGCATGTAACTATGCTTTGTTGCAGAAATTAGTTTGTTTTCCTTACGGAAAATACTGCATTGAAAAATGATAATTGCTTAACTGGTGCAACAAGACATTCAAGATTCAGTTTAACCGAAAATGACATTACCCAAAGAACTATACAACGCTTTGAAGTTCTAGCGATTGTAAGTGCAGAAATAATGAACTTCTGTTAAGAAAACTCTAAGCAGGCTTTATCACTTGAATCTTGCAATTTCTAGACAAGTTTGATTATTGAAATCATTCTTCAATTTCCTACAAAAAAGCTGTCATTTGCTGTCGTTTCTACGTGTTTTAATGAAATCCCAAAAGGGAGCTGTATAACCACGGAATATAAAGTAAAAAGAAGTTAAAAGAAGTAAAGATTGATTGAAATAATCCGTTCAAGCTGCCCGTTATAAAAGGCATTGTCATTCATGTTTTAAGTATACTTTATAGGACAACTGTCCGGATCTGCCAAACAGCGGACAAGAAGATTTGGATAAGGATGGTAAAGGAGATGTTTGCGATGATGATTTGGATGGCGATGGAATTTACAACGTGGATGTAAATATTAACAAACTGTTTACCTTGTCTTTTGAATATGATGTCTTATGTTTTTGCTTTGCCATGTGCATATCATATTTTCGTGGCACGAAGTGCACTGAGTATGACACATTCATGGTTAAAATGGATCGTGCCCCAATTAAATCGAATAGGGTTGTTCTGTGGTGTTGCGGTTAAAGCTTAGGGCTAGCGATCTAAATAAAGCTGGTTTGAATTCTCCTCCTCATCTTTGCTAACAATACAAAATTGTGCCCCTCTCCATCTAGGTGTATAAATGCGTACGAGGTCCGCAGTAATGTGTTCCGTCTGGGCTTCACTCTGCTATATGCGTTTACGCATAGCGAGTGAGGAAATTGTAAAGTCGATTGAGTAGACCCTGGCTATTAAGAGACTATAAACCACTACTACATTTCCTTTCTTATTAGCGTGAGTGACGCTTTTAAATTTTATATCCTCATTTTCTGTTTCAGGATAAATGCCCAAATCTGAAAACCAATAACCAAATTGATGCCGATGGTGATGGTGTGGGTGACATGTGTGATAATTGTTTATTGATGCATAATTCTGATCAATTAGACATGGATGGAGATGGTAAAGGGGATGTCTGTGACCCTGATATCGATGGAGATGGTATGAACACTTTATTTGGTGTTATCCTTAACATCATCATTATCATCAACATCATAATTATCATCATCATCGTCAATCACCATCATTAATCATCAATCATCATCATCTTCATCATCATCATTATCAGCATCATCATCAATCACCATCGTTGATCATCATTAATCATCATTAATCATCATCATCATCAATCACCATCGTTGATCATCATTAATCATAATTAATCATCATCATCATCAACCACCATCGTTAATGATCATTAATCATCATTAATCATCATCATCATCAATCACCATCGTTAATCATCAATCATCATTAATCATCATTAATCATCAACTATCATCAGTCATCATCAATCATCATCAATAATCAATTATCATCAATCATCATCGTCATCATCTAAACTAATACATCTTTTATCAGTTTTCAGTCCTCGTTTTAACAAAAAAATTCTAAAACTAAAAGTAGGCTAAAACAAGTCATAAATCTCTTTAATTGACAAAAATGGGTGGGAAAGGGTATTTTTGTATATCTACCCCATTTTAATTGCAACCTCTCTTTGAAGGTGTCGCAAATGCTGCCGATAATTGTCCATTTCTTTCAAATGCTGAACAATTGGATAAAGACAGGGATGGGTTTGGTGACGCATGTGATAATTGTCCGTCCGTTCCTAATAATTTGCAGGTTTGTTTCATTTTATTCGATTTATGATCAAAATAATCATCATTTTTATGATCATGATCATTATAATCATCATCACCATTATCATTATCATCATCATCATCATCGTCATCATCGCCATTGTGAGCATCACTATTAACATTCCAGTCTATTTCTCCGTCTAGTTCTATGCCCCCTTATCCTACCAAAATCTCATCTTGGTTTTACCGCAAAATTCATGGTTTTTTAATCCCAGCTCTGTTTTCACCGTTAGCTTCGAAGAATTTTTCAAGTATTTTTTCAATTACAGAGAGATAGCAATCACAATGGATATGGAGATGCTTGTGATGATGGCTTCGATAGGTGAGAGAACATCTGCTGTTCTTTATTTCTTTTAAAACCTAATCACTTATGTTTAACGCCAAACCGTTCACATGGTCGTGGGGCAAAGTTAAACTGATCTCACTATAGCAGCTTAGCAAAGAGTTTTCACATTGCAGTAATATATAATATCGCATCCGTACAAATTGCGCATTTATAGAGGAGGTGAATTAAGCAATTACCCCATCAAACATCTGGCGATTCATGTTGTTATTTGAAAACCCTTTATTCGTACTTCCAAAGAATTCGCAGGACTTCAATTCATTAATTTATCAGAACTATGTTAGCAATTATGGACTGCTTTCTTCCCTACTTCTATTTGCATTTTATATTACTACGCTTTTTTTTGGAGAATGACATTTTGGTTGCTTGAAATGCCTTTTTTATTAGTAACCATACAAAATTTTTCTTTACACCTCTTTTCCTAGGAATAGACTCTCTAAAGTTTGGAAAACACAGTGTTGAACTTTCTTAACTTTTTAAGAGCCGAACACTTCATTCTTTAAAAAAAATTTCTTATAAAGTACATGTATAAGAAGAAATACCAGGCTTTTTAAAAAGTAGGTCTTTAAAACGCAGATAGTATGAAAAATAAAGAATTTTGCATACAGTTCCTTCAATGTAGCATGTGTTATTGTTTTGTCAAGCACTTCTAGTTGTTTCAATCGGTTAAAGGTTACTGGAGAGATTTAGGCAAGTGCCTAAGAAACTGATGATATTTTCTGAAACTTATTCTCTTGAATTTTCTTTGTAGTGATAAAGACGGAGTCCTAAATAGATTTGACAATTGTCAGTTAATACCAAATTCAGCCCAACTAGATACAGATGGTGATGGTGAAGGTGATTAGATAATGTTTCTTATCAAAATTTAAAATCAACTCTAATACACATTTCAAAAAATTCATACAGTTCTTATTTTCAGCAATTTTGTACCACAATATTCAATAATCAACAATTTTAATAACATGACATGATTACATCCTAATGAGTGATTTTGCACCTCATAGAAAATATATTCATATCAAGAAAGAAGAATGTATTATTCAATTGAATTATATTATGTTTTTACAACAACAAAATAATTTTACTATTTCTTCACTTTTTCTTACTCGTTGTGCTGGACATCAAGTTTGGTTTTAAAAAAAATCGAAACATCATTTATTCTATATGATTTTTATTCAATAGTTAATTAATTATATGAATTATTTTGCTAGGCGATCTTTGCGATAAAGATGATGACAATGATGGAATTCCAGATTCAACGGATAATTGTCCACTTGTTTCAAATCCTAGACAATTTGATCTGAACAGTAAGTATTTTGCATGGTGATTCGTGACAAAGAAATCTTGTATTTATTCTGCAATCAAAATGAGAAATGAGAGATAAGGAATGAAAATGATACTTATAGAAGAGCAAAGAATAGGAGAGAAGATAGAAGAGAATACTTATGATTAAAGAGAAGCTTATGAGAAGGATTTTATTTGAAAAATTAAACCGTTTGAAACGTCAGTGACTGTAATGAAGAATCCTTGACAATGAAATAAAATTTTTGGCAATAGAGTAGAGTTTTTGTCTTGACATGTGAAAAGATTTCAAATTTGAGACTAATTTTTTCATCTTGTAGCGAACGGCATTGGCAATGCTTGTGAGAATAATATTGATGGAGATAACTTTGGAGAAGAAGATCATTGCCCGCTCAATAAATTTGTATCTGTGACGAATTTCACCAACGGCAAATATATGCTGCTTACAAGGTTAGACAAGCACTCACAGAAGCTCCCCAGATGGACTGTTCGAGCAAATGCAAGTATTGTGAAATGATATTTTTTTCAAAGCATAGTGTATAGCGCATTTTTGTTGATAGTGTTATTTATGCCATTGTTAAGCCGGCATGGCTAGGCCAGAAAAGCCAGATGATATCTTGAAATGTGATTTTTTACGCTACCATTTGATAGCTTATGATTATTTCTGCGCCAACAGGGAACAGAAGTGCACCAAGAGAAGAATACAATACCATCATTATTTGTTGGTAAGAACTTTAACTGTGTGTCCTTCTTTATTCGTGATAAATTTGTCAACAACTGTTTTTTCCTGTTATTTTTGTTTGTTTATGCAGTACTCATTTTAATATTCACATTCATATTGATGGTAATTTTTGCTCTTACATTGAAGGTACAACAGTGTACGAAGGAATTGACTTCACTGGAAATGTGTTTGTTCAAACGACCAACGATGACGATTTCATTGGGTTCGCTTTTGCATATCAAGGATCAAGTCGGTTTTACTTGATTTCTTGGAAACAAACCAATCAAGGTCATTGGCGGAACTACAAAGGACGCTCGGTGGGCGCAACAGCAGGGATTGAAATTAAGGTACTTTTTGAAAAGTCTTGGTGTTTTTATGCGTAATTCGGGTCTTAATTAGCACAAGGCAAACGATCATGTTTGCCCCAAAGGGCATTGGTCTGCTTTTAGTCGAGTTTTTCTTGTGTTTTTTTCACTTATTCATGTTTGCTTTCAGCTTGTCAAATCTAAAACCGGTCCAGGCCGTGAACTTGAAAGTGCTCTTTGGCATTCAGGTAACATTCCAGACCAGGTAAATATTAAATTAATTTATGGTATACTTTATTGTATTTTATTGAATTTTTTGTATGATATTGTATTGAATTGAATTGCATTGTATTGTTTTTCATTGTATTGTATTCATTGTATTGTATTCAGTGCATTGTATTGTATTATGTTGTATTGTATTGAATTGTATTGTATTGCATTGTATTGATTGTATTGTATTGTATTGTATTATATTGTATTGTATTGTATTGAATTGCATTGCATTGTATTGTATTGTATTCATTGTATTGTATTCAGTGCATTGTATTGTATTATATTGTATTGTATTGCATTGTATTGATTGTATTGTATTGTATTGTATTATATTGTATTGTATTGTATTGTATTGTATTGCATTGTATTGAATTGCATTGCATTGTATTGTATTCAGTGCATTGTATTGATTTGTATTGTACTGCTTTCTTGCAAGGCACCCATCGGTTTTATTGTAATAGTTAAATATGATGCTCTTCTAGGCGACTGTATTATGGAAAGACAGAAAAGAGCAAGGTTGGAAAGACAAAGTCCCATACCATTTTATACTGAATCACAGACCAAAGGATGGCTTGATAAGGTACAAATGTTTTTTGAGTATCTTAACATGGACAATGATGTCCGCATTGCGATCAGACATAATGATTTGCAGTTTATGTTTTGCAAATCTGATGCAAATCCCCCTTAGTTTTGACATTTTGCATTCCAAGAATGGCCGATGAATTCAGTTTCAGCTGTTACAGGCTATGTTTTTGCTGTATTTTAGGATGTGGATAAAGTCCATGTAATGCTAAAATAGCTGGCATCTCCGAGAAATTTTGCTGAAAAGAATAAAAATTTACGCTTAGACAACGCTTTATTTCTTTCATTTACTTCTTTTTCTTCTTCTTCCTCTCCTTCTTCCTCATCCTCTTCTTCCTCTCCTACTTCCTCATCCTCTTCTTCCTCTCCTACTTCCTCATCCTCTTCTTCCTCTCCTTCTTCCTCATCCTCTTGTTCCTCTCCTTCTTCCTCATCCTCTTCTTCCTCTCCTCCTTCCTCATCCTCTTCTTCCTCTCCTTCTTCCTCATCCTCTTCTTCCTCTCCTTCTTCCTCATCCTCTTCTTCCTCTCCTTCTTCCTCATCATCTACTTCCTCTCCTTCTTCCTCATCATCTACTTCCTCTCCTTCTTCCTCATCCTCTTCTTCCTCTCCTTCTTCCTCTCCTTCTTCTTCCTCTTCTTCTTCTTCTTCTTCTTCTCCTTAGAGCTTATACCGATCAATCAGAGTTGGTCGCCCGAATCCTCCGAATTTCTTACATTTACTGAGAAAGATTGATCAAATATGAATTTTTTGGAACTCATCAACTTTAGGTCTTCTCACACCTTTCTTGCTTATTATTTTCCTAAAATTTCATCCAAGATTTCTCCCCTACTAAACACATTTCGCCGTATTTTGACAATAAGTTAACATATTCTGTATTCGCTTTATTCTTGGACTGATTTTATATTTTCTGACAGGCTCCAAGTTTTTGAACGGATGAATCTTATTGTTGATACTGGCGTCATCATCAACACTGAGTTGAAGGGTGGCAAAGTTGCCTTATACTCATTAAGCCAAGAAAACGTTGTCTGGAGCAACTTGAAAATCAAATGCAATGGTAAGTTCATGACCCAAGCTTATCTATTTCAAGCAATTCCTCTCCAGAATTGCGCCCCGACTTGTTCCCGACCTGGTTCCGACTCCGTCTGAGTTCTGTCCTGACTTTGCCAAACCTTACGGCCAACTCAACCTTGAGTTGGTCCCGATTTTTTTTCAAACTACAACTAGTGTACTAATTTGCTGTGTATTAATACAACACAAAATTCTACTCATTTTCAATTTTTAGACCGAGATCTCCAAATACCGAAACGCTTTGGCTGAATTATGTCTCAACATTAATTTCAACAATCGAAGATAAAAGATGTAAGATTGAACTGACAACGCCCAGAGAGAAACATTCATAGATGTCTTGAACGAGGCCAGTTACCATTAATGTATATGGGAAGTTGCTTAAATTTGTAAATGTGCATTATCATTTGTATCATTTTTGATTAGTAGAAATTAAGATGTTTCAACGCGCGCTCGAAAGTGACCTAAGAATTTCCTATGATCTTTCTTTTTATTTTGTATCGGCAAAGTTCAGCTTAGTTTTGGTGAAAGTTATGATCAGTCATCGAAGTTTTTGCAGTTTCTGGGACATGAATAACTATTTTTAGTTAATGCTGTTTTTTGTTAAACTAGTGTGTCAGTTCCAAAAACCTTACATCTTAGCGCGAAAGAAATAGACCAAAGAAAGAAGAAGAAAGGAGCGAAGGAATCAACAAACGAATAAATGAACGATAGATAAACGAACGAGCGAGTGAATGAACGAACGAACGAACGAACGAACGAACGAGCGAACGAACGAACGAACGAACGAACGAACGAACGAACGAACGAACGAACGAACGAACGAACGAACGCACGAACGAAGAATCAGAGATTGAACTTGTTGTTTATTTGTAAAAATTGTTTTTAGTATTATCATTGTTATTTGTCATTTTAGCTGTATGTACTATCATATTTATAGAAGTTGATTAGGTCACCGATTTTGTGAGAATTAAGCATATAAAATCTAATTTTTTAGCAACTTAGAAACCTATTGCTTATGTGATTTTTAGATCAATGAAGCAAAATTTGTCAAAATGGCTTTTTTTGTCGTGTGCTATTGATTAGCAGGATACCTCCGTGAAAGTATGTTTCCTATAGATATCTGCCAGGCTCAGTGCGTTTAATAACGGAGGATGTTTGTCCAAATTTTCGTTGGCAAATTTTCGAAAATTTCGGGCTTCTCAGCTTTCAACCCCAAACTGAAAGTTCTTTGAAAGGAAAATGCACAAGGGAGAGAAGATCATTTTGAAATTCTATTTCTTTATTTCGAAATTCTACAACTTTTTACAATAACCCATTAATCCATTAATTCATTCATTAAATATTTGTATACTGTACAAAGATTATTATTAAAATATACAATTTTTGTAATTAACTTTCACTCAATATCGTATTTGTAATGCATTAATTACTTTACGGTCAATATTTCTAAAATCAGGGCAGAAACGTCCGGAGGAAGTTAGACACGGCTGTGGAGGAGTTATTTCTATACTTTGGAGGAGGACTGCCTCCTCCGCAGATGTCACGATAACACCAAATTAGGCCTTTCACGTACAATTCAGCTCTTCTTGGAGGCTCAATGCCTTTCTTAAAAGACGAAAAACAGAGAAAGATGCTGTTAGGGGAAGGAGTTACCCTCGTTATGAACTCGAGGCAAATGTAAGTAAATTTGCGAGCAGAAGATCATAAGCCTTCGCATCAAGCATGGATTTGCCTATCAAAGACCATCTTAGCTTTTGCCTACAGGTTTTCCTATAGTAAAGTTTGATGTGGTTCAAATATTCATTCTCATGTGGGCGAATTCCTAAAGGATGTTAATAATCGGAGGAACCATTTGAAGTAGGTCTTGGATTCTCATATTCCTTATGCAGAGATGCAACAAAAGGGGGAACAATGGGGAGGGGTGGTGGAGTGGCAATTGTTGAAGCTTTATGATTTGTCAATGGCAAAGGGGGTGGGGGGTGATTGCTTCTCTGCCCCCTCGTTCGGGCATCCTTGTCCGCGCGTCTATCGTAGCCGAAGCAAGCGTCTTTTAAACTGACGAACTATTTGCAAATGCACTAAAAACCAAGATAAAGGAACATTTAATTACGATCATTACATAGTCTTTACTTCTTTGGCGATTCAGGGGCCTCTTCGTTGCTGTGTGTGCGTAAGTGACTCCTCAACGTAACAGCTTGTGTGAAGCTCTTTAAGCAGTACTTGCATGAATATGGCTTCTCACCTGTGTGGATACGCATGTGCGTACGCAAGTTTGAGTATTGTGTGAACGCTTTGCTGCACCAGTTACACCTAGAAGAAAAATCGTGCTTTCCTTTAGTAAGGAGTAAGTTGGTAGTTAGCAGCGATTGCTTGGAGATGAGATATCAATTATTATATGTTGTTGCTTCTCTGAAGCAGGGGTGTAATCAAATGCTTCATGTTGGTAGGGCAATTGGACTTTTGCCCAGCAAAAATCACTCTTTGCTCTCCTAAAACTGTAAAAGTTACCCTTTCTTTACCTAAAACCTTGCCCTGGGAAACAGAGATTCTTCTCCCCAAGTTACTAATAATACCTGACTTGCAGCACCTTTTTCTGCCCTGCAAGTAGACAATATTTTCATAGTTAGGAGGTTGCCCCCCCCCCTCCCCAAATCCCCCTTAAGTCATGTCAATGCTCTAAAGTAGACCCATATGCCTGGAAAAAACTAGTACTTATTCTGAGATAGAAAAAAGCATTGTTAGGAACTCTAAACGTACATGACAGAACCACTCTATGGAAAGCTTAATTCTTATAAAAAACCTGTTCTCACCTAAATGGTCGTTCACCAGTATGTGTTCTAACATGATCTCTTAAATGCGAAGATTTTCCAAACGATTTCTCGCAGTACATACATTGAAATCGTTTCGGTTTTATAACATCCTTGACTCCCACCATCTCTTCTCTGAATCCTGCCTTGTACATGTAACGAAATCGCATCTGACTCATGAAGAAGTCTTGCCGACACACTTGACGCGGATGATGTATGTAGCTTGGTCTGACCGGACAACAATCAGACATTTCGTTCATTATTGTTTCTAGCTGGCTTCGTGTGTGCAGAAATGCTTCGCGTCCGACGCGATGGTGCACTGGTGGCTGCGGTGAGCACTGCTGTGATGTTGAACAAGTACATGGACTAATCCCTGTTTAAATTGAAAAATAAAATTATTAACTTGCAATTTTATTTCATAAGATGGAATAAGGACTTGCTGGTGGTTACGGGAGGAAATAACGATGCTTGATATTTTACGAACAGCCCCACTTTCTGTAGCAGAAGCATTCTCTCCGGCCCATATTTCCACTATCGAGATTTTCACTATGTCATTGGGGCCTAGTTTTTTAACAAGCACGCTTAATGATTTGTGTATTGCTGTATTCACGTTGATGGCATGTTTACTATCTATGAAATCTCTATGAAATAATAATGTTTATTATCAATTGCCCAAGGGAAATAGTTTACCTCATAAAGAAACCTGAGAAAATTGCATAATTGGTCCCATGTGAATGAAAAAGGGCTTTGAAGATGAAGTAAATTGTTGACATTTTGCAATCGGAATCCCATGTTGCAGATTAGTTAAAAAAACAGTTGCTAAAATCACATCAAGTATTGAGAAGCGAAAGACGAAACGAAGGTGCGAATGATCAAATGGGAGAAGAAGATGAAGAAAAGCAGGCAAGGACGGTAGCAAAGAAACAAGAACGAAAAGAAAAACGGACGTAAGAGATGACAGGAAAAAATGGAGGGACGAAAGCAAGTAAGCGAGGAAAGGAAGCCACAAAGAAACAAGAGAGGGAGAAAGAAACAAATAAGAAAAGATATCGACTTACAGTGAGATCTTGAGTCAGGTCTTGGAGCGATACAAGTTGGTCGACGAATTTCATATGGGACATGTTCCTGCAAAAATAATCAGAAAATACATTAATGGTTGGCCTTTTTACCTATTCTCTTAAATGATCTTCTCATTATTGAATTTTGTAATTCTTTCGTAGTTTATCGGACAAATGGCTTCGTCTTAAAGATCTCTTATCTGGTAAGGGCCCAGAATTTTGTAACAATGCTGACAACGGAATTATGTTTGTTTACCTTTTAAAACTTTTTCGACCTTGATTTACTTCATGTCTCCTACCAATATATCCTTACAGTTCGATAGATAATTCTCATAGGTACAAGGTTCATTAAAAACAGAATTAAATTTGCAATCTTAAAAATCAAATTTGCTTCTCTCAATCTGTGGGCTTGATAATGCCAAAGTTTTAAAACTTCATGCAACAAAGAGAGCTAATATCTAAAGAATTTCATGCAACGTTGAGAGCTGCATCTCGAACAAGTAGAATGCTAGTGGAATAATCAACAATAAAAAGTGTGTATATGCAAGAGGTAATCTGCGGGCAGAGCAGAGCACGTACAGCCTAGCATTCCATGTCTTGGAGAATGTGGTTCTTATTGCCAACGTGGATGAAGTAATAACTTTGTAACTTTGCATTGGCAGCTCAATGGCAGCTGCCTTGAAACATTGAAATTTGAAAAGGTTGATTCCGTTTGCGACCAATTCCATTCCATTTCGAGTGTAAAAGATTCCTTATAAAATAATTGCCTTAAATGCCTTTTTATAACAACTTAATTCACCTTCTAATTGGAACAAAACGTTACTCTTTATGATGAAAACCATTATCTTACTAATAGATAACCTCAATCAATTTGAGATAATATTTAACATTTTATCCGTTGGAACGCGAGATGAACTGATAAGCATTACCTTTTCTGAGCTGCACAACTTGCACAGGTCGTCGACGCGTCTTTTATAGCTGTAAACATCCATTATCTAATATTTTCCCTTTACTTTCAGAACAAACTAAAGAATTTGCAACTGCTCTAGCCAGATGCTGCTGTTGACTAATTTGGGATTGATGTCCTGATCCAATTTTTATATACAAGTCAGATAAAAGGTGAAAGAGAGGTGAATTGAGTACACAATCGAAACACACATGGTACGAGGTAGGTTTCTAGGCAAGAAGTTGATGGCGCTTAACTATTTTATATCAATAAGTCCATTGATAACGCCGTTGGTATTGAAGCCATTGTTTAGGGGCCATGTTCGTTTTACAGGCATTTTTAGTAGTTTCCATGGAGACTTGATATTGCGATATAAATATGGCAGAAAGTATAAAATACATCACTATCAATTGTGTGATAGTTTTTTGTCAAGACGGTATGATGTAAACAAAGTTGTAAGGATTTAAATCGGCAATAAACAGAGATTATTTTGTTGTTATGTTTTATCGTCGCCACCATCTATAGCAGCATATGTGCTAACACTTTCACGTTATAGTCCTGTGATGTCCGCTCGCAGATTAGAAAATGAATGGGATCTGGAAGATGGTGCATGAACAAGGGGAGACCTTCTCAGGTTGATGGGGCTGGGATACTTTTTCTTTAACGCTGCCCAATAGTGGCCATCAAGGGTAAGCAATCCTAAACCATCCCTAAACTAACAACCATAGAAACTAGATTTAATGTGTGCAGTGCCCTCCTTTTTATAAGAAACATTCAACATGGGTTAATCAAGGCGGTGGGGGAGGGGAGCTTTTCCTTGCAGTGTAGTCCATTTACCAATTGGAAATTTTATCATATTTTGACAGTTGAAAAACGCTATTGCAAGGCGTAAGTGTCATGACTCTCCCAACAGGAGCATAAAGTGAATTTTCCAAACCTCCCTACCCCTTTTCTTCTTCCGAACTTTCCCTACCTTTTTCTCTCCCCATCTGTAGCAACGACACTCTTCATTGCTGTAATGCAACATTCTGCCTTGTCTTTCTAATAATAGGAGTTTCTCTCTCTTGAGGGCCCCTTTTAGAACTAGTACAATAGAACCAATTAAGAAACGGCAGGTAAAATGTTAAGAAAACTTCAAAGAGACAAGAAGCAATGAAAATGGCCAATATGCTATTTGTAAAAAGCGTATTTTGCTACACATAAGATAGTAGGGCCGGGCTGGGGTGGGGGCAGCTTCCCCAGTTCAGTTACAAATCGAGACGTTACATTGGCGTTTCAAAGTTCACGCAGATTTCTGTCAAGCAAGCATAATGGAGCTTGACGTAAAGGCAAGGGGGGGCTAAGTGCAAACAAACGCCGCGTTTTAAAACGAGCTTACACTGGAAAGATAATTTCAATTAAAGATGGGAAATACACTTTTCGAAGTGACAAATGTGTTAAATGTCATTTTTGAGTTCATGCCTCAAGTAGCCTAGGTCGACATCAAATAAAATTGCTTGCTTGTTAGCATGGCGTATGAAAAGTAGGCCTACCATAAGCGTTCATTCATTCTAACATCAATCTTGCAAATTTGCTCTTTGCATCACAGTCTTAATTCTGCGGGCGTCCGGTTACTAGAAGACTGTCTCTTTATTTCATGTCTTTATTGGAAATTGCCGCTTTCAATTTGAATTTAATAGTTCTCTGTTCAAAAACCTGAGCGGTGGCTAGTCCCAAGTTAGGGAAAACGTGTTCTAACAATGGGCGGTCTCTATGATTTATTGTGCTCTAAGAAGAAACTTTTATGGTTGTTTCATCTAACTGCTGGGCTCCAATTAAATATTGAGCAAATAAAAGTTCAGTCAGGTCAAGTTCTTTCAATAATCAGAAAGCAATTCCGTGCTTACATTTTTTATAGTAATTTTGGTCGTTGCTACCACCAGCTCAGAGTGTCGCAAGTTTTGCTGCACGGTTACCAAAACCATTTAATTATTTTAATGCAAATGCACTGATCTATGTGCAAATGTTGTAAGGTCTTTTGACTTGGTCTCGTATTAACATTTAGTCTCGTTTTAGTATTGTCTCGCAAGCCATCAATGCGCATGGTGCTTTATAAGTATCGAGTAGTTATGTTTTTACGGAATACTGCGGTACACACTGCTTGACATTAAGACCTGGTCATTTCAATAGCTCAAGCCATGTCAAAAATTTCCCCTACTTTCTTTTTATTTGGATTTTGCACAGGACGAAAAAATGATTTTTATGCTACTTTACGGTAATCAAGTGACATAAACGATACTTCCATATTGGGGGCAGCGGGGGCAAATACCCCTCCTGCGTTTGCAATAGAAGTTTGATATTTCATCTTGCTATTTATGCACTTGTCTGGGAGCATTCCAGGAGCTTTTTCCGCTTCCGTACCATGAAGGTATTTTCAAATTTTGCGATTTTCTTCTGTGTTTCCGAGTTTCCCCTTGCGTGGCCGTGCGGCCAACTGTAAGCGTTGCGTGACCCGGGCCTTAAATTTATCTTAATGCGTAGTAACACTAATATCCTTACCTTTTGTTGAGCCACATGTTATGTAGTCACATTTTGCAAGCTTAATTGCATTTGTGCATTTGTTTGCTTTGAATAGGTAATTGCAAAGCGATGAGGGAACGAAGCATTCATATTCTCAGTTCAAGTGCCCACACCCCGTATCTGGGGGAGTGGGTCTCTTTTTATCCGTCTCCAAAGTGGCACAGATAGGCCCCCCGTCCCAAGAGCACATCCCTACCCAATCTAGTTTGGATTGGGTGTAAAGCATTGATACGATAAATGGCAGTCACATCGATAAATGACAATGATAATTACTCCTCAGCCCTAATAGAAGCTGAATTTTCTTAATTAATTTACTATCATTTTGCTCCAGTTTTTCATGATTTGCCCCCTTGCCATGGAGTATATCAGCTTCCGCTGCCCAAACCGGTCCGCTCTCGTGTGCTCGTATTCTAAGATCTCATTTTAGTTGGGAGGAGTCAACATGTGTATATATTTACAAAGCATGGAATCTCTTTATTGCATCAGTGCTTGACACTTCTTTCGACTAGGAATTAACAAATCCTCTTACAACTTTCCACGCTTTATACTGCCAGATTAACTACTAAATACGTTTTAACCTTTGTTTAACGACACTTTGTTTACCTCGAACCCCATTCAATGCCAAAGCTGAGAACTGATTTCTTGTCTTACTAGACTCGTGTCTGTGAATGTGAGTGGCGACGTTTCTATTTCTATTTATTCAGTAGCTATTAAAACAGAATTAAAATGGTTTGCAATTCATCAGTCTAAAAAAAAAGGCAGACTTTGACTTGAACGTTCATGGATGAGATGAGCCATTTTCCTAGTTCAATCCGCCCCCCTGGGCAGTTGAATACGAGAAACTTTTGAAGGAAGCCAAGAATGCCGGGCGAAGTTTTAATTATAATTTTGTGGTATTTGCGTCGTGTTCCTGCCGCTTTACGTCGTTCCTTATATCCGTCATTTTTATACTTCAGGGACTCCGACGATGGGGGGGGGGTGGGGGTTCGGGGGCCTTTGCCCCTCCACTTTTTTGCAAATTAATTATGTCTTAAAAGGAAGGGCATCATCTTTGAAGTAGTAATTTCTTAGCATCGAAGCTTGGCCATCCCACTGTTTTGGTAAACAGAATAAGAAATAGGCTATTGTTCTGCAGACAATTGGTCTATTGTTTAACGGGTAATTTTCGGAAATTTTTTCGGAAATTTTGTCAGAAATTTTCAGAAATTTTGCAATTCTTGCCCCCACTGTTCCGAGATGCCCAAATTCGGCCCTGGAAGAAATGCACGCCATCTACCCCCAGCCCCTAATTGCGTCACCACTGCCCACATGCTTTGTACCCGGTTCTCCTGAAAAACACTTTGAATATGTACTAACCAATTTCTTCTTTTCTTGTGCACATATTTTGCAGCACGTTGGGCAACAGCATTCTGAGCAAGTAGGACTTTCGGGCCGTGACGGTGACGGGAACTCATCAGGGATTTTTTGCCTCAGCATTGGCCGCCGTGTCTCCACATACAAAGGAAGATGGTAACGTCTCGCTTGAACTGGCTCAATCTTCGGTTCAAATATTTTTGTATGCATTGTCTTGGCACCTGTCAAAAGATGATAACTCCAGTAATAAAAGCAGCAGGTCTTGATACGGGAGCCGCTATTAAAACCTCAAGGATCTGTCAAGCCGGGGTATCTCTCCCGACCCCACCCTATTTAAGAGAAAGGGTAAAACATAATGCAAAAACCCCTTTTATGGGACAGATTTAGGTACAAGAAGCCAACATTGCTGGACAAAGCCAGGCCCTCTTACACGATAGAATCCCCCACCCCGGCGCGGACCTCATAAAACGAGCCCTAAATTTGATACCAATACCTTGATCGACAGATACCCCTCAGGTTATCAAAAACATCTGCCGTAACGTTGAGAGTTCACTTGTTTTGATTTTTAGCTGGTTTTCAACTTGAGGACTTTTAATTATTCAAACTTTTTCTCGTGTTGATGCATTTTTTATTTCTCTGAGAAGAAAAGACGACAACAATATGTGAATAGATGAAAGCAGAGAGCTTATATATAAATTGTAGAGTGCCATAAGGCATGTTAGGGGGATGCGATCATTAAAAAAACATTAATATTGGGAGCAGGGAATCGTTTCTCCATTAAAAAATTTCCTGAGAGATATAGAGAGATTCTGATAGAAATTTAATCGAATTTTTTTTCTAATATCATTGATAATGCACACCACTTCACAGCGAGAAACGTCTGATAAAAAATTGGAGGATCTGCAATATTTTATAGTGGCAAAGCCATATTGTTAGCATCAATTTATGTCTCCCCGAATAACAATTTCCTATTTATGACACTTCAAGACAATAAGCTTCTACAATGGAAGTTCAGAAGAGCTCAAGTGCTCAAAATTTCTTAGTAATCCCAGGATTTCAGTTCGAAATGTACTAAATTTCATCACCATACATGTCAAATCAAGCATTTGACTAATACAGCATTTTAAAGGTCGTCAGAAAGTAAGCCTAATTCCTATTTTGCATTTATTTTGCCCTTGGTTTTTTTATTTTTTTTGTCCCCTTGCCCTGCAGTCTAGCAGGCATTCCTGAGCTAAATAATTGAAGTTTGTAATACGGCTATTTTGCTAACGATTTGAATTATATTCCTGAATGCAAAATTTTCCTAGGTTTGTAAAATTTAGTAATGAACCGCTGAGTACTAAGTTCGAATTATAACCACTTTCTTTCAAAATTGGTAGCGTTCATAACAGATTTCCCAATTGGTTTTTTGAGAGTGGAGGCTGGAAACATGAACTAGGCTATTTTAAAATTAATTTGTTATAACTTATAGTTTTTTATAGCATGGATACCCAAAGCAAGGGACAAGAGAAGCATGAGGGGAAATTTCTCCCCACTACACATTTATCAAACCATGACTAGCCGATCTATCAAAAACTTAAGGGCAGTCACAGATTACCCTTTGCCAGGCCACTAAAAAAGAATCTAGACGTTACTTTTACAGCTAAAGTTCGATGATTTTCCCACTAAAACAGAATCAAAATCAAAATTTATTTGCGACCTTATTAAAGCTTAATTTAGTTTCAATAGACTTGAAGTGAACCGAAATCAAAACGCCAAAATATACGCAGAAAACATGGAAAAATCACCCCAGAGTCTGCTTTCGAGCCCTGCTCTTTTTAGCAAAGTAAAGGATTTTGAGGCAAAGCTTCTAGGAAATGATTTACTGACCAAAAAGTATATTTAGCTACGGCAATTCGCAATTCACCACTGGCTATAAATTTAAGTAAGTTTTTCACTGTCTTACACTATATTCATGGTTTTCAATTTCTTGAATACTTGAATAATGATAATGACATATGTTTTAACAGGAATAACCTGTTATTGTTATAAGCTCACTTTTTCCATCAGGGTCTTACTTTTTAAAAAAATGTTCATATTATAATAAGTTGACTTGTTTCTCGGGGGTGGGGGTATCAGAGAAGTATGCATTAGATTTTGTATCATCACGCTTGGATTTTTTTTATCTTGTACGATTTAATCCATCAGATTTTTGGTCGACGCTCAAAACTGGATAAAACAGGAGCGCTACTAGATGCAGATGGGTAAAATACTGACGGATTTGTATTATATTCAATATCATTCCCGAAAAAATATTTATGGGATGCCGAGAAAAAATAGAGAGTGAGATGTAAGCATGTAGAATGGTTCATGGGGTTACATAATCAATTTATTTCTATTACATAGAAAATGGAGTGATATTAGTTTTTGCATTTTGAAATGATTTTAGTAACTGTTTGAAGTTAGTGCTGAAATTTAGTATAAATTTGTGTTTAAATGGCATGCAAACAGGGAGTTGGAAGTGACCTTATTTTCGGTTGAAGAGATTACCCTTTTAAGGGATGGCAATGAACAAGAACATGTGCGGAAAACTGGTAAAAGTTAAGAAGGCAGTTAGCTAACTGGAGATGTAAGTAAAAAGGTCTCAAAAAAGATGTCAGTAAAAGGAAATTAAGAATTATTGAGAAAAAACAAATTGAGAAAAATTAAGAAAAAATTACGATAGTTATTGTAATATTTCATTTCATAAACCGAAGATAAAAAAGGTCTTTAATTGAAATAACGTTTTGCAAGAACAGAACAAAAACGACATCAGCTTCATTGGATCACCAAAGTAGCTATAACAGCAATAAGTCAAGGGAAAATGTTAGCAGGTTGTAAAAAAGAGTGTAAGAAGGTTCTTGTGAATTTTTTTGGGGGGGAGGGAGCGCTTTAGAAGACCACCCTTTAGCTAGGACAATAATTATTTCATGTATAATGGTTGAAAATGTATATTAATTGCCTCACCTGCTGTATAAGACAAATTACTGCCTTTCTATAAATCTTACTGCAACTTTCTTTCTTCGCTCTTTCTAAGCAGGACTCGACAGGAGAAATTTGCTCACTTGAAGGCAGCTGAATGCTGATAAAAGATTTTTGTGAAGGAAAGCCACCGGGTTTTTACACGAAATAGCAATCATGCGCACGCACTTGGACAAGCATACAGATGTTTTGCCATTCTTTGTTGAGTAGACATTCCCACCAAAGTTATTCAGATGTGACTCGCTAATCAATGAAATATGGACGGTTTATTTAGTGTTCAAAACTTGCCTCAGCTGAATTGCAAATTTGCTTTAAAAGACAAGGCAGTTACGGATCATTTATTTGCTATTTCACAGAAATTGCTGCTCATTTCCTCAAACGAAAAATTATCAACGGGCCCGCCTTGGCATTCGCTGAAAGTTTTCACGCCGTTTGCCGCCTGACACCATACGAGAATCCCACGCCGTCTATGATTTAGCAATAAATGGTTATGTACACGTTGATCTGGCAGGAATATTTCAGAACGTTAGTAGAACGCCTAATGGAGAACAGAGGCGGAAACAGCCAGGTCTTTTGATGGAGAGGGGGGGTGTCTTGACACCACTGAATATTAAGCGATCAATGCCCAGGAACATTGTTAACCTTCCTCCAGATAAATACATTTCAGAAGTCAAACCTTCCTCACAAGGCAAGGGAAAATAGGCATGGCTTGGGTGTGTCATAAAAGTTTCTATTGTTTTGCGTGGACCTTCCTCCAGCTAATGACCGTGTATCCGTAATGTTTTCCAAACACTGTAAGCGATAGATTCAAAATAAACTTCCTTATTATTTGGTGTGAATATACCAATGTTTGAACGTTTTTGTTCATTCTATAAGACATCACGTTATAACCCAAGATATTTTGGCTTAGATCTTGCCCTGATGGGTAACCAGAGAGTTGCATGTTGCAGTAACATGATTGTATAAATGCTATTTAGTGGGAGAAAATAGCCTCAAAAGGTAGCTATGCTTTATTGTAGAAATTTTTTCCTTTTGGTTCTAAAGCTGTGTTGTTGCTTAACTTGTAAAGCAAGGCATTCAAAGCTCATTTTATCGAAAATGTCACTCTTCAAAGAACTGTTGAAAATTGGTTAGGGTATTTTAGGGGTCTCAATATCAGATCTCAGTAACAAGACCAAAAAAGTGGGGGGAACAAAGCGTCGACGCCAAAAAAATTACCACAGTATAAGGTTTATGAGCTGCCTTTAAAAGACAAAACTTGCTTAAAAGTGGGGGCAAGGCCCCCGGCCCCCCGTTGTCGGAGGCCCTGTATTTGGAGATGACAATAGTTAATATTTGCTGTGAAAGTTGTAACAAAGTTGCTTAAATGCGACGTAGCATTGATTCATTTCTGAATTTTTATTGCAAAGTCTTGTAGCACAGCTCTTCAAGTCTAGAAAGGCAACGAAAAACGCCTAAAAGCAATGTGAAAGATGATCAGGTTGACAAACTTCGTAGAGGGATAGATAGTGGTGACAAAGTACTCCTAAAAATTTCCTGCAATTGTCTTTTATGACTGACTAAATTTTTATTTTTACGCCTCTACAATTGGACTTGTTCCAGTCTCGCTCGAACTAAAAGTAAAATGAGAGATGCAAAAGAAATTGAATCAGGGAAAGAGAAATAACGATTAAACATCTCTCTCTTTCCTCTCCTCCCACTTTCTAATTTCCCTTCCCTTCCCTTTTCGTTTTTTTTGCATTTCTATTTTGGCTTCTAGTTCCAGCGAGACATATAGCAAGTCCACTCTACACTGACCTCACTGATAGGGCTTTGATTGGTTAAAAATATAGCCAATCAAACGCAAACTCCTTTTATTCACAGATTGTTCTTCGTATGTTTTTAATTGTCAAACGTACGTTTCGCCAAATATAAAGGTGTCCCTGGATATAGTTACGTCCCAGTTTAAAATGATTCATAGTAAAACCACGCTGATTGGAGACGTGCCTGAGGCCTATATATACTCCTAAAACTAGACACGCGCCCTCTTTGCCAGTAGTTTAATTCCAGTGTCAACTGGAGAGGGCTTACTAAGTACAATAGTTTGTAAAGGTCTTAATTCTGGCTATCGATGCTTTGATTGTGCAAGATGCTGCACCTGGTACTGAACAAATAACATGGAACTTAACCCTTCAGGTGCCAGCTTGTAATAATCACAAAAAGCTAGGAGATAGGGGATGTCTTGAAATAATAAGAAGAGGGGGTGGGCTATTTTGTGAGTTAAAGACTCATGTTCAGTTCTGCTCAAACTTTTTGCAAAGAGGCGAGCGCGGGTTCATAAAAACAATAAAAAGCTATAAAGAAATGAAAGAATTAAGCTTCTAGGATAGGAAGGAGAATTGCTCCATTGGCCCTGCTGCCCTCTAGCACAGACGTCCCAAAGAAGACCATTATTCAGGATCTCAATCAAATATTTTGAAGCCTTTAAGAGATATTACATTTTGAAGACCAGAGTGTAGCAATTGTGTTATAATAATAATAATAATAATAATAATAATAATAATAATAATAATGCCGTAATAGTTCTTTCACGCTTATATGTGTGTTCGTGTTTTGTCGCAGTTCCGTTTAATGTTCTAATCATGTCTTTATGTTGGATTGCACGTGTAATTTACGTAGGCAATTCATTGTAGTTCCTCGTGACCGTTTCGTATTTATAAGTTGCTTTGCTTTTCTACTTTGAATTATAAATACGCTTTGCTGATATTACGGTTGTCATCTCTCAGAGTTAACTCTGTCGGACCCAGGTACGCTACAAGAGCTTCACTGTGCAGGGAGTCATTGTTGAGAAGCAGGTCGATGTTTTTGAGATTCGTTTCTAGTTGTGAAAGGGTGAATGATTTGTTTTCTAGGTAGCACGCGTTGACAAAAATCCCAACAAGTGACAAGCTTTGCTTATCGATGAAAATGAAAATCACTTTATGATCTTTTGATCATAAAACAAAGTGAAGATTATGTAAATTTGATATAAAGCCGTACAAACTTTTCTGTGTTTGTTTAATTTTTCCTGGAAATCTGATAACGCTAGCAACCAGTTCTTTATTTTTTTATCACAACAGACTTTGGTCATGACTGGGATCATTCTAGATCATGTCCCCATGGCGAATATTTTAGGGCTCGAGCTCCCCCCCCCATGGATGCCGGAAGCATTGAAGGGCGCAGGGGGGCAGACATTCTTTGAAGGGCACTTGACTACAAAAATATCCTGTAAAATTGTAGAATATGAAACATAATTTTGTTTTATTGAAGTAATGTGATGGTAGACATGCTTTCAATACCCACATAGACATGAGTTGGCAGGACAAACTCTCTAACCACTCAAACCTTCAATCCCAGAGGATTTGTGCTTTGTTCTGATCGATTGTCGATAAGAATTTATAGAATTGAGCAGGGCACTTTTGCCCCCTCTGCCCCCCTTGGAAAAGGGCATGGGGAGCAGCTGCCCCTCTTGTCCCCCTCTTTCGGCATCGCTGCCCCCCCCCAAATAATCACTATCCTGTCGGAAAATTCCAGCGTCAGAAATCAGTTTCAATTACTTGATTTCTAATTTACCTTCTCCTAACACACACGGAGAAAGGGGGAATCGATGCACTTGGTGTTTGAACTATATTCTTTTTGAAAATTTGAGACGATAAGTCATTCCTGATATGACCCTTACATCGATGATATTTTTGCAAATTTGATGTCCTTTTCATTCATGGGTGTGATATTTTTAATTCATATAGGCTTGGCCTATCCTTTTGGAATCAGGACAACTGATATTTTATCTTATTACATCGCCTCGATATTTCCTGAGGAATTTAGGGAGAATAAAACAGAATGCAAAATAGAATATCTTTCTGACACGTATCTTATTCAAATACTTGTGACACTCATGAAGACTTTCTAAACCCAACAAATAATTGTTAAGCATGCTGTTTGTCGTACCAAAATAGTTTCGTTAATCCAGAAAAAGGCATTCTTTCTGAGTTTGAAAATACTGGTGTTCTTGTAAAGTTTGCTTTTACGAAAGAAAACTCGAAGGTCAAACGAAATTTTTAATATTTGACTCTACGATTCAATGCAGTTTTAACAGGTGGTTTCTTGACCTTGGAAGCAACAAAAGCGAAAGTAAATGCCTTTCTCTAATCGTTTACAATCCTCTGATTGTTCGAAGTCGAACCTTTGAAGGTGAAATTGAATTTTCGTTCAAAAAAGGTGGTTATTTTTTCAAATCATGTGTCTTTTGAGTAAATAACATTTTTGCAAACGGCAGTTACATCGTTAATATTTAATTTTTTGATTTTAATTTCTCTTTTTTAATCTTAAATCTCAATTCTGCACTTTCACTAATCGCAAAAACTATCAGAAAATAAACCAGCACGAGAGGTTTACATGATTTATTCTGGACTAGAGATACTTTGTCAAGGGTAACCAGTTGGTAAATATCAAGGGAACGATAATCTCTTTAGGTCCCCTCCCTGCAGATTTTATTCAACATAAAATTTAAAACAACCTATAATGATGATAATACTCAAATACTTATAACAATCGCAGGATCTAAGCATATAACTTTTCCTTAATCTTAGGTTTCACATAATCTTCAAGGTTGTCCCAACTCGTTAACAGGGACGTTGCCAGGAGGTTTAAAGGGGGAGCCAATGTTGACAGTTTCAAGTTAAAATAGTCCTGTCTCTACCAACCGAACGAATACTTGGTGAAGACTGTAAATAAAAGAATGGGATGGTTTTAAAAACGGTGCAATGGCGGTGGTGGTGAACTATTTTGCTGTTATTAGTGCTCAAGACTGTTGGTAAAGAAACAATAAAATTTTCTACTCTTTTCAAAAGGGGGGTGATGCCTCCCATGGTCCCCCCTGCTATTCAACGTAGAAAATCACTGTCTTATTGAATAGACAGGGCATAGTGTGAGGGAAAATGGAAACTTCTACTTTTAACAACCTTCTTTGTTGTCAGCTGTAGAAGCGCAATGGCTGTCTAACTCGAAGAAGGAGCGCAATCGATGGACATTTACCGAGAAAGCAATCGTCGCTTCGTCTTAGGCCTTTGCGCACATCACAAGCTCTATCCTTCAGTTAATCAATTGGGAATAGATTTGCCACTTTTGTTTGCGTAGTTGATAATCGATATCAGCTGCTCATAATTAAATCCGAATCCTGAACTAGTTATTTGAATCTTTTAAAAAATACGTTCGCTTTAAGTAAACAGGTTTGGGAAATAGTCAGCTGTATCGAACTTTACGGATGTGAGTGATCAAGTTTTGCAAGCGTTTAGACCTTGCGACTCTTTAACTTTCATTACTCTGGCTAAACAGAATGATTATGCGTCTTTCCTCAAATGCTCTTTCTAATTCAACGCTCTTCCATTCTAGGTAGAAAAACCTACGTTTTAGCCAGCGGGTAAACACAAGGGAAAGATGTCTTGATTAAATAGATATACTTTGTGAGAGAGTCAAGCCAACCGCTTCTAAGAGAGCTGAGCAATTGACGATGATCGTAAACAAATAGATATATAATACCATGATTGCAAAGCGCTTTTATGTTTGCGAAATTAATCGAGAGCATCGGTTTTTAAAGATGCTTTAAACCTGCATGGATGCATAAGAAAAGGTTAAATAAATTTGACTAATTTTTGTGTCTTCATGGACAGTGAGATCGAGGGCGGGCGAGTCTGTGAAATATCCAGGCTCTACCTTTGTCCAGTAAGCATAAACAGACTAAGAGAAGTAATAGGGAATTTATAAAAACGTGTAAGCAACTTTGAGAGATGTAATCTCATTTATTTTAAGCAAGTTAGGGGGTTAAAATTTATTTCTTTTAAGCGAATTCGAGGGCTGTAATCTCGAAGTATATTTTAAGCAATTCTAGTCTGAACTATAGTTGCTTATTTTGAAACAACAGAGGAGTATATGTTTTAGGATTTCAAAATATTTCAAAGAATTTAGCTTTGTTCCCCCAAAAATTTATTTTGTACATAAACGTCAATTCTTAGACTTGATTCAAGTTTTAGTTTTTCAGGGATTGCAGATTTGAATTAATCAATGGCTGCAATTCCACAAATGATCGGCCTCGAGAAATTTTCTTTACTGGGTTGATTTTTTTGCTGACGATCCATCGGATTTTTCACACATGAAATTAAAGTTTTCGTTTCATAATGGCCTGCAGGGTTTTTAATAACATTCAATTAGTAGATTGACTTAGGACTTAGGTGATGGTTAGGCACGTGAGAATTTTGCTGGTTTTTTATGCGATTTTAGACCTGAGTATTTTCCATACTGTTCACATTTCAGCATTTGTTGTCCTGAAACTGCACATGATATTATGCTTCTAAAACAGGGGAGGGTACAAAGTTGAAATTTACCGATAAAGGGCGTGGCTTTAGGGCGTTGATGATATAAAGGCGTGGCATATTCGTCGCATATGCTTATAAGCAGTGAATTTTAGAGCGATTATCTCTCTTATGATAGACTTTGCTATAATAGTTTGCCCATTTTGTCAAAAACACGCCGAAAGCAGAAAAAACAAAATTCCATCATTTTCCGACGAAACCTTCGTTGTGCCGATTGACACGATTTAGGGGTACAGCAAGGCATTTGTCCTTAAATAAACAAACTGTCGTTTTCATGCCGTCTTTAGCAGCGCAGTTGATTTTCTTTGCAAGAGGGAATTTTAATCTACGTATTTTTATAAGTGACCTTTCGATGAGAGAAATTTTTTTGTTTTATGCTGAGGCTGGTAAGTTCTTTCGTTGGTCTTTTATTGTCCTCGTTTTCATTTCACAATAATCCAATTCAATACGATTCAATTCAATCCAATATTTCCTTCCATGGCGGTCTTCCAGTTCACTGTTCATAAGTTGCTAGCACTGCAGTAAAACTCTTTCACCATGTCTGACAACGATGATGATTTCATGTGTGATGAAGATGAAGAGTATGATTTGGTATGTATCTATAATTTGATGCGTTATTTACCATTTAAGTTGCAACCTTGAGAAGCAATTACCTAAAAGATGCAGGCTAGGCCGGTTTTCAAGCTACAAGGCCTCCGTACAATTTGCATGTTCATTGCAAGGTCTACTTTGCAAATAGGCCTTAGTGGATGTGACGTTGCGTGGGGCTTGTCAGGTTTATCTTTCCCATCACAGCTGCTAATTGACTTGGTGTATTTTGTATTCAGAATAAAAAACTCATCTTTTGCAAGAGATCTTGAGTTGAGATGCCAGACACAGCCACACGATCAAAATTTCAGGCATAATCTTTTCAGTAATCTGACCTAGCTGGAGTTACATCTGCACATTTTGTGATACTGTTGCCAGCTGCAGGTGATTCCCCATCAGTTGTCGTGGGTACAATCCATGTGCAATTAGGAACCATTTGAGAGTGTGACTATACCTTTTGCTAGCAAAACCTGATTGCTAAAAGCTATTTTTGATAAAAAATACCAAAACAATATTACCAAACATAATTCCCATAGGCACCTGCTATGTGGGAGCTTGCAGGCTTGGGCCACCCCTAGAAATAGCTGTCAGGGCTGAACATTCTTTAAGAATATTTTCAAAACACTAGTTCATTATGACAATTTTGCCTAGCAGATATAGCATTATCTGTTTTGAATGAATCAAATACAATTTCAAACATTATGGCAATCCTGCAACAGCACTATTGTTTTCACACCAGTCTGTTCACACTATTACAAAAATGAGAACCTTGGTGTAGTTATTCGCAGTAATCCTATTGGCTTATAGAAATTGGCCTGTGGTTATTTTATCATTGAAGGGTCCCCCCGCAAAAATAAAAAATTGCACCCTATAATAATTCTGGTACCATGACTACTTTATCAACACCTGACTATTTCATAAGGTTGCAAGGGTGCACTTTGAGCATGCAACTGACTTCAAATTTGAAAGAATTTTATTGTGAATGGCTTATATGATTAAATTTCTTTGTGTGATCTTGGTTTATTGTTTTGACAATATTAACGTATTTGCTTACCTCAATGAAAACCCACTAGAGATTGAGGCATCCAAAATGCTATTTATTTTGAGCAAAAATTTTCCTCTTTCTCACAGGAGTATTCTGAAGACAGCAATTCTGAACCTGATGTTGATTTAGAAAATCAATATTATAACTCAAAGGCTTTAAAAGAAGACGACCCAAATGCTGCCCTAGAAAGTTTCTCTAAGGTATATGATTTTTGCTTCTTTGTTCATTAATTGGTAATACAGTGATAGTTACATTAAATGCTACATTATAATATGCTTCACTGTTATCAAGGGGATAATTTGGGGTTGAAACTATTGGCTACAATGTTATAAGTTGTTGTCTGCCTTTAGAGGGCATGCAATTATAATATCACTTATGGATGTGTTCCTGTGTATATTTTCAGGCACACCTTTTTATATTTAAACATATTTGAATATGAATTTAAAATGTCTTTTTTGTTTTCTTTGATGTTTAACATGATTAACTATTTTATTGGAATTAAGCTTTTTCACATGCCGTAGCAGATTATTTGAGGCACTTCTGTTGCTTGATGGTGCTGATTTTTCTCTCCAAGGTTCTTGTGCTTGAGCAAGAGAAAGGCGAATGGGGGTTTAAGGCATTGAAACAGATGGTCAAAATCTTATTCAAGCTGGTAAGCCTGAAATTAGTTTCTACTATTGTCAACTATTTTGTTTATGTTAGGATTACTTTTAGTAAAGAAACTTTTTGAAGGATTCTGGGATGATTGAAATCAATCTGACTTGATGCTGTCTGATTAGAGAACAAATAATTATGAAACTTTTTTTCCAAGTCATTTCAAATTTATCATGAAAAAACAGCTACCCATGTTCTGAGGCTCACTTTGCTTATAAACATCCAAAATATCCATCAGATTTGCAGGTTTGCATAACAGATTTTATCAATCCTTGGTCATTTATTTTTGATTGGATGCGACAACATCAGAAAAGTTTACAAACCTTGCCACTGCCATTTTTGTTTATAAATTTTGATGATTTTAAAGAGCATGTCATCCATCAAATAACTTCTGTCTTCTTTTCCTCCACCTTCTTTTACAAACCAATGTAGAGAAAAACTTTTTTCATGGAAGCCTCTCTCTATTCGTTTGGTTAATAATATCCTAGCTTGATTTTATATCATGCTTCAGTCAATTTCATCTGTAGGGCAAATATGAAAGTATGATGGAGAAATATAAAGAACTGTTGTCATACATAAAGGTAAAACAATGAGAAACTATTGAGAGATATAAAACATAAATATGCAAGGAATGTATAGATATTAATATATATAAAGCTTAATAACAGAACACAATGGATGAAGTTGTTACTTAAAGTTTCACCAACTACACCCCTCGTGTCCTGTTATTAAGTTTAGTATAGCTCTGCTTCTTTGGCATCAAACACTATTTATGCAATGATAATTATGTACAATTTGAGATAAAAAGAGAAGAAAATTCCTGATCTGAAGTGATGCCTTCCAAACCTGCTTTTTCCTTTGAGTGTATCTTACGTTTAAACTAATATGCAATATATATGTTAATGATGTACAATGTTGTTTATATGTATCAACATAAATTTTTTAGTTATTTATCATTGATGTTTATTGACTTAATCTTGATCTACTTCCTCTTGAGAGGTGGGGGGGGGGGGGGGTGGGGGTTAAATACACTCTGCCCCAAGTCTTTACAAACCTGGTGGGTAACTAGTTTCTTTTTCCTTTTTAGAATGCTGTTACAAGAAACCATTCAGAAAAGTCAATTAATTCAATTTTAGACTTTATTTCTACATCAAAACAGGTATGAAATTTAAGTAGTACTATTTAATGATGGATGAAAGATTTATTTTCACTTCTATAGAAAACATCAGAGCGTTTTCATTTGTCTTGACTTGATTTGTCTTTGAGTATTCAAGGTTGCAATTATTCTGTTGTTAGCGTTTTTAAATTTATCCGTTTTTGGCGTTGACACTGATGACGGATCGTTTTCACAGTGCACCGTTTGCAAATTTATGCGTTTTAATTAGCGTTTTCGAAAAGCTCTGTTTTCATAGTGGAGCAATGTGAAAAGTTTTGCTTCGTTTCCATATGAAAACGGAGCAGTGTGAACGGGGCCTAAGTTTCACGCTTGATGCCATCTTAAAACAACTAAATGGGGATGGGGGGGGGGAGAGATGAATATATGTGCTTTTTTGCTTATTTAATGTTTGTGTTGTAGAAAAATTGCTAATTGATGGTCTCTAAATCTAAATCAAAGTTATCATCCTGCATGTGATAACAACTTCCTCATGGCTAGATTTATTAATCTATTTATTAATTTATTCATTAGTTTATTCATTTATTCCTTTTTGTTTCCAAGATGGAGCTGCTGCAAGAATTTTATGAAACTACACTTGAGGCATTGAAAGATGCCAAAAACGATAGACTATGGTTCAAGACAAATTGCAAGGTTTGCGCATCACAATCTAACATTTGATTGACAATATTTGTTGCGTTTAATTAGTGTTTACTTTATAAATATATTGAACTAATTGGCTAACTGTTTTGACCAATCAGAGCTCGCATCAAATGCCTGAACTTTTTGATGATTGTAAAAGAGAACATTAACTCTTCTCAGACCCGTCAGAATTTTGTGTTTTATATAGACACCCTTTAAAGCTAAAGGCGACCTTGCTTGCACAATGATCGAGAAAATTGCCAGAAACTATGCAATGCTCCAATAATTGTCATGTGTGTTTACACATTCTGGTTTTTCCTTTAAGATGTTTTCTTGTGGCCCAATCACATAGAAGTTAGTTAGCACACTGTTTATCCAAATCTTTAAGTTTGCGCCTTTTTAAGGTTTTTGTTATATTATCTGTTTCAGCTTGGAAAGCTTTACTTTGATCGAGAAGAATTTGGAAAACTAGCAAAAATAATAAAAGAGTTGAGGAAATCGTGTCAGGTGCGTCTGATGACAAAATTGATTTGTTGAATTTTTGTGTTTTTGTGTTATCTGTGATCATTTTAATTTCCACAACCGTCGATGCAAGTATTCGGTGAGAGTCTGGCAGACAGCGTATTATTTTGTCTTGCATGATCTAAGCAATAATTTTAACGATGTCTAGCCAATGACTGCATCATAAATTCATCCAGGCCTTGTCTTTGGCAAGTCATGACACTTGTGCCTTGTAAACGTCACTTTTTGTCCCATCAAAAGCGTATGAAGTTCCAACTGTTCCTTCTTTTTTCCCCCACAAGGCGGTGGTGTTTGTAGTGAGATGAATGTGACATTTGATGTGGGACAGAGTCTAATGCAGTATCAGATTTTAATCTTTGTAGTGTAGTTGTTTTTTAGTTAAACATTGCATGTCTTTTTATATTGGCCATGGGGTAGTAATGGTCTTTTGCTCCCCATGGTATCGTACCTGTAGTGTTTGTATTGTAATTAGAATAGGTATAATTAAATGTAAGACATATTGTAAATATTCATGTTTGAATTAAATAAATAAAAAAGATGAGTGCGACGTTCCCCGGCCCTAAACCCTCTAAAATTGGCGACTCTGGTTTAATGAAACTCATAGTAAAACACCAAGTAGTTTGAAAGGCACATCTCTTCGCGAGAGTGAACATGTTTCCCTCTAGTGTATTGACGATAATGTGTTTCTCTTTAGACGGTTGATGGTGAAGAAGACATGAAAAAAGGAACACAACTGTTGGAGATCTACGCGCTTGAAATACAGATGTATACTGCCCAGGTAATGAAGATTAATGTGGATTAGTTTTAAACTTGATTTTCGAAAATAGAAATATATTTGATTTCGATTGTCATGACTCTTTTTAAGGATTTGAAAACTTTGCAAAAGGTGTGTGGTCTTTGATTTAATTTATTAAAATATGCACTGCTTAATTGCAAGCTGTAAAGTCACTAATTTAGACGCCACGTTTTTTTGCAGAAGAATAACAAGAAACTGAAGGTAAATATATATTTTTTTCTTCCAATGGCCGACTCAGTAGTGAACTTCTCAATGGCAGAAGTTTACTAGACCGTAAAAGAAACAAAATATAGTCGTGTCAATTTTCGTAGTTCTTCTTATACTTTCTTGTCGAACAAATGTTTTTGTGCTTCAAAACGAATACATTTTCTTCAAAATTTTGCTTACAAACGTTAATTTTTTTCCACTCAGCTGTGAGGCCCTCCCCTGCGACTTCTCTAACCCCTAAGGACATATTATGTTTGGCAACCATAGCGTCTGGGCGAGTTCTCTAATAAAAGCCTTATCGCTGGACATAAGTATTGGATTTAGGATAAAAATACCTTTACAGACGAGTAAAATGATTGTGATAAGGAAGAGAGGTGTGCATTTTTGATAAAATACGAACGAAAGTCGCTAGCGACAATTGCAATTATCGTCAAAGTTGTTTTGTTACCTCGCATGAATAGTATTTGTTGACAAAGCGTTGCTATGAGTTACATATAAAAAGCAAAAAGCTCTTTAATTTTAAAAAGTCGTTCAGCTTTGATATATTATGTAAACAAATTGAAAACAATTTCATAAAAGAGATATTTGTTTTGTTTCATATTCTGTTTTATCTGACTTTGTTTTGTCTAACTGTCGAACAACCGCGAGACAACAATTCTTTTGCATGAGCCGCAAAAACATTTTTTCATACGATTAAATAAGGACTTTAGATACGAGCTATTGAATCAAAAAATTAATCAAAATATCATGGATTGATGAAAGAGAATCAATAATATCAATGTTGCTGTGTAAAATTAAATCAATTATTTTTTCTTGTTTACACATGAATCAATTTGATCCAAGCTGAATTTCTATTGTAATGTTTTCATGTTTTTATCCGCTCAGCGATACCTATCTTCTCTAATTTATTTGTAAGGGGCAACATATGGTATTGTTCAATACATTGCAAGCGATTTGAAAATTAGCATGATTTTGTTTTTATTTTGGAAATCGAAGCTTTCCATTCGATGTTGTCCCAACGCAGTTTCTGCTTTATTTTTTAATTTTGTTGTAAGTTAAATTAATTGGATTCTTTTCTGTTTTAGGCGCTTTATGTCCAATCATTACATATCAAATCTGCAATTCCACATCCGTTGATAATGGGTGTCATAAGAGGTAGCAGTTTATCATTTTTTTATATTTTCTATCTTCACTTAATCTCTTATGTAATTGAATTATTAATTTAAATAATTGAGATCTGTGCGTGAATATTTATGGGCGAAAAGAATTCTGAATGAAAGAAGTATTAAAGTAGGTTTTAAAGTAAGAAAAGTGATTTTTTGGGTAGAAAAGAGACCTGTTCTTTATATTTAAGCGTAATATTTTTTCGATTCTAGAATGTGGTGGAAAAATGCATCTTAGAGAGGAAGAATATGATAAGGCTGCAACTGATTTTTTCGAGGTGGGATTAATATAGAATATAAAGCATTGCAATAGAATATAAAGCATTGCAATAGAATATAAAGCAGTCTAGACAATACAATACAATGCAATACATTGCAATAGAATACAATATGATACAAAAAATACAATACATGCAATACATACAATATAATACAATACATGCAATATAATACAATACTATACAATACAATACAATATAATGCAATAGATTGCAATAGAATTCAATACAATACAATACAATACAATACAATACAATACAATTCAATTAGATGCAATGTAATGCAATACAATGTATTACAATACAATACAATATAATACAATACAATACAATACAATACAATACAATACTATACAGTACAATACAATACAATACAATACAATACAATACAATACAATTCAATTAGATGCAATGTAATGCAATACAATGTATTACAATACAATACAATATAATACAATACAATACAATACAATACAATACTATACAGTACAATACAGTACAATACAAAACAATACAATACAATACAATACAATACCTTGCAATAGAATACAATATGATACAATACATTATGATACAATAAAATTAATGCAATACATTGCAATAGAATACAATATAATACAAAAAATACGATACATGCAATACATACAATGTAATACAATACCTGCAATATAATACAATACAATGCAATAGATTGCAATACAATACAATACAGTACAATACAATACAATACAATACAATACAATACAATATAATGCAATAGATTGCAATATAATTCAATACAATACAATACAATACAATACAATTCAATTAGATGCAATGTAATGCAATACAATATATTACAATGCAATACAATATAATACAATACAATACAATACACTGCAATAGAATTCAATATAATACAATACAATACAATACAATACAATACATTACAATACATTAAAATGCAATACACTGCAATACGATATGATATGTTATGATGCGATAAGATATTAGAAATTACATTTATCTTGCATCCTTTTCATCAGGCCTTTAAGAATTACGATGAAAGTGGAAGCCCAAGGTACGTAAAGGCCTTTATGTGTCACGTTTTCTAATTTCTATAAAAAATTGCAATTCCCTTTTGGTCTTTTACTTAAATTATACCAAGAAAAGATACAAAACAAAATCTGAAGAGAAGACAGGAACGGAGTAGGGCCAATTGTTCTGAAAGCAGTAGGAGTGTCCATATCCCTGTTAAAAAGTCATCTATATACGAACAAGGTTCCACGCACTACTTATTGTAATTGCGGGAGCATACACCAACGCAAAAGCCAAGCCACAAGATAATTAGCAGAACAATGAAAATTTACTCGTTAATCAAATGACCAGCCTGTTCGTTGTTTACCGCAAACAATCTCACCATTATATTAATCCGAAATTCTAGTTTGCTCCGGCGATCTTTGGGCCTAATTGCGTGAACTAATCATTAAGCCCTTCGTTATAGGTCGACTGTGGAGGTGCAAATGTATCTATGATGCGTGCCTAAAGGCTTTGAAACATCTAATGAATTTATTGCGTTTTTCTATCTTTTCTTTTCATTCCAAAAGCAATGCAATGCAATTCTAAAAGCAATACTTTCATTCCTAAAAGCAATGCTTATTTATAAGCTGAGTCTTTTTTCTAAGCGACATCAGCCTAGTTAGATTAGCGCAAGGTATGAACCTGAACTCTGAAGATGCAAGCCGAGGAATCCCCAGACTTCTGGTTAGGGGGCCGTGGACGAGTGGTGTAGTTGCAGGTCTACGAACCTACGAGCCGAGAGGCTTTCGGCTCGATACCACAGTCAAAACCTTTCCTCAAAAGCTGTTTTGCCAGCCCAGCTGTGAATCTCTCCGTAGTCGTTACATGAGTTCTCAGGAGAAATCAAGTGGGCATATGCCTTAGTACCCCAGGCCCATATCAGCTTGAGAGCTTAGCTTGAAAGCTGCCAGAACTCAACTTCAATTAAGAAATATTATTGCTTGCTGGCTTGCTTATTCGGAGGGGGTGAAAGGAAGCGTCTCGTGCGAATGTTTAAGATGCTGTAAGTGTTCAAACATTGTAATTTGAAAAAAAACATGATTTGGTTGTATGGCAGCACCATCATATTTTCTGACCCGTTTGGGACATTTTTCCGAGCAACAAAAGGGCCTGTCCGGGAGTTGAACCCGGGACCTCTCGCACCCTAAGCGAGAATCATACCACTAGACCAACAGGCCGTTATTTGGGTTAATTTTTTTAGGGTAAGTTATTCTTTTTTGCGGGTACCTGGTTCTTATGTCTTCTATGTTTTGTCCTACGGGCATAGACTAAGTTTGCAGGTACTTTCATTTAGAAGCATCCGACGGTTGAAGGAGAGAAGAATTAGTTTACGGTTTTTTAAAGCTATAGATGCTATTTTATTTGTTATATTTCCTTACTTTGTATTGCTTTTTTTTACAAAACAGGAGAATTACTTGTTTGAAGTATCTTGTGCTTGCATACATGTTAATGAAATCAGATATTAACCCATTCGACTCGCAAGAGGTAAGTCATTCACCTTTTTTTTTATTCCTTCTTCTGCATCAGTAAACTTAAGCTATAATCGTATTTGAATCCTTTGAAGTTTTGTAATGAGGCCACTTGATTGCAACGGTTGGCATATGATAATTAGTTGAGTCTTCTGGCTGTGTCTGGTTCATTTTTATTTTCAAGAAACTTAGCATACTTCCCTAATATCAGATTAACTTTCATGTAGTATTCGGTATGATTTAGATCAATGATTTCTTCTTCTATGTTCAGGCAAAACCATACAAAAATGACCCAGAGATATTAGCGATGACAAATTTAGTAAGGTGAGTGCTAAACTGATATTTACTTTTGCAAAGCTACATTCATCAGTTAATTTACGCAGGGAGGGAGTGGGGAGATAAAGATTTAAGAGTAACTTGATTGATTTTGTTGATTGCTGATGATCATTTGTTTTTAGCGCTTATCAGAACAACGATATTACTGAGTTCGAAAAGATTCTAAAAAGTAACAGGTGATTTCTACTTTATTTCATTCATGCATTTCAAAGAAACACATCTATTGCTATTACATTATAACCCAATTCAATCAAATACATGTATGTTTTAAGATTTTTTGGCTGTAAGCACGGGTTAATACATTAACAAGCATGCGCCATTTTCGTGAGATACGAAATTTCGCGGTATGGGCGATTTTCTAGCATTTTTCTGGGGAACCAACCCTAGGGGTAATATCTACAAACTTCTATGATGCTGCATGAAACTGCTTTTCTTAATTCTTGGATGAATTTAAATGGTGGAATGAACATATTCAGAGGAGGAAATTGCAAAACCGGTTCTGTTAAAAACTGATAGTCTTATTATGGTCTAAAAAAGAATCAAAAAAGAATAAAACAAAATATCAAAAACTTTATTTATATCAGCTTCTCTTCCAAAAATTCTGTAAATGTCATTAGCTCGATTATTTAATAACACGAAGGGAAATTGAATGAGATGCGAATGTTGATGAATAAATAAGCGATACACAGTTTCAAAAGAGCGCAAAAGCAATTTTTACAGATGCATCCCAAAATGTAGCGGTAGACCCAAAACACACAGGAGCATTTTCGGTGATAAAAACTTGTGTGAGAAGACCCATTTGCTGATGCATAGTATTTTAATTTTTATTACATTATTGTTGTTTACACCTTAAATGCTTTTGTCTGGTTGTGTTATTCTAGTCTTAAGCATATAACCATCCAACGAAAGCCGATTCCCGATCAATCTACACTGCTTCAGAAACTAAAACTTTTCAAACATTTCACAGCTAGATTTTGGAATTTAAGAGAACATAAGAGTATTCCAGTTTTCTCATCTGACCCTCTTCAGAGTATGAAGGAGCAGAAATGATCCGCTGTTCCGTGCCATTTTAAAATTTAGCAGTTTTAAAAGTCGTGAAAGTATTATCTCCAACTGACTAATCTCTAATATTTTAGGAGGAACATAATGGATGACACTTTCATCAGAGAGCGCATTGAAGGTAGGGATGTTTGAACATTTCTAGCCAAAGCTGAGGTATTATCTAGTATCAACTTAAAACAGTAGCACAACTTCTAAGATACCATCTCGAAATGCTACCGATGAAGAACGCATGATTTTAATAAGAAACTGGGCACTGGAGTGCCAACAAAACATAGACTAGACTAATAGACTAGAATTAAAAATATAACGTTGAATGTCTCCGCAATCCTGGCTAAGTGGAATTTTAAACATGTCTTGGTTATTTTTCGATCATTTGTAGAGACAGTTAGGACTAAAAGTCCAACAAGAAGTTTTTGAACTGAATAAGTCTAGCACTGCAAAAATTACCAATTGCATGAAAAACGGAGAATAACATGGCATACTTATCAGAATATGTTTGTGCTGGGATAAGAACTAAGGCCACGCCTATGATGACGATGCTGAGTGGCGCAGAGCAGCGTCCCGTGAGGAGGAGTCTTGGTGTTCAGGGTGTGAAGGTGTTGGATGATGATGAAGGGAGGATGAGTTGCAATAGGACCATTGTTGGAAGGGAGCATTATGAAAAATCTTACTGGATATCAAGGTGAGATGGAAAAAGTGGCATCTGTAAATAGTGACTTGCAATAATAGTGCTTGATTTTGTTTTCCTTATTTTATTTAGATTTGTTGAGGAACATCCGCACACAAGTTCTGATTAAACTTATCCGGTAGGTAATTCATACTTCAATCACCAACAATTATCTTAGGTTCAAGATGATATAATCCATAAAGTTTGCACTTACAATCGCAGTATACATTTTGATTTTTGACGCAAAAGGTAAAATTTTCAGAATGATAATCAGCTTTATGAGTAATGTAATAAAAGTTAGGATTTCTAAATTCAAGGTTGATTTTGTTTAGCTAGTATTTTTTATTCCTTGGTAAAAATAATTGCAGTACAGAGATCTTAAGTTCTACTACACTTTATATGATACTTTACTACCCTGCCATAAGGCATAGTCAATGACTACCCTTTCAATGAACACTCACCACTCCATGGATGACAACCTTATAACTACCTTATGACTACCCTATGACTACCTTATGACTACCCTATGACTTCTCTACCGTAAGACATAAACGATGCACATTTTTAAACAAAACTCATGAAAAAGTAACTAGACCTAAAAGAATAATTTCAAAGAGACTGGAAAAAATAATTGTGTATATTCAAAGTACTACTTATAAGTCAAAAGCACCTCTTCATGTCTCTCAGCTCTGAGATTTTGGAATAGCTTCCCCTTAAAACAGAACTGCTCGGAGCAGAATATTTTGAGCGAGAAATGGAAATCTTTTTCAAGTGCTGACGCCATGGACAAACGAGCTACAGGAATACTTTAATAACGAACCTGCTATTGTTTTAACTACTAATTTTTTTATATTAAAGTAGTTTGGTTTCTCGCTTGTAATGTTTTATTTAATTCTAAAAGACTGTTCTGCCGTATTCACTAAAATCGCCAAAAAAATAAATTTGAAAAGAAGTATATCATCATAGAAATATAATGCGAGGTTAAATGTTTGAGCAAGGAATTTTCTGGCCTATCAATAAATCGACGCCAAATCACGGTATCTGAAAATGAATAATTTTATTCATATCAAGTGTACTTTGGTCATTGAGGTTAGCCGCCAATGAAGGAACTACGCGGTCTTTTATCGCAAAAGGGATCTCTTTCGTCGCCTTACCTCTAACACTTTTAGATTTTTGATAAGGACACTCGGCGAGAGAAATCTTAACACTTCGGCGGATTTTCAACGTTCAAAAGAAATTCTAAATACTTATTCCATGATAAGAAATTATCTGTGATTTTGAAAAGATAGCAAGGAAAGCAGATGAGATTGGTTGACCTCAAAAGTGTAGTACCACGTAAGTAAGGTGAACCAAATAGCTTCTAAGTTATGAATTATAGTGTTTTACCAGCCAGAGGCTACTCTGCCAATTTTACACTTTCCATGTCCCATATAGTGGGGTGCAGCTCCAGATGGCGCTGATAACTATGAACAAGGTACCCATTTTTACACCGATGTAATCACAGCCTGTGAGCATTTAAAAGATGTCATGCTCTAATGACTTGCAAATAGTCAACTTTATGTTTTTATTTTTATTGTTCCATTGCGCAGCGAATTTGCCACAACCTCATCGGCAAATTGTTTTAGGATTTTTAGATGTTTGTTGTAAATGTTGTCTCTGTTTTCTTTTTTCTTTTTATTCTTCATTCCATCCAGTCTTTATTTCTATGAATTAATTTTCCTGTCTTCAACATTAATGATGTCGTCTTTATTTTAGGCCATACACAAGAATCCATATACCATTTATTTCAAAGGTATTCGATTTTTGTTTTCTGATTAATTGTTTCGTTCTGAAGAACTTTGAACTTGCTTAATCAGTGAGAAACAAGTTTAGCATTCTGATAATCCTCTTTGTCTCACTTCTTTTGTACCACCCAACACCTAATGAACCCCTAATGAACCCCTAATTAAAGGACGGTGGCGTGTACGAGTGGTTCAGGCGCGGGTCGACGAACCGATACACCGATAGCCCCGCTCTCCGAGACTGCAGTTGAAACCTTTGTCCACATCTTAGCAGCAAACCCAACTTTCGATCCTTCCGGGGTCGGTAAATGTGAGCTCAGGAGGAATCCTAAGGGGGAGACCCACCAGCGCCCCAGGCCACCATCAGCCTGATAGCTGCCAGAACCCCATCCTAGGCTTCCTTATTTTCTTGATTTTTGCTATTGTCACCGAGAATAATGAACATATACCCAAAGCATGACGTCATTATAGGCGTATCCCTAACTCTTTTATGTAGTATGATGATTATTTCACATTTTAAAAAAATGTAATGTTTATTATCTTCTTCAGGAATTGAACATAGATACAGATGAGGTCGAGAGTTTGCTTGTTCAATGCATTCTAGATAAGTATGTGACCAATAACTCTGGGTCTTGTATTTATTTTCCACTAATTGAACAGTAAAGGAGCGAGTAAAGATCCTTGCGCTCAACTTCTTGTTGATTTGAAAGAAAAAAGAAACTTCTCTATGATATGTTATGCGTACATTCTATTGTTGAGTTCTTGAAATTAATGTACTGTAAATTTTTTCAGCACAATTCAAGGTAGAATCGACCAAGTTAACCAGCTCCTCGAGTTAGACAAAGCACCTATGGGATCAGCCAGGTAACCTGCTAATTTTTAGGATGATTAAACTGAGTAGCCTACACAGATGGCTACTGCTAGGATGGTAGAGCGTGAATTTGTTTTGAAAAGGAAGACCAGAGTAATATTCGAGTATTCCCTTCATATAATAATCGTTTTGTAATGGTTGTTTGTCATATTTCTCTTGTAGATTCGCATCCCTGGACAAGTTATCAACACAGCTGAAGTCTCTACACGTTGCTGTTTGCAACAAAATCTCATGACTTTGTATGTATGTCGATGACTTTTTCTAAAGATCTATGTTCAATGCAATCTTATAAAGAAGCAGAATTATTTATGTTGCTTGCATTTCAACGCATCACTTTCTTGCCAAAATGCTCCAAATCCCGGACCCTCAAAGAAGTTAGGGGCGACTCGATTTACACAAAATTTCATTTAATGAATTTGCTACACATGAACATGTTGAACCGCATGTCGCATTAAGCATTTCATTTCTTTTATTCAATCTACAATTTATTTTATACGTTGGCTTATCAGTCAACAACGTCTGCTCTTCGGAGGGCCGTCGCAAAACTAATTGCATTAGAACACGTAAAAAAGAACACGTAAAAAAGAACACGTAAAAAAGAACACGTAAAAAAGAACACGTAAAAAAGAACACGTAAAAAAGAACACGTAAAAAAGAACACGTAAAAAAGAACACGTAAAAAAGAACACGTAAAAAAGAACACGTAAAAAAGAACACGTAAAAAAGAACACGTAAAAAAGAACACGTAAAGTGTAAAATAAGAGACTTCGTTACTGGAAAAACAAATAAGCAAATTAGTCGAGAAAGAAATGAAGGAACAAGAAAATTATATTTTTCACGCAAAACTACTAATTCACATTTTGGAGGGGGGGGGGGGTGGTGGTGGTGAAGGGACGCGCCTCTCTAGATCGAGCAAAAGTTAATAATCTCTGGTGAATCTTTTTGTACAGCGCTGTTGAGAAAATTGATGAAAAGGGAATTTTTTTGGCCGGTTGGAGGTTGAAAAGATCTAGCTAATTGCTTGTGACTTTCTGGATTAGTTCTAGATAGTTGGACAAATTTGATTGTGTGAACACTTTTTCAACCATGAACATCATAATGCGGGCGGGGTATTTTCATAACTTGAGCAGTCGTTCACTTTAATGATATTCAATTTCCAATGAGAGTTTTTTTGTTCTGGTCATGCAATTTCAAAATGGAACGTTGTCTTATTACATTCACAGATGCAAGCCAATTCAACTTTAGGCAAAATTTACTTTGTGATATAAAACAATATACCACAGAATTCTTTGGCTAAATATTCCCTACAATACCATTTAATTTTGTTGTTTTATACTCAATGTGTTGTATTAAACAAAGCCTTTTTATCTTGGATTTGCGGTAATTCTTAGACATTTCAATTTAGACCTGGGCCACGGAACCATTTTTGGGTACAATTAAGGTCTCTTGCCCTATCTTTGATGATAAATATTTGCAGTTTTCAATTGCAAGATTTGGCAGGAAAAATTTATTTTTTGCCGGTTGCATCTGTCCTAAACTGTCTAGAACTTGTCGTCAGTTAAACATCATCGAGTTTCACTTGATCGATCATGTAATGAAATTAAACCTGATATTTGGGCTCAAATTTATCGCAACCATTCTTCTATAATGTATAACTATTAAATCTTTTAATCTATTCCTACAACTGTTTGATGGTCTATATTTTGGTTACATTGAGAGGGTAATTCAGTCCCTCTTGATTTCCCATTTGTGCTATCAGTTGGGGGGGGCGCCATAACCCCTTTTATTATTGCCTTCATCATCAATTATGGTTGCTAAGGGTCATGATGGTTGCTAAGGGCCATCTGCCCCCAGATTGCGGACTGGAGCCATCCTAAGTCGGGCATCTATCAGACGTGAGTCGGGCGTGAATCGGGGGCAAGAATCAGGCGTAATTTGGGTGTGAGTCTGCCGGTAATCAAGCGTGAGACAGGTGCGAGTCGGATGTGTATCGTGCACGAAACAGGCATTACTCAGGTACATATCGGACGGATTTCATATTATACACTTTTTTATAAAGCTCAGTCTTACGGACTTTCCTCATTGCACAACACAGCTTGGTGGTTGCATCCATTCCACGCATATGACGAAACAATGCCATATTTTTTATCCATAACTCTTTTAGCATCAGGAGTCCTCTCTAAAGCGATTTCTTTGTTAGAAAGTCTGGTTACCAATTCTTGCATCGCACTTTTCGATAACTTTAAACGATTTGCTTTACTCTTTCCGTTTGAAGTTTCTGTCGGTTGTTTAACAACTGCTAGCCTCTCAACCAAACTATCGACTTCCATCTGAGTCCTCACTTCTCCACGATTTATCGGCGGAGGGGAAGGTGGTTTTCTCTGTTTTGACAATCTCTCAAATAAACCATCAATATCTTCATTTGATAATTCCGCTTTGATGTTTTTTCGCGGGGCTTGAGGTGATGGATTTTTCCTGTGCTTTGCAAGTCGTTCAAATAACTCCTCGGCTTCTTCTTTAGAAAGAGATGGACCCTGCCTTTGCACCGTTTTCCCTTCGGTCGGCTCTTTTCTTCTGCTTAATCGGGCAACCATCGCTTCAACATCCGACAGGGTCATCTTTTCCTCTGAAGACATCTTCAAAGATTGATGGAGAAGAAGACCTTTCAAGAGGATAAATTTCTTGGTATGATAAACAATTATAGGCCTTCTTCCTATTGCAATTCACGAGCAGGTCAAAGACACACAGAGAATCATTTTCTAACGGTTTGTTTACTTAGTGAAGCCATAACAATTACCTTTTTATTCCTACACGATTTGAACAAAGGACAAATCCCTGGGTAACAACAGACTAAGCTTTTGTTTTGGCAGTTTCTATGAAACGCCATATCTTGTTAAGCAAACCTCAATAGACCGTTTGGATTAGGCTGCCCCGCAGGGCTATTTTAAATCACAGAACCTCAGTCACAGTTCTGTGCTCTGGTGTATGTCGTAGGCGCCTCGGCTGTGAAGTCTGATTCGCCGACGATGATCGAATCTTTTAGCTAACCTCAAGGGATTATGAGGATCAAGCTCCTCCGCAGTTTTGGCGAATCTATGAAACAATGCGCATATCTGGTGATTCCAAAGAGACATAAACCATCTAAAAATCAGAAATCTTTATCTTTGGACAGGATACAACGACCTATCTTCTTTCCATTCTTTTCATCCATTTACTTTCATGTTCCTAATAAACGGGGTAGGGGTTGCTTACTAACTTTATAATGTTTTCACATCACCCAGGAGATTTTTAGGCAATCCGTTTATTAGGAACCTGACAGTATGCACTCTTTAAATTATTTACTTGTATACGTGTAGAAGTTATTACGTCATAGTCATGATTAATTCAATATTCAGGGGTACAAGCTCCTAGGCCCCTGTCCCTTCCCATCGCCCTTCTTATCGCCCGTCTCATCGCCCCAATAACCCCAACTGACCCTATCCCCACCTTGATATCTGATGAAAATGATTCTCTCTTTTTTACATCAGCAGTTTAGACTGTTTATTTTCACGTTAATCTTTCCGAGTGTTGAATAGCTCACGATTGCTATGCAATACGTTTTGATTCTTCTCCGCTGTAAAACAATCTCTCCGGGTGCAGGTGGAGATGCAATGGAATAATTAAAAGTCATGAGGAAGGAACTCTTTTAGGTAGCGAAAAAACTCAAAGCTGTTCTCGTTGCTTGGCGGGGAGTCAAGCTTATTTTGCATTTAACGATAATTTCGAACTGTTCTTTTGTCTGTTAGCGAGTAACGATCCCTTTTGAGAATTGGAGAGAGCGTATACACCTGCTCTTAAACCATTCTAATCGCTATGACCTGGTTGCATTATCGCTAAAGCTGAACTTTCGGCATCTGTTAGCAGAGAAGTCATCGAAAAATCTTCATCATTGCAAATAGACGCACAAAACTAGTGGAATTTTAACGCGTTAATGCCTGAGGCTTGAAAAACTATTTGTTTTTTTTATTCCTTGCCAAAAATAGCTGCTGATGTTACTGTCTTGTAGTGTATGGCTGCAAGATATCATACACGTGTTCTACCGGAGACGTTGAACGATTTTCACCTTTAGATTGGTCAAAAATCCGACCCGATTTCGTTGCCGAAGGAGCTGACATTATTCATTTTCCAAAGAAGGTTGGCCAGCATCCACAAAAAACCTCACAGACAGGTTTCCTGAAAAGACACCGGCCAGATTTCACTGCCTCCAGCACACCTTTATTGCCTTTGCATTTAAGGTCTACAAGTTTTAGCTGTCTGCCGTAGCCTGCTGCCAAAAAAATCATTGTTCCGTTTCCTACTTTTTGAGAGCCTAGCAAAAATAAATGCCCATCATTCGAGGAGAAAGTAAGCCCTTTGGAATATAAAATCGGAGGGTACCGCTTTTTATCACGATTTTGCTGCCTTAATGAACCATCGTGAATCCTTATTCATGTTAGGCTAGGGTCATTGAAACTCTGACGAAGCCCTGAAAATTATTGCTGTCGAAGTTGGAACGACCTCTCCATCAACCTGGTCTTTCCTGCCAAAAGGTTGTCGTTGTTTCAGTCCCCCTTTACTTGCAGCTTCCTGCATCCAATAGAACCTGCCGTTGGTATCAAGATAGCTGTTGCATTTGAGGCCGGCAAGATTTCAATCTGAATTGTCGCTTTACGGTCAAAGGAATCGTCCTTGCACAACTTCTGGTAGAAATTACCACCACCAACCCATTTTTGAGGATATTGTGATGAATTTTAGTATCTGAGGATAGAAAGATTTCATCTTTGCTTTGCTGGGAAGAAAATTCGTTGCACCTCGCGATTCATTCATCTAAATGTCCTTGCGACGGACAGAAATACAAGCAGAAGGTATGGTTTTCAGTTTTTTTTGAGGCAGTTTGAAGAAAGTACATCATTTTTTTTATTAACGAAGGTGCAGTTCCAAGAAGTGTGTCACATAAATTTGGCACAAGAAACATTGAAAGATGCACAGATTTTGCCTTTCAGATCTCTTTTAGCTTTGCAGCCAGTAAATCTTGAATTCTGTTACTGCCCCATGCCTAAGAAGGTTTTTGGGTTTTTAATAAGAAATCTATACTCGAGTTATCATCACTATCCCCATCATCATCATCATCATCACCGTCATCATCATCATAATCATCATGGTCATTATGGTCATCATCATCATCATCATCATCATCATCATCATCATCATCATCATCATCATCATCATCGTCATCATCATCTTAACCATCATTATCTTCATCATCATGATCAACATTATCATCTCCATCATCATCTTCATCAACATCATCTACATCATCATCATCATCATCACCCTCATTATTATCAACATCACCATCATCACCATTAACCTAAACATCCTTGATCCTTTGGCACATCAAATTAATCGTCGCTCGACAGATTTGAATAACATCCTTGTGATTGAACAACAAACATGAAACTATATGTCTATTGCCATTAAATAGAATAGTTCAATAATTTGGAACTTCTTTATCGTAGCTAAAAGGTTATAGAGAGTGAAAGTAAACAGATGAACTTGCACGCTGGAATCATGTTTGATGTGCGCCAAGTATACTCATTTTGAGGAGGGAGCAGCGCATCTCTTCGTGTAAATATCTGTATATTTATATAACCTATGAGTTGGTGAATTTAAGTAGAAACGTGAAGGGGGAATCGATCGCTTGACCGCGTTGTGACGGCATTGTCATTACAGCGCAATTAAGCTGTGAATTAATACGAATGAGCTGTGGGCTCAGACGTTCGTTTCGAGTGACTCAAACGCGTGCCGATTATGAAATTCACATAAATTCAAATTATGTTGGAACTACCAGCAGCTGATAACGTGAATGTTTTTTAAATTCAAACGAAGTAACGTGATCAGACAAAGGTTATTCTTAGCTGACAAGAAATGATCCAAGGTCGTGAACGTGCTGTCATGCTTTTTGAAAAGAAGTGTGGAGGTTGAGCTTCTTGATCGACGAAAAGGACAACGAGACGATTCTCTGATTATGTTTACAGTGCAAACCTTGTGATTTAATTCGAAAGATTCTACGATAGAGTTGATCTTTTCGCCCGCATTTCAAAATAAGCGATTCGAAGATAGCAAAGCCGAGTCACTTTGATTTGTGGAGAAAACACATCGCTCTATCCGCCTTGATATTTTAGAATCTGCTAAAAGCTATTAGCATTGACTAGCTTGTACTGGAAGCTACTGAAGCCCAATTGAAACTACAACAATCTACAAGACCCTCTTTGAATCGATAAAATTTGTGGAAATTTATCAAACTACAAAAAACAAACTATTGCTAGATTGTTTGCAGAAATGGTTAAGATATATCAGAAGACCACCAAAGAGGTGACATTTTGTTAGTATCGTCGCAAAGAATTAAGGTATAGAGATCTTTGGTTGCAATCCTGTTGAAGGAGCATCCATGTTTGATTCGATTGTTACTGGATATTGTCTTCTTGGAATCGGTTGTGTCGAGATTTCGATGCAGTAAATCTTTATCAAAACTTTTGGGTGGCTTTCAGGCGTCAATGAAATTGTTCGAAAAAGTTTGCTTTGCAAAATATCGTTAGCGAAGACCAAACACGTCATCGAGATAGCTTTTCAGTATTCGAATTCCTATAAGTCTGAAAGAAGTATCAAAATTTGAGGTTGACTTTAAACGTGTCGATTTTTTTATCAAAATTTGGCTAAAGTATCTTTATGTTGATGATTGAGTTTGACGACGTTTATAACGGTGAGGTTTTGATTGCAATATGCTCTGTTTTTAAAATGCTTTGGGATCGTGTTGCGTTAGAAAAAGATTGTAAGTTGTAGTAGTAGAATATCACCAAACTGTCGAAATCATGGAGCGAGAAGTGAGAGAGTTAGGCTGCCAAATGAGCCATTGCCACCTGCTATTCGATCACAGAAGCCAGCCTCACATCTGCTCTTCAAATATTCTTAATTCTCAGCAGGCTCCTGAGTATAATCATTGGCTGTCAAGCATGGCTTATGGTAGTGACGTATATGATCGAAGACTTTATGACAATTGTCTATCTAGTCAGTTTTTCCCCTACGATCGCTCCTGTCCGCGCACATTCCAACAAGGCATAGCGTCAAGAAGTCGGTACCAAGATGTCGAAGAAGACGGCTGGCCACCTGGCTATGTCGTACCGGCTCCAGGATGCAGGGCGGCATCACGTGATCGCAATATTATACCAAACGATATGTGTCATGCGACGACCAGCACCATGACAAATAACACATTTTTACGTGGCTTGCAAGAAATATGCGGTCCGAGCTACAAAGAAACAGTACCAAGCGAAAGGAGCTTCAACCAGCAGATATCCACAACCAGAGGAAACAAAGCGTGGACATCAAAGATAAGGCACTTTGAATTTAGGAGCGAATACATGATGGATGAAGCATTTGAACACGATTACATGGATGTTGATGAAGTTAATCACAACTCGGATTACAGTATTATATCCACGCTATGTGGACTAGAAGAGGTTCTTTCGAGACTAATTTAATCGAAACTTTCGATTTAAAATGCACCTTCGTCGTATCTGTGATAACAAACTCGCTTTAAGCCCTCAAATTCCACACGCAAAGCAAATTTAATTTGCCATTAATTAACTTCCCTGCTATCTGTTTGGCCTAGCCTCCCCTCTTTGTTGCCCTTCGCTTCTGGTAACAGTTAATCGCCCAGGAAGTTGATCAATGCTCAATTAGCAAACATAAAATTAATTGCTCTACAAGAGGGTACAAAGTAATATAAAGTAATGACATGTTAAATGTATTTCATTGGGCATTTCATTGTCATATTTCTTTAATTTTTCAATAAGATAAAAATATTTCTTTCCCTTTTGTCCCTTCTCGCAGGACCCAGGGAAAGTGATCTGCGGATGTAACACTCCACATTAATTAAATTGAGAATAAAGAATTTATAAATGCTTATTACAAAAATGAGGATTCAAGCTTTCGTCTGTTGTTTAAATAATGAACGTAATTTCTTTATATTAACAAGCAAGGGAGCCAAAACAAGATTTTGGGTCACTAATGTGTCAGTTACCCTTTTCAAAAAATCCCAAATCCTTTCGTCAGTTCTGTTAATTTTCATTGTGAGACCTGAATCGACTGCAACACTACGGCTGCATCATAAGAAACGGTCACTTATCTAAAATTGATCGTCCTAGAATATCCATTAATAGACTGTTCAGACATCTCCAAGATGTGGCTGTTCAGCTTCTTTGTATATTTAATCTACCGCTAGAAGGTCGACGGAACCTATGCATAGGAAAGCCTTTCTCGCAGAACACCAGATGTCAGAAAGCAATTAAATGGACTTCTAATGCGAGCCGTGATAGAATTAAGGTTGAGTGATTAGGAGAAAGCTACCCGAAATCTTCTAGAAAATTCATGAATTCATGACAGTGTGTTTCTTAGTTTTATTGTTTTTTTTCTGCCAGAAATGAAGTCACTGTTTGCATTTTGAGTGGAAAATTGGTCAGGTTATATTGTAAAAAGAAAGAGAATAAATTCAATAGAATCAAATGACGTCCATAACTGCCTTTTTCAATTAAATCGGGTCTACAATTCAAGATTCAGAGCGCGTCAAGGCCATTAAACAAAAGAATTGGAAAATCATGGCAAAGCAATAGGAAAACAGACAAATTCAGCCTTTTCTCTAATGACAATGCCCCCCGCTGTATCTTTTCTGTAGAATTCCTTGATTTTTGCTACTACCCTCTGATTGATTCTGATTCCCAGTAAAAAGAACATGAAGATTAAAAACTCTTCAAGATTTTTAAACCGATCTAGCGCTTCTTTTATCAACATTGGTCCTGGTCTGATGCAGAATAACTTCTACACGCGGCGATCTTCCCACGGATACTTAATAATTAAAAACTTCATCCAATCTTTTTCCTGATTGAATTTTAAACGTTTTTCATATTTTTTCTTTATTTTCATTCATTCATCATCAGGAAAGAGCAGAAAAGATTCTACCAGCAGTGATCTAAAAAGGGGCGGATGTCATCAATTTTTCGACGGTCATCATCATTGGAACCCCCACCCCCCCCCCCCCAATCAATGGTTCATTGAAAATAATAAAAAAATTTTCAGTAGCATTCAGGCTTGTTGACAAACAGTCTTATGGGGATGGGGTGGTTCGCGTATGCCCCAAATTGGTGCCGGCTATGAGAAGGAAGAACATTCATATTTTTTGAAGGCTCCTTTTCGACTTTCCATTTCGTCGCCACATGGTGTAAATTTTGCTATTGAATTGCATAACTCAGCCTATAAATCAGCCAGCCCTTGCAAGAGAGGTCAGTAACGAGACAGAATGTGTACAGAGGAAGAGGAACAAAGGATATTTTCGACTGATGTACTTGATGTTCGCCAAATCTGGCTCAGTCAATTATTGTATAAAAGTTCATCCAATTCGTTAAGAAACATAATAGCCACCAAGAGCCTCCATCATCTTAGATGCAATCAGAGTGTCATAACACTTTACAGAACCTGTTTCTAAGCAGAAAACAGAGGGGCCAATGGTGTTATCCCAAGGGCCGTCGAGAGCCAACAAGGACCCCGGGGTGTAAATAGCGACGGCCCCCCGGTAGTTCGACTAAAAAGTGTCATGTTGCTATTGCACTATAGCCCTCTCAATAGAAAAGTACTCCCATTTTATTGCATAACTGTTATTTGAGAAGTGGTTGTAACGCAAAAAAATTTAAGGCGCCTAAGAATCCGATAAGCATTATTTAGCCTTAGAAATTTACGGCACGGGCCCTTTCGAGACCCGGGCACTGGGGTAGCTACCCCTCCCAAGCAATGAAGCTGGTGAAATACCCCATGGAAATGCAATCACAGTTCGCACAGGTTATTTCCCCGTTGTATTTTATTTCGAGATGACTTTGAAATCATCATTAAATTTTATGGTCTGCCATTCCAACAATGTTTGTACTCTCTCCTTCAGCTGTTCGTCTTCAGTTGTGACCTTCATGTCTGTTTCCTCTTTGAAGCCGTAAAATCCATCGGCAGTCGAATTGATTGTAGGCCAGCCTAGGCAGACAATAGGTAGATGTCAAAATGCTAAAGTTAAGAAAGAGAGGCTGCATGAATGTTATTTGCAACGTAAATGAATGAGAGTAAATGTAGTTAAATCGGATGCAATCCTATGTAGTGAAGTTCGTTGTGAGGTAATATAAATGTAATGCACTGTGATGTAATTTGATATGATTTAACGTGATGTAATGTTATGTGATGCAATGTTATGTAGTGTAATGTTATGTAGTGTAATGTTATATAGTGTAATGTAACGTAATGTAATATGATTTAATGTAATGTAATGCGATGTTATGCAGTGTAATGTTATGAAATGTAATCTAATGTGATGTGATGTAAAGTAATGCAATGTAATGTAATGTAATGTAATGTAATGTATTGTAATATGATCAACTGTACTTCAATGTTGCTCAAAGTACTGTGCTTTTGCGCCTTGTAACATAATGTGATATAATATGACTCAATCCAATGCAATGTGTTATCACGAAAAGTAATGTAATGAAAATAAATTCAGTATACCAGAAAGCGCTTTATTGCAGTATCTCAATATTTCCAATACATCCCTGCATGTTTGCACCCCTGGCAGTGAATTTTCAAATTTTTCTTTGGCTTTGCATCCGCAATGATCATTTACATCCTCATTATTTATATAGCTTCCTTTGGATTTCTTTTCAGCTTCAATTTGGGTGCTAAATCGCATCCTTGCTCTCTTGTTTTGAAACCATACTCGTATTTTGTCGATGTCGAGTCCAGTTTTCTTAGAAATCATCCGCTTTGCCGACAAATTAGGATACGGGTTTCGATCGAACAATTCATTCAACATATCTTGCTGTTTATCTGATAATTTCGCTCTCGGAATGGGCTTGTATATGTAGCCACGATAATGATAACTATTTTTTGACATACTTAGATGCAGCAATACTTCTACAGCCTCTTTTTTTTACCCAAAAAGCTCACATTTATTTTGAATAAAGATTCGATTTGCCCAACTGTCGTTGTACTATTGAGTGGTATTCGAAAAAAATTCGAATTGCCCTGAAATCTAATGAAAATTCGTCACTCAAATTTTCAAAAAGATTCGGTTGGACAGAAATGAAACTGAAAGTCTGAGAAATGGCTCGATATAGTTTTCTATTCCCATGGTGTAGCATCATCAAGTGGTTTCCTCCAAATCAAGAAAGTAGGTGGTATAGGAACATGACCTTAATGGAGGTGAAGGCAGCGAATTCGATTCATTTCAAAACAAGTTTGTGTCGTGGAAAGAGCGCTTTTGTAGGGCATGTTTTTCCTGTAAACTGAGCCTGATTCTTTATTCATTCAAATGGCTTGGTATGGAAAAGGTATTTTTGCAACCCATGCAATCAGATCTCCAAAATTCAATCATGGTGCACTGATGCAGGCTTCAATCTTGCACTCCGGACGCTGCCCTTCACCATTCAGCGTTGTCAGCATAGGATTAGGCTTAGTTTTTATAGTAGCACCGTAGAGATAAGCAGTAGAGAACGGGCCCGTTGGAACGAAATTAGTATTGGGGGAGGGGCTGCGAGCGAAGCAAGGTGAAATTAGGGGCATGGGAAAGTTGCATTCCTTTCTTTCTAAACATAAAGGAACAAATATTAGCAAATTATTGGGGAGCATCAGCCCCCTTCACTCCCCTCCGGTTCCGTCAGGCCTGCACAAGGTATAAAAGAGATACATTGTTTTGCTTGTTGACATTTGTATCTATTCCATTTCTCATTAGAATCAACATTTATTAACGGAAAGTTTTATGAATAGGGAAACCCTTGTAAAAATAGAACATGAATGAGTTACGTCTGGTGCATATTGTTATGAGAAAGTGCAACCTCATCATATATTCCTATGGTGTTTTACCTTATACATAAATTTATTCTCGATGCTAGAAACATAACACTTTCCTTGAAAAATTTATCAACATTTTCTGGGAAACTTTCCTCAAGCCCAACCGATTCGAAGAAGTGTCCCTGATAGTCTGATTGGCTTTTTGTTTACTGATAAACAGGACAACAATTTTTGCTATTAAATGCAATGTCAAAAGTTGTGTGTGATTGTCCAACTTTTTTTCTCATTTTTTCCGTTTTTTTTGCCCCTTTGAGGCTGATTGAAGTTTACCTGCAACGAAATAAAAAAAAGCTTGTTTAATAGTGGAAGCATCACTTGGTACCATGTGATAAAGAGGTATGGATGAACAGATGTATGACATGAAACCAAAAGCCACGAATTAATGTAATAGTAGCCTTGAAAAATTCACTTTTGGAATGATCAAAGAAGAAAACGTTATTTGACTTGACGATGTTTCAATTTCAGAAGATTATGTCTTCTTCGCATAAAAGGGCCTTATCATCGAAAATTGGCAGCAACCCCCCTCATTAAATGCATCCATTCAGTAGTATCGTGAAAAGTTCCATACCTTTATGTTGCTCTTTTTCTTTTGCTTTCTTGAGCAACAACTTGATCACCTCTTCTTCAGATCTTTGTAAGGATTTTTCACTGTTATGCGGAGCGTTTGATGATTGGTGCTGATTAGCTACGTGACATGGACGTCTTTGTTGATGCACAATTTTGACTGGCTGTAAAAGATTGGGCTGCTGTGCAAGGAATGCTGGGATTGTCAATGGTTGGTTGGAAATCTGAGCGAAGAGAGAGTGAGTTACTCGATTAATTTCTGATTATATCATCATCATCATCATCATCATCATAATCATCATCATCATCATTATCATTATCATCATCATTATCATCATAATCATCATCATAATCATCATAATAATCATCATCATTATCATCATCATCATCATCATCATCATCATCGTCATCATTATCATCATCATCATCATCATCATCATCATCATCGAACGTCATCATCATCATCTTCAATCGTCATCATCATCATCATTATCATCATCATTATCATCATAATCATCATCATAATCATCATAATCATCATCATTATCATCATCATCATCATCATCGTCATCGAACGTCATCATCATCATCATCATCATCAATCGTCATCATCATCATCATTATCATAATCATTATCATCATCATCATCGTCATCATTATCATCATCATCATCATCATCATCATCATCATCAAACGTCATCATCATCATCTTCAATCGTCATCATCATCATCATTATCATCATCATTATCATCATAATCATCATCATAATCATCATCATAATCATCATAATCATCATCATTATCATCATCATCATCACCATCATCATCGTCATCATTATCATCATCATCAATCGTCATCATCATCATCAATCGTCATCATCATAATCATCAAAGTACCTGTAAATCTAAATTCTTTGCACTCCGTTTTTCATCATGTTGTTTATAAATCACAGAAACTTCTCTCTTGCTTGGTCTCAAACTCAATGCAAGTTTTTCTTCCGCTAATCTCTTTTCTTTTGCTCTTCTGTTCTGAAACCAAACTCGCACGCGTTCATCTGTAAGGTCAAGAACTTTCGCCAACATCTGCCTTTTTTCTGAACTTGGATAATTCGAATCTTGGTAAATCTGCTCCAATAATGCTAATTGTTCTTGTGTAAAAATTGTCCGAGGTTTTTGAGGTCGAAGGTTCAATGAAGGTTCTGTTAAAGATCGTGTGAACATCACGTTTTCAAGTGACTTTAAAAATGAACAAGCATCATGTGCATTAGAAGAAAATAATTGTTTGTAAAAAATTTCATATTTGAGAGGACTTTCATCAAAGTTGTAAAGTAAGTTTTCAAAAAAAGAAGCATATTTCAAAAAAGAACCCTTGCTCCCAGTGCCCCCCTATCCAGTTCAGACTTCACCTTTGTTGAGGGGTGTGGCCTCATGATATGTGTGTAGAGTGACTGCTTATTTACAATAGATCTTCATTACTCTAGTATTTTCGTCCCTGCGTTGAAAATAAAACAAATTTATCACGGTCATATTGAAGTCGCAAATGCTTGCTTGATAAGTTAGACAGGGTTGAATGTGTACGCTACCAACTTTGATCAAAATAATCTTTTCACGAAGTTAATACTTACCATGCTGTACGATGCCGCAATGGCAATTATTGCAACCAGCATGAGACATTATAAACTATTTTTATGAAAACTTTTGTATCGATTATCATGTTCAAACAATTCTCAACGCCTTATTTCGAAAGGCAGTTGCAACGAATCTCGCATTCGATAGATTGCTTATGTAAGGGTTCGTTTCGTTCTATGCAGGGGTCTGATTAATCGAAACAGGTTTCTTGTAATAATCATGTCAGTTACATGAAATGAATGCTGCTATAGAACCAAATAAGATTTCCAGAGATAAATATCATTAATATTTGAATAAAAGTCAAGGTGGGGTTTGTAATTTTCTTTCAAACCACTGTTGTTCTCTTAGGGTTAGGTTATGAGCCCAAAGTGCCCCATCAAACTACTCTTATGATATTCATAGGCCATGAAGAACGATTAACGAATTAAATTCAGGGACAAATTAAGACCAAAGTGATGGTTTCGTGAGACCAGTTTGACCATGATTTGAAAAAAGAGCAAATGATTTAAAGTGTTGCCATTGTAATGATAACTTTCTTTTTATGTACTAAAGGAACAAATTTTTGTTTCATACCTACATGAATCATCATCATACCCACATGATGATATCATGTCATCATATACACAATATATGATATAATATGATACACAATACATGATATACAACAAATCATCATACCTACATGATGATATCATGTCCCCCACGATTCTCGCAAAATCTTTTTCTGGGCGGGAATGTAAACAAAATCTAGAGGGTGTGAGGGGCGTGCCAATCCCTCGAGAAAATTGATGTCTTGAAAAATTAAGTGAAAAATGAAGTTTTGGCCATGCATTTTGATCTGCAGGTCACGAGCTTATCGGAAACTTGAGGATGTTGCCCCTAATTCTGAGGAGATTTACAATGGAAACCCCCACTTTAGAATGCAGCAGACAGTCTTTGGGGATAAGAGGTAACAGGTTTAGGGTAAAAAACTTGTTGTTTGAAAAGTCGTTGGCGAAAAAGAGGCTATTATCATCAGCCCTTAAACAGCCTCGTGGTGATGCAGGGCCTTTCCATTTCATTAAAATTGCGCCGAGAAGTCTCCCCGAATAGGGTCAAAAATTGTCATCAAGATTAGCCTTAAAAGGTTTGAATGGGATCGATTCTGAATATAGGATGGCCACTTGGGGTAAGGAATGAATTTTAATCTGTATTGTTTTATTTTATTGGCAATTATTGTGGAGTGACGTGATGCAAAGGATGATAACTAATGTGATGGGCCTAGAAATTGGTGCTCCGCTGAAAAATCGCCGAAAATTTCAGGGCGAAGTGTTAAATGACAAGAGATGAAGTTTTTTGTCATATCTATCCGCCTGCTTCTTTTCGATGTTTTCATATTCATTAAAAGATTATTTTTGCCTACTAGATACGCAGTTTTGAAATCATGTCAGTACTTCACAAGTTTCAAACGCTTTGTGCTTTTAATTTTTTATTCCAACATGCTAAAAAAAAAGTTTATTAATCTGGAAATGTAACCCTTCAAGTGAAGCTGTTTCTCATATTGATATTTGTCTAATTTTAGAAGATGAAGATTTTGAGTCACCGGCTATAGAATTGAAGAAATCAGCTGACAAATGGGAGGGAGAAGATGAAGATGATGATGATGTGAAGGTATTTTTGTGTTATAATTATATGTATCTGTTTCTATTTCCACACGCATTTTTTTATTAAGATTAAGAAACATTTTTGGTAATTACTGATTACTTGTTTGCAACAATCAACATGAGTAAAAACCAGCGAATAAGCGCCCCTTTTCTCCCTATTTTGCCTCCTAAAATTGCAGGTGCCCTAAAATTAATGTGCAGCAAAATCATCTTTGACCCTCATATCTGAAAATAAGGCTCGCTATTTCTAAAAGTTAAAAAAAATTCTTACATTTTGTTCAACAAAGATATTTTAAGCAGTAGAAATCCTAAGCATTTATTTATTTATTCATTCCTACTTTACATCACATCTTTTTTCTTGCAGGACAACTGGGAAGATGATGATGAAGATCAAAATGAATCTCAAGGTATGCAAAGTTAAAGTGACATTGCTTTTTTTCAGGCAGACTTTTGTGGAATGTGTAGCATGTTTGTAGCCTTCCTATGCAAGTTTCCAATGTGATATTTCCCTTTTAGAAAAGTCAGAAAAACCTGCTGAGAAAAAGAAGAAGAAGCCACTTGCTGAAAGAATTAAGGAAAAAGAGGAAGCAAAAAAGCAGAAAATGAAAGAACTAGAAGAGGTATGTGAATGATTTTGAAGCTATATTTTGTGATGATGGTTGTTGGACTTCAAGATTTTGTCAAAGGTCAGTATTAGTGTTATGTATTACCTAGGGAGCAGATTAAAGAGGCAGACAATTGCAGGGTTTTGATTCCCCCTATGACATCACCAACCATTTCAAGTTGGTGTTTGATATCAGTAATACTTGAAGTGGCTATGAACATGAATTGTCTTTGTATTTCAGTATTCCTAAACATAGTTGCACCAGTGTGATTTGTCTCACCCCAAAGAAGATCCAATGCAGCTCTAAACTTATCTATGATATTGTTCTCTTGAAAGGCAAGGAAAGCTGAGGAAGAAGCAGAGGATCCAGACCTGACTCCTGAGGAACGACTTGCAGAGAAAATTAGAAAACAGAAGTTAGTACTTTTTATTTCATGCATACATTTGTGTATTAAATGTCTAACTTGACATGCAAGGGTAGAAATTATAAAACCAACAATCTTGCAGCATTCAACGAAGAACGATATGGAGCAATTATTGTGCGAGCAAAGGGAGTGCTTTCTATTAGGGAGCACCAGAGTTTCGTTCCTTGTCCACGCATCTTTTATTGTTATTGACTGATATTTTCCGCTGGTCTAAAGGTTCACATTACAAATTTGCATGGCATAGCAAAAGAAATCACATTTTGCTAACATGATTTGTTGCACTGCGATAGAATGACAACATAATGCACAAAATTAAAAGTGAGTAAATGCACACTTCCTATTTTTCTTCCACTTTGCAACTCAGAATGCAACTTTTAAATCGCAGCATTGTGTTGCAAAAGGATTTCGGCACTACCTAACTGTTGGTTACTTTTAGTGAATAGGAATATTGAAATTTGTTAAATCCAATTACTTCTTTCTTTTTGTGGATATAAGGCAGGATTGCAATCAACGTTATTATGTTTTAAAATTTTTTATAGGCTTGTTGAAGAAGCAGATTTGCTTATAGCAAAAGAAACTTTTGGTGAGTATAGAATCATATAAATTTTCTTGAAGTCCATCACTGGTTCATGATTCTGATGAAAAACCTTTGATTAATGACTTATATTTTTTAAACATGACATGGTAATCAATTGCTGCGAATGCAGTCTGCAAGCCCTCAACTTGATTAAGCCTAATGTAAGTTCTCAATTTTGTACCCAGGAATAAATGATGATGTCCCTGACAAATTGACAATTGACAAGTTTGAACCATCAAGCAAAGATGAGTTTGCTGAATTTCAGAAATTGCTAGTGGAAAAAATAACTAAATATGAAGTATGTTTATCTTATTAACCTTATTGTTGGCATGCATGGAAACTGCTTTGAATAGGAATGATTTAAGTGTTCACATTTTGTTAATAGTAACTTAAATGCCTCCAAAAAGTTGAACACCATGCTGACAGCTTCACTGTAACCCTGGCACGGGGAGCTAATAGGGTGCTATCCTTGCTCCAGGGAACCCCAAGGTGCAGTTTATTGTCTTACCCAGGACATTTTCCCTCCATACAATGCTGTAATATGATATGGAAATAAAGAGAAATAGGATTGTGAATTGAAAAAGGGTATAAAAGTTCTTGTCACATGTCCATCCTTCTTCCCAACATTATTTCAGAGCGTAAGGGGATTATCTACATGGAATGCAATAATTAAGTGCATAATATGAGTTTATGGCCAATGAAACTGACTGTTTAAACTACTTGGTCTCAAGGTCTTGATGCTATTTTTCTTGTACTGTAGGAAGTATATACATAATTCGTTTTTATCTTTTATCAACTCTTGTTATTAAATAAAAAGATATGATATTACAAGTTTTGATGTACAGATACGAAGGACACAATTTTGCGTACACTATTTTATCATTTATCTTGCAATTTTTATTTTACAGAGCAGAGCAGAATATCCAACATTTTTGGAAGCGCTATGCAGAGAATGTTGTGCTGGAAGTAAGTTGAGTTTTTGAGGAAGAAAGAAATATTGAAATTTGATTTCTGTTTCCTTTAATTTGATTCTGGTCCAGGAAAGGGCTCGTCATGCAGTTATTATGATATCTCTTCACATTCTCTCTAACTCAAAGTATATAGGGTTTCATATTCAACAATCAGACAAAAATTAAAGACACTACTTTTTTTCTACAGTAACTTTTTTTTCTCGCAACTATTCAAATTTCTGGTACTTTCATAAAAGATCTGATGTTTTTTAATGATTTTCTTGTGATTTTTCAGTCGATGCTGAAGACATCAAACGAATTTCAAGCTCACTTAATGTTTTAGCAACTGAAAAGATTAAAGCTACAAAGGTATTAACAACTTTTTCATTCAGCATTACATTGATATTTGTTTTGGCCAAACTATGGTATTCTCATATCAACCTTTCGTCTAAAATCAGTCTTAATGTCTTGCCACTCTCATGAGCTTTAATTCATAGATATTAGGGAAATGACTGCTTTGAGGCAATTAAATTTCTATTCTGCCATCAGATTTTTCGTTAGATTCTGAAGGATTGAACTGAAGACTATCTTATTACTAACAAGCACTCGGCATCACATAGGGATGTAATCATGTAATCCTATTATCATGTAGTCACGTGTTGAAATAATTTGGTCATTCATTCATGCAGTTACGAAATCTTGCAATCTTGCAATCTTGTAAAGCTGTAATCTTGTAATCCTGTCTTGTAATTACTTGATCATTCCTCACTACAGCGTTCGTGAAAACTTGCGATCTTGCAATCTTGTAAAGCTGTAATCTCATAATTCTGTCTTGTAATTACTTGATCATTCCTCACTACAGCGTTCGTGAAAACTTGCGATCTTGCAATCTTGTAAAGCTTGCATTGAACTATTTCCTGCCTTTCATCAAGTTTCCAAGTGATTTTTGTGCCATCATTTAGTTTTGTGCGTCTTTCTTGGAAGGTTTCATTGTAAAAATTGATAGATTTGACGTGAATTTTATTCTTACAGGCGGGAAAAACAAAGAAGAAAGCCGGGAAAAAGGCAACTGTAAAGGCAGGACGGAAAGACGATTTTCTTGATTATGGCGATCAATATGACGAATTTGATGATTTCATGTGAACATACCAATGATCGTAAATTAATAAACAAATATTTACTTCTATACGAGTACACGATTCAATTCCATCTGATATTATCAAGATTTTCCACTTTCAAAAAGAGTAGTTTTTACAGCATCAATGCAATTTTCTTAAAATTCTCTGCATACCTCTGGGCTACGTTGTTGTCTCTTTCTTCAATAATCAATCTTTATTTTGTGCAACTCACCAATAATATCAGATTAAGGCTATTATTTGCCTATATTTGGGGATCAATTTCATAATAGTTCTTCATCACAAATATACAATTATTTGCAAAACAACATGGGTGCAAAATTTGATAATTTCTAGCAAAAGCGATGAAACTTAGCCAAATGTGACTCCATACCAACATTTCCAAATTGTCAATTTTGGCGAAAAAATAAGGCTATAGGCGTACCATTTTTGCAAAAAGTTGATGTTCTAAAAATGTGGCCAATTTTGGTCAAAAAGTAAGGCTATTGGCTTACCATTTTTGCAAAAATTGATATTCTAAAAATGTGGCCAATTTTGGTCAAAAAGTAAGGCTATTGGCTTACCATTTTTGCAAAAATTGATATTCTAAAAATGTGGCCAAATTTGGTCAAAAAGTAAGGCTATTGGCTTACCATTTTTGCAAAAATTGATATTCTAAAAATGTGGCCAAATTTGGTCAAAAAGTAAGGCTATTGGCTTACCATTTTTGCAAAAATTGATATTCTAAAAATGTGGCCAATTTTGGTCAAAAAGTAAGGCTATAGGCTTACCATTTTCGCAAAAAATTGATGGTCTTAAAATGTGGCCAATTTTGGCAAAAAAGTAAGGCTTTAGGCTTACAATTTTAGCAAAAGTTGATGGTCTGAAAATGTGGCCAATTTTGGCCAAAAAGCAAGGCTATAGACTTACCATTTTTGCACAAATTGAGGGTCTGAAAATGTGGCCAATTTTGGCCAAAAAGAAAGGCTATAGGCTTACCATTTTCGCAAAAAATTGATGGTCTTAAAATGTGGCCAATTTTGGCAAAAAAGTAAGGCTTTAGGCTTACCATTTTTGCAAAAATTGATGGTCTGAAAATGTGACCAATTTTGGCCAAAAAGCAAGGCTATAGGCTTACCATTTTCGAGAAAATTTGATGGTCTGAAAATGTGGCCAATTTTGGCAAAAAAAGTAAGGCTATAGGCTTACAATTTTAGCAAAAATTGATGGTCTGAAAATGTGGCCAATTTTGGCCAAAAAGCAAGGCTATAGGCTTACAATTTTAGCAAAAGTTGATGGTCTGAAAATGTGGCCAATTTTGGCCAAAAAGCAAGGCTATAGACTTACCATTTTTGCACAAATTGAGGGTCTGAAAATGTGGCCAATTTTGGCCAAAAAGAAAGGCTATAGGCTTTCCATTTGCGCAAAAAATTGATGTTCTTAAAATGTGGCCAATTTTGGCAAAAAAGTAAGGCTATAGGCTTACCATTTTCGAAAAAATTTGATGGTCTTAAAATGTGGCCAATTTTGCAAAAAAAGTAAGGCTATAGGCTTACCATTTTAGCAAAAATTGATATTCTAAAAATGTGGCCAATTTTGGTCAAAAGTAAGGCTATTGGCTTACCATTTTTGCAAAAATTGATGGTCTGCAATAGTGGCCAATTTTGGCCAAAAAGTAAGGCTATAGGCTTACCATTTTGGCAAAAAAGTTGATGGTCTGAAAAAGTGGCCAATTTTGGTCAAAAAGTAAGGCTATTGGCTTACCATTTTCGCAAACATTGATATTCTAAAAATGTGGCCAATTTTGGTCAAAAATAAGGCTATTGGCTTACCATTTTTGCAAAAATTGATGGTCTGCAATAGTGGCCAATTTTGGCCAAAAAGTAAGGCTATAGGCTTACCATTTTGGCAAAAAAGTTGATGGTCTGAAAAAGTGACCAATTTTGGTCAAAAAGTAAGGCTACAGGCTTACCATTTTCGCAAAAATTGATGGTCTGAAAATGTGGCCAATTTTGGCCAAAAAGCAAGGCTATAGGCTTATCATTTTCGCAAAAAATTGATGGTCTTAAAATGTGGCCAATTTTGGCAAAAAAGTAAGGCTTTAGGCTTACCATTTTCGCAAAAAATTGATGGTCTGAAAATGTGGCCAATTTTGGCCAAAAAGCAAGGCTATAGGCTTATCATTTTGGGACAAAATTGATGGTCTGAAAATGTGGCCAATTTTGGCAAAAAAGTAAGGCTTTAAGCTTACCATTTTTGCAAAAAATTAATGGTCTGAAAATGTGGCCAATTTTGGTCCAAAAGTAAGGCTATAGGCTTACCATTTTGGGACAAAATTGATGGTCTGAAAAAGTGGCCAATTTTGGTCACAAACTAAGGCTACAGGCTTACCATTTTTGAAAAAATTGATGGACTGAAAATGTGGCCAATTTTGGTCAAAAAGTAAGGCTATAGGCTTACCATTTTTGCACAAAATTGATGGTCTGAAAAAGTGACCAATTTTGGGCCAAAAAGCAAGGCTATAGGCTTACCATTTTCGCAAAAAATTGATGGTCTTAAAATGTGGCCAATTTTGGCAAAAAAGTAAGGCTTTAGGCTTACCATTTTCGCAAAAAATTGATGGTCTGAAAATGTGGCCAATTTTGGCAAAAAAGTAAGGCTTTGAGCTTACCATTTTTGCAAAAAATTGATGGTCTGAAAATGTGGCCAATTTTGGTCAAAAAGTAAGGCTATAGGCTTACCATTTTGGGACAAAATTGATGGTCTGAAAAAGTGGCCAATTTTGGTCAAAAACTAAGGCTACAGGCTTTTCATTTTTGAAAAAATTGATGGACTGAAAATGTGGCCAATTTTGGTCAAAAAGTAAGGCTATAGGCTTACCATTTTTGCACAAAATTGATGGTCTGAAAAAGTGACCAATTTAGGGCCAAAAAGCAAGGCTATAGGCTTACCATTTTCGCAAAAAAATGATGGTCTTAAAATGTGGCCAATTTTGGTCAAAAAGTAAGGCTATAGGCTTTCCATTTTTGCAAAAATTGATTGTCTGAAAATGTGGCCAATATTAGCCAAAAAGCAAGGCTATAGGCTTACCATTTTCGCAAAAAATTGATGGTCTTAAAATGTGGCCAATTTTGGCAAAAAATTAAGGCTATAGGCTTACCATTTTAGTAAAAAATTGATGGTCTTAAAATGTGGCCAATTTTGGCAAAAAAGTAAGGCTCTAGGTTTACCATTTTTGCAAAAATTGTTGGTCTGAAAATGTGGCCAATTTTGGTCAAAAAGTAAGGCTATAGGCTTACCATTTTTGCACAAAATTGATGGTCTGAAAAAGTGACCAATTTTGGGTAAAAAACATCGCCATAACCCTGCTTCTTTGCCTAATGTTGACGGTTTTTATAGATATAGATAATAACTGTTGAAAACAAGGAAATAGTGTGTAAGAAATCAATGTTTTTTTATTCTTAATCTGAATTTGGATACGCATGCACCCATGTAAGCAGATAAGGAATTAATTACAACGTACATTTTTCACTAACAATCATGTGATGCATAATGCTGACAATGTGAGAAATTTAAATCAATCTGTATATTTGTCTAGAAGGTTAATCAGTAACATGCTGGTATAATTAAAAAGCTAGGATGCAAGTACATCAAGCTTGTTTTTATTGATAATAGATTCATAAATGTTTTTAATAAGATTCGTAGAGGATGTAAAATCTGGTTTTTAAGGACAACTTGCCATTGGTTTTCTATAGATCTGATTCAATCTGCCTTTTATTCGACATCTTGATTGTGGTTAAGTCTCATTTCAATCTGGCTAGCCCGAGTAGAGAAACTCCAACCAAAAGAAGGGAGTTATGATCCCTTGATTTTGGAAATAGAATATGGCTAATTCTAAAGGGAGGTTATAACAAAGCATTCAAGATGCGTCATAGAACATTTGCCAAAAATAAGGTCCCAAGATTGGAAATTGATCCAAATTGTTAATTAAAAATCGTGAAAATTCAACGGATTAATCGATTCTTCTTTTCGATTTGGTCATTAGGGATGAATCCATATCGTCTGGAAAATTGTGTTAAGACTTGGGGAATTTACAGAGCTTTGAGCAATTATTTTCCTTCTGATTAAGGGCAAAAGCCGTGGCTAGTATTTCTATCATGCTGTTGATGATAAAAAGTTGATGGTCGCAACAATTATATGCAAGCCTCTGCTTTCGCTTTTTTTAAAACGAAAAACCCATACGTTAAAGGTGGCAAAGAAAATGGTTGTTCGACTTTCTTTGGGTGCAACACTGGCAGCTTATTGTCGGCTTTAAGCTCAAGGATCATACCATTGAGCAGTATTTCCCTGAAAAGAAAAAGTTTCAATCAATTATAAACGGCAAATTTGATAAAGATTTGATAAAGAGACTGCACATGGCTTTGGCAAATTGGGCTAAAGAGAATTTATTGGCTTTCGGTGCAGCCTAAATCTAGAAATGACCGAGAAAGGAGCAACGCAAAACTGCAGGAAAGCGAAGCAAATACGACCATATCATTTTGAACCATGCTTTGAAGAAGCCCCGTATACCAAGGCGAAAAGTATGCAAGATGTATATGAATATATTATATCAATCTAGTCGTATTTGCATCGCTTTCCTGCCGCTTTGCGTTGTTATCAGTGCAAGCATTCCTGGAGAATCCGGTAGAAAGCCTGCTACTTTGTTCTTTATTTTGCTTGTTACATATAACAATAGAAAGGCCCCGATTGTCCTCAAAATAAAAACATTCTAGAGAGAGAGAAGCTTGAAAACCTTGAAATGAACAGAATAGAAAACAGAACTCACTTTGATGTGACGTCACCAACAGGCTCAAAAATAAACGCGTCCGCTTCAAGTTTTGCTAAATTGTCGCTCAAGCTGAAAACAAGGCTGCTTCTTGCATCGAGGTTGATTGCGATGACGACAACATCTCCATGGTCATAGGTTTGGCTAAAAGAAACGAAGTGAAACAGTTTAGGGTGGGGTCAACATTTATGCCAATACATGTATAGCCTAGAAAATGCGTTCAACGTTCATCCGCGTTGCTGCATCTGCACACCATAGTAGCAGCAATACAATCAAACAATCACTCCATCAAGCAACTAATCATTTAATTACAAGAGCAATGAAGCAATCCATCAGTCGATAAGCTAGTCAATAAATCAACAAATAAATCATTTGTAACTCATTCAAACAATCAATTGTTCAATTTATCAGGCCAAGATTCAGCTAATCAACTAATCAATCAATTGATCACACAATCAAGAGATTCCTTGTTCATTTAATCAGTCAATCAATTAGACATTCAGTTGAGACGTATCATAAATCATGTGGGTAGGGGAAAGCATGTGTAATTGTTGACCAATTAGCGCAAATCAATTTCCAACTTGCTTTCATGTGCAATTTTCAATCCACAACTGCCTATCTATTTTCGTTCACCTAGCGATTGTGCAAAGTTATTCTATTATCTTATCAGTGTTGATATATATCTATCTTATTATCTTATAAAAAAAATTGTTTTGTTAGTATAGTTTTTATTTTTCTGCTCATTGAGCAGTTATCATATTTGAAAGATGTATGAGTTATTTAGTTGCATTAGCCCTTACCTGCCATATTCATTGACACAATGCGCATATATCCTGGCTTGCCTTTGTGGCTTAAGGGATCCAGTTACATTCAGAACACGATGGCCAACTAGTTGCTTATACAATACAGACACCCAATAATCCTAGAAACAAATTAAAATTGTAAGTAGATTAACAACAACAAGCATTGGGTAGTCAACGGAGGGCTTGAACCCATAACTTCTAATCTTGTCTACAAGGAATCTACTTAATATGCCAACAGGATCTGAATAATGAGAGCTTGGGTCTAAATGCTTCTTTTACAAATGTTGATTTTACTCACTGGATTAGGATTAAGATCAACGTCTATCAGTGCATAGTGACCACCTAGGAGGCTCTGACGGATGACAACAGAAATGCCAAGTCTTGCAGCAAGGCCAAGTTTATCCAGCCATCTAACAATAAAGAAGTGTCCATCAAAAACAAGAAACAAACAAGAAATGGACAAAGTACACAGTAGAAATACTAAAATTCTCAAAGTTCCCAATTTTCAAAACGTTAGACTGAATTTGTTCTTACTAGTAGTGCTGACAGCTAAAAAGAAGATTTTTACTGAGTATGGATATACAGCAAACCCCGTCAGATATCCACATGGTACAATGCAAATGCCATCTAGCACTCAGCACATTTGAAACTGAAGGAGGCGATAAAAATTTTTTCACTGGTTAATTGTCATGGTCATTGAATGGTCTACCTCTGTTGTTCTCAATCTAGCACCTTTGAGAAGTGCTGTATGTGCTAGCAGTTGCTCTGCAAAATCTAAGAGAATGTACCTCTTTCTGAGATGTTTTAGACCCGTCTTCCTCTGACTTTGAATATTTTTGACATGTCTGCTAAGAGGTAGAAGAAAATTATTTGTATAACAACATTGAAAAACAAGCAAATACAAAACTCACAAGAATCCTGCAGCATATCTATCAGAAAGTCCTTCCTTGCCACCTCCATAAGTACTACCAGTTTCTCCAATCCAGATTGGTGTATTCTTGGTAGCCCCCTGTTGGATCATGGTCTTTGCTTCCAATGTGTAGCTGAGAAACTTGTCCAGGTAAGCTGGGTCTATGAAATCTGCAAGTGTTGCATTATCACTTGCACCATAATAACTGTGAAATCAAAATTGGAAATCGATTTATCAACAATCTTGATTTTCCAACCATCAATCAGAAATTGCTGCTTGATTGTTTGCATCTACATGAAACGGAGGGAAATGTGCCCCTCCCCCAGTGTTTTTAACAAGAAATTGGTTACAATGAAATAGATCATTATGGTGACAAACATTAATTCATATCCAATAGTGAATGGTATTATTTAACGAAAACCATAGCATGTTGAAGTATCAATTCCTGGATGAAATTAAAAGCCTCCAGGTCAACTTACAAGTGAAATGTAACAGCATCAAGAACACCAGACTCAATATTGGCCAGAAATCTGAGTTGAAAAAAAGAAAGAATTAATATTTTCATTTTCATTTCTCATCAATCTACTCTATATACAATTCAAAACATGCTACAATACAATTAGAATACAACATATCATAATAAATTAATTACATAAGACATTACAAACTGAAAAGAAAATATTTGAAATTGCATATAAAATAGACTGATTAAAATCTTTTGCTTAATGATTATAGATGTATCATGAAGGAAGGAGCTAAAACTGAATGAAATGACCAAAACTTATTTTTGTCTGATACTAGTTAGAAAATGGATCACCTGCGTTCCAAGTGTTTTCCATCTGCAGCAAGTTATCTGTCTCTTTTGGCTGTTTGGTCATATGAAATGTTTGATACTTTGATAAGAGTCAGATAAAAAGCTGTTTCCAATAGGCTGAATGTTTCATGCAATCACCATTTTCATAAGTTGATTTGCCACAGTAATAAAGAGCAACAAAGATCAGAATTGGTGGTGCAGAGTAGCTCTAGATTATCATTAATGAAAAGAAAGATTAGAGATTTATCATACTTTGAAAAGTAATGGTCCCTGTGTAGCGTAGCAATATCTGGTCCATAAATATTTGGCACATCTGCACCCTCTTCCGTGATTACAACTGAAAGCAAACTAAAATCTCGTGCAAGTTGATCAGGTGGGATTGTAATGTTACGATGGCCAAGATACAAGTCTGGTTCTGTAAACAAAAGTGCATGAAATTATTAAATGTGCAATATCTTATGCAAAATAGATCAATGTAAAATACTGCTGACTGATAAAAATGGCTTAAAAAATCAGGGAAATACAAAGCATTTCAAAAGTGGGGGGGGGGGGAGAAGTCAAAGGGGGCACATGACAACAATGCAAAAAACGCAATTTTTGGTTTGAAAGATGGCATTTTTGGGTTTTGAAGGATGATTTTCTTTTATTTTGAAGACCTGCCCTCGAAGTTTTAAATCACGATTTTCTCACCATTTCCAAGTTCGTAGTTGACAAGATAGCCTTTGCTAGATGTATATCTCATCAACATGATAAAATTTGTTGGCTCCCATGAACCATCAGCTTTTCTTTCCAATGCGTTTAAACCAAATATAAACTTCCATTGCATTTTCATTGCAAACATGTTTATTTCATCCCATTCTGTGCAGTTCATTCTATACTTTTCTGAGCTAAAGTCCAGCCCTGTCCAATCAAATACGATGTCATCTTGTTTCGTACCCCCAACTCTCAAGTACATCATTGGTCTGTTTATGTTGATTTGAGACAACCCTTCACATAATGCAATAAACCTTGTTGAGTTGAAGGGCAATTTTTCAAAATCACTGGCAACCTGTGCAGCTTCCAATGCTACAGAAAGGAAGGCTGTATCAACCTGTGCGAAGAATAAAAAATGGCAAAAATAACCTCCATTGATAATCTTTAATCTTAACTCTCTCATAATTTTCCTTAACTGTTTATTACATCTTATCTTAAAATGTCTATTTGTTGATGTCTGTTTTATGGTCACTTATCAAACTCAAAATTCCAGACATGTTCCTACAAAGAGGGAACATGGGAGGGACATCCCTTGGGAATTTGCTTTTCCATGAGCTCATGTCGGTACATTTTCACTTATGAGAGCTTTAAATAATTGAGTAAAGGACACCTTGTTAGGTTTTATCGTCAGATTAATGGCAATTATTGCATTTGAAGTGTTCATTGCATTTTAAGGACAAAGGTGTTTGCGCATGCATGAAATGCACTCTTGATCATCCAGTCTGCAGAGCGTGGCAATTGCATGAGACAATTTGCAGCAGATCAAACTGCAACCCAAAATTTAGCCCTTGGACGCACGCATGGTATAAGTATAGGTATAAGTATAAGTTCACCTGCAGTGTCATACTACTTATGACCTTCCATCTTAAACTCAACACAATCAACATGCCTCATGCAATCATGGGAAAAGCTGTGTGGCTGTGCGGTGCATCCAAGAGAAACACCCCCCCCCCCCCCCCCCCCCGAAATTTTTCATTGCACGCGCGCGATCTTGTTGAGTTCTGCCATGCTCTGCAGACTTGGGCGGCGAGACGGGATTAAATATCTGATATCATACCTCTGCAACTTTTGCTGTTGTGTTCACCTCCACAACAAGGCTATCAGCTCTACTGAAGCAACTCAAATGGAACATACACAATGTAAATAATGCGAGAACAGCGAACTGCATATTCATCTTGTTGCTACCTTTGGGTAAGTTCATAATCATAACAAAACGAGGGAAAGTCCTTCTTTGAAGAAGGAGCTAAATTGAATTGAATTGAGAAATCAATTGAGGCTACGTTGAGACGAGGCTCGTTGAAACGAGGTTTGAGTGAAACGTTGCTTTCCTTTTGTCTTTTCAGTCAAAGCGTGGAGGAACGGAGATCGTTTAGTTGTAGAAAAGCCTAAAAAATACAATGATGGTAAGTGTATTAGTTGCTTAACTCAAATTAACTATTATCCTATAACGAGAAAGATTCTATCGAAGTAGTTTGATAGCCAAGCCATTATTTCGTTTAATTTTTTTAAAGGGAGCTTGTTACTTAGGCCCTCTGACATCCATATAGTTGTTCTGTAAATATTTTCGTTTAGGTTTTTTCTTATGCCTTAAGAAAGGCTCCCGTTTTAGCCTTAGGGGTTGTGAAGCTACATTCTCTGCCAATGCTATTATCATGTTGGGCTATGTTGGCAATGGTCAAGAATTTTGTTTTCATTTTAAAGAATATTCTAAAAAATGTTGTTTGAAAATGCAACCTCTGCCACAATTTAAGAAATGCTTGTATAAGAGATTAGTAGAATGGATCCATTTACTTTTAATACTAACACGAAAATTCCCAATTTGGTTATAAAATACACTTGAAGAAAGCTCTTTTATTATTTCATTAAAGTTTACAATTAGATATAAAGAATAAGATATGATGAATGAAATATTACAATTTTACCAATGAATCAGAACTTTACATCAAATAATTTGTGAGTATGTTACGTAAGAGTCTGAATTAAACATTGGCAATTTGTTTAGTATATGAAACTAAAGATATGGTAATGGTATAAGATCTAGCAAATACAGTGAAACTGTGGATTGATTTTGTAACTTTTTACTTGCAGCGTTATCTATTGTTAGTTGCCCTTGTTGGCTTTGTGTCTGGTGCAGATTTGGAGGCAAGAGCAAAATTGTTAGCATCAAAGACCATTCTCAATCATTTTATCGTTGAAAATAAAGATCTTACAGTTCTATATAAGATATATAATGTTGGGTCTAGTTCAGCATATAATGTTGTGCTGAATGATGTGTCATTCCCAGCATCAGATTTTAAGGTTGTCAAGGGGCAAAGTTCAGTCCAATGGAACAGTATTCCTCCAAGTGGAAATGTCACACATGTGCTGGTCCTACAACCTTTGAAAGCTGGATATTTCAATTTCACTGCTGCGCAACTTTCCTATGATATCACTGATGGAGGTGAAAAACAAGTAAGTATATTTTTATGTACATTATTACAAGCATTCCCCAAAAATCCAGTAAGTCTGATATTTTGTTTTTTAGCTTCCAAATTTATGCTAACAAATAGTTACATTGCTGTTAACCAGAATGCAGAGTATGGCAATGGCACACCCAAGATAATTCTTAATACTTAAGAAAGCGCACCTGGGCGCCCCTCAGAATCTGAAGTTATTATGTTTGTGCAGTGGTACCCATAGTGTAGTGGCGCACCTGACGATTTTTGTACGGTTTTTGCGAACCCGCACCTGAGGTGTGGTACTGCTGGCGCACCCAAGATCTTGTCTAGATTGGCCATACTCTGCAAAGCGGACTGTTAAGGTACCATTGCTAAATCAGAAAATAATAGGATTCCTAACACAGTATACTCTATCAGGATTCCTAGGTTTCTGAGTGTTGTTACTTACCTTTTTTAATTTTTCAATTACTCAGGCTGCATTTACTTCAGCACCTGGTGAGGGTGGCATCATGACAGAAATTGATTTCAATAGAAAACATTCACCTCATTTGGTAGGTACCAATTCAGTGATATAGATGATGATTATGATGATTATAATTAATGATGATGCTATTGATTGATTGTGATTGATTGTGATTGATTGATGATGATTGATGATTGTGATGCTTTTGATGACGAGAGAAACAATTCAATCACAACCACTTTGATTACCTAAAACTCAGTTGTTCATGCTCTGGCTTGATTTGTGGCCTTTCATTAAAACACCCAATGTGCCAAATATAAAAGATGTCTGGAGCTAATACCATCTTGGTTTCTACCAGCAGAAGCCTTCTGAAGCTCCTAAGCACTTAGGTTGAAGAACCTTTGTATCTGGACTAAACCGCCTTGGAGAGGCTTGTTTTTTCAATTTGAGCTCCCCCTCCTGTCACCAAGGTATGATGAAATTGAATCTCTGTTATCATAGAAAGCATTCACTATCCTTGATGCCTTGTCCTCACATTTCAGGTGGAATGGGCAATTTTTGCTGTCATGTGCACTCCATCCATCCTTATTCCATTTTTGCTTTGGTTCAAAAGCCACTCAAAGTACTGCACTGAGAAAACAAAGAAGGCATAAAGGACATCCATTTAAATTAATGCTTTTTTCATTAGATGTTTTATAAATTTATTGATACAAATAGTCATTTTCATTTCATTTTCCCAAATCTATCAATATCTCATTTTTAAGATCTGTAAATTTACCTCAAAAATGAAATAAATGACTGTTTCTCTAAAATGAAATAAATGACTATAAAAGAATGTAATATTCCATGAAAGAACTAGTTTTCTTCTGGGAAAGTTAAAAAATAACAGGAGAAAACTTGGCTGAAAATAGTGCTAGAAGAGCCACTACTTAAAACCATTAAATATTATTAGTTACAGAAGATCGGAGCACATTAAATGGAATGCTTTTTAATGCAAATAGTACCAAAAGTGTTAAGGTAGTAAAAAACTTCCCTGATTTTAAGCTGATACAACTGAAACTGGAAAAGATTAATAAAACCCAAAACTAGACTGCTATTAAGTTATGACCTTCCACAAGTGTAAAACTTAAGAAACATTGCAAAGTTCTAGATTTTGCTGACCAATATTGTGGTTGAGGCTAGTATTTGTGGTATACTTGTCATTAAAATGGAAATCAAATAATGAAAATTTTGTTTAATGAAATGAAAATGGAAAGCTTACTTGTTTTTATTCTCTTGTGACTTTCTCAGAGACTTATCATTGGTCAATTCCCTTCATCATGCCACAAATAAAAACACATTCGTCCAAAGAGAACTGGTTAGCAGTTACCCAGAATTCTTCTCACTGATTAATTTCAGATATTTTGAAACTTTAAAATGGCCTAAAAATCCGCGATTCGTACAAACGAGAAAACCTATCGTGTTAAACGTAAAAATGATACATATTGCAAAAAATGCGAAAACACTATCGAGCAAACTGAAAAAGGTATGGAAAACTTTTGGTCATGTAAGCTAATCTCCGCTTAAAGCATACCAAGCTTAACATTAGCTTTACATTAGCTTAACATTAATGTGAAGATGTTTCTACCTGTAATTAAAGAACCCGATAAGACATTGCTAATTAAACACAGAAAATTTATCCTGTTATCACGCCATTAGTTAATGTGAGAGATGATTGGTAAAACTCATATATACCTAAGCTCTTTCGAGACTTAAAACACAACAGTGGACCAAAATCAGACAAAAGTCAAGAAAGATCAACTTGTCCCTTCGGAGTTTTGAGTCTGAGTTTTGTAATATAATTCAAAAGGTTAATTTAGTATCATGTTTTGTGTCACTTTACTTGAAATTATGTTTAAAAGTACTCAGAAAAGGTGGGGAGAATATCAACGACGGACTAATATTTATGGTTCAATGTATCACCATTCTATTTCTAATGATCAAAATAAATGCTAACACGGAGTTGTAGTGTCATGTTTTTATCTAAAAAAATCACAAAACTTTCTTTTTACTACCATAGCTACATATTATATTCGCTAATATCAAAGTCTCGTTTTCGAGTTGGAGAGTTAGCTACACTGAAAAGGAAGTCATCCTTACTGCCAAGGAGGCTTGCCGTTCCCATCCCTGCAGCTGAAGATGAAGAATGCTTTGAAGCAGATGCCATTGATTTCACCGACGACGCCTGCTTGACTTCGGCGTTTGCGCCGGCTGTACTCCCGCCAGACGTAGGAGGCGGGTCGTCATCTGTTGGCGCATCGTCGGAAGGTGGTAGTTTTGAAATCTTGCCATAAACAGCCATGGCCTGATAATATAAAAGTAAATTGTTAGCCTGGAGATTCTCACAGAATTAAGCAACTGAACGTTAAATGGTTCAGCAGGGAGGCACATCTAATTTTGTTGATGGGGGGTGTTTACTCTAGCTGGACCGAATTCCACTGTATTTTTTATTTGGGACCCACTGGGTGTGACAAATTAAAGTAGAAGGTGATTGAGATTTTCGTCTGATGTGTTCTGGACCGATTTTTTGAAAACACCTCTGTTTTGTTTATCTTGCATCGTTCTGAATGTTGTGGTTTTTTTTTAGGCTTGTAAACCAAGTTTCTTGATATATAAAATATTAGGGGGTGTTACAACCCCTTATGTGCGTTCTTGTGGTTCAGTGTTTGTAAAATAATAGATGAGCTTCTTACATAAAAAGAAACCTTACCTGGGCAACCATCCCAGCAACATCACCAGTACTGGATGGTAATAATATAGTGTTGTTTGTCTTTGCTAAGTTCGAGAAAGCTTGCACATACTGTTGATAAAAAATGAAACATGCTATAAATCACGATACACTATTTCGTCTTAAGCAATCCACTAGTACGTCTTAAGCAAGTGCTTAGTCATTGCTATCATTAAAGACCATAACAGCGAAAAGAACAATGTAATGTGCTCTTGAATCAGGAAAGTTATCACAAAATGTTTACTCTTTAAAATACCAAAGTGTCTACAAATCGCAAGGAATACGAAAGAGCAAAGAGTTTGTGTAACTGCAGATATTGTCGCGAGGTAAAATAATTACTTTATTACGAGGCAAGATTCAGAATTGAATTAAATTAAATGAATCGAGATGTTTTCTTCCACGTCAAGTGAGAATGAAACTCGTCCCAAAATGAACACGTCTCGAGCAGAACTAACGATTTTGGCAACGAGAGCAGCCAATCAGGCTCTGTTTGTTTTATGTCGCGTTATATCAATTTCAATCACAAATGAGGTTCTTGCTGGAAAAGACTTTGAAATGAAATAAATTTCAATAGATAAAACAGTGAATGCAAATCATACCTGTTCTGCAATTGATAATGATGCAGCTTGGTTTCCCGACTATAAGAGTGAAACAATTTATATGAAAGATATTGAAACCAAAAAATACGCATAGGAAGACATTAAAATATACGATGTAATTTTACTAATAAATCCATTAACCCAATTGACTCTTCAACTTACCTTCGTAACGATCGATGGACCATCCTTAATTCGTTCGTTCTTACGTTCGTCCGGTCGTTCGTTCGTCCGGTCGTTCGTTCGTTCGGTCGGTCGTTCGTTCGTTCGTTTGTTCCTTCGCTCGCTCGTTGGTTCGTTCTTTTGTTATATCCATCGCTCAATTGCTTGCTAATTCTTTCGTTTGTTTATTCATTTATTCTTAATTCATTTATCCCTTCGACTACTTTAAACCCGACTTGACAGATTCTACAGACCCACACTAGAAGGGTCAAATGTCGCACTATACATAGGTAGCAGTGAAGTGGAGCACATAAAAACCTTACTTTTTCAGAAAGGGCTTTTGATATGAGGTTGATAGCCTCTGCTCTCGCTTTTGCCTTTGCTAAAATTGCATTTGCTTCTCCAGTTGCACGATTTATGGCAGATTCCCTTTGACCTGAGGGATTAAAAAATAATAGGATAAAAAAAAGAACAATATGATGGATACTAGATTATTTGCAAAGTTTGCGAGTTGCTTGTGAATGAATATATATATGCTCAAATGCTAGATAACATAGCGATAGTCGTCATTTCACATTGTTTTTTAGATATAGTCTAATTAATTGTTTGTCTGTAAAACGGTTAGAAAATTGAAAATGATATCAAACCTTCTGATTCTAAAATGCTTGCTCTCTTCTTTCTCTCAGCCTCAACCTGCAGAATTGAAAGGCGGTAAAGATTAACTCTATAACAAATTCATCATTTTCTTGTTCACCAAATAGAACTATTACTAGTTATTGATAATTCATTGTCTGTTTATCAAGGTTTCTTTCAAATAGAATTAACTATTCAAGAAAGAGATACAATCATAAATATTAAATGTGCAATATCACCTGCATTTGCATAGATTCTTTTACTTTTGTTGGCAACTGAATATCACCTGAAAAAAACGGAAAAATATACTGTTTGTAAATAAATTTACTGGCTGCAAAAGAGACACATTTAGATTGTTGCTCCGTTATTTATGTGCAAAACAATCACTTTGAGTGCTTTCCAAACATTTATAATGTAAGATAAAGCATACATGTACAAGGATAATTATGAGAGAAAAAACTATTATAAGCTTTGAAAAAGCGTGACTTACGAATTTCATATCTCAGACACTTGATACCCCAAACTTGTGCAGCACTATTAATAGACTCTAAAAAAATGAAAAAAATTAATGTCTTATTATGCCAAATACTAGAAAAAATTCTATTCCAGTGGGTAATGAAACAGTTTTTTACAAGAGAGTTCATACTCCTGTCTCATAACATTATGTAAAATTGTAAAATAACAATTTTATATAATTTATTAAAATCAGAAATCATCATATCATATAGAATCTTTTTAATTTTATCAAAAATCTTACCAACAATACTGTGGTTAAGTGTGTCTCTTTCTTTAAAAACATCATCCAGGCTAATTTTACCTGTAAAAAATGACATAAAAATAAAGCAACCAATGAAAAAACAACACAGAGTAATCAATATCATAAAATGCAGCTTTATCAAAGTTGTTTATGATTGGCATAAATATCAAACATAAAACCAAAAATGATAAGCATTTGTAGAATTACCCAGTTCTGATCTCATGGTTGTTTGTGCAAGTTGTGTGATCGCAAATTGCGGATCCTCTACGCCATATGATGCCTGTACATAACAAAAAGGACAGAAGCGAAATTTTAATGATACCAATACATCTTTTTGAGTAATACTGGGGATAACAATTGGTGAAAAGTAGATGTATTTATTTTTTGTAAATTTTCTCAATGGATAAATTGATCGTTCAAGACGATTTTTTGATGCTTGAAAGTAAAAACTCATTTAAGTAATGAAAGGGAAATGAACCAGAAAAGGAATCATGAAAATATTACCTTGTATGGATCAACAACTCGAAAATAAAGAACACCATCCAGATGCAATGTTACATTGTCTAAAAAAAACAAAATAGAATATATGTTGTTTTATTTATCGCCTGTGCAGTGTTTGACTGACGGATCAGTTGAATATTTGGATGACTGATTGTTTGATTGGTTGATTAATTGATTGATTGTATGATTGATTGCAATTTTTGATTAATTAATTAATCAATTGATTTATTGATTCATTGATCAATTGATTGATTGAAATATTGTGATTGATGCCGAACTATGAAAAAAGTATTAGAGAAATTACCTCTGGTAATAGCTGATTGCTGTGGAATCTCAATTGCTATTTCTTTTAAGCTTTGTAAATATTTGATTTCATCAATGACTGGGATAAGAATATTTAAGCCCTAGATAAAAAGAAAAATATAAAAAAACCAAGGAAGATGTAATTTGTAGACACTTACACTTGTGCTACTCTTATACAGAATTAAAAAGATACATGATGTTGGGAAAATTTGCTATTTCAATGCAACTTGAAGCATTCTCTCATGCACTCTGGTCTGATGCCATTTCTTGAAGACATTTCCTGGAGTGGTTCCATGATAGACTTTCATTGGATGTTAGTCACTCCAAAGAGTTTATAAAATGGCTTAGAAATGTAACTAGGATCTTAGCTATCACATTTTAATTTTTTGATTGATATGTGACCTCAAATGGAGTCAGATAAAAGGAAATGTTTACACTTACTGGCATCAGGGTCTTGTGAAATTTTCCAAATCTTTCTATGATCCATGCTTCTTGTTGTGGTACAAATTTGATTACCTAAAAAGAGTAAAATAAGTCACATGTGGAATTCAGTCTTGGTCAATGTGCCAGCATAATTTTCTCCCTAGCACTATTGCACATTCCAGTAAATTTTCCAAACGCATATTGAACTAACTGCAAAAATCTACAAAAATGATTTAAAAGTACAGATCTCTGTTCTCTTGAGATGCATAAATTTGTTCCTTAAATGACATCACACTTTGTTAATAAATATAATTAAAATTAATACTGACAGTGTTAACAGGCATCGCCCTTCTTTTTCCAGTTCCTGACATATAACTAGCTGATAGAAGCTTCTGTAAATTTCTTGTTGCCTACAAAAAAAGAAAGAATGCGGTTGAACAAACATTCTACATAACAGTGTGCAATTTGTTTTGTGATTATTACACATCGTACTTTGTAGTTGGTACTATATATCAGTAAAATATCTATGAATTATATTAAAAATTTTAAAATGAGAATGAACTAAACGGAAAGAACCTTTATCTATCATTTACAGTTTAATATTTAAAAAGTTAGCCGTTGCATAGATTCTAACTGGAACACCAAGATGTGCACCTTTTAACGAGATCGTCAAAAATTATTTGAAGCCCAAAATACGTTGCTTTCCCTTTACACAAATTCAAATTCATGTTATTTAACAACAAATTAAAGATAACTTGTAGGTACTTGATAAAAATGGAATAGTAGTCTAGGTTGTAGCAATTAAATTATTACAAAATAAGTTTGCACACAGCACAAACTAATTAATTAATTTATCACCTTTCCCTCAAGTAGCGCATCTTGTCTCAACAAATTTCTTGATTGTCTTGCAAACAACGATGCCATCTTCTTAGTACAGTGTGGGTTGAAACGAAACTTTCTTTTTCAACATAAACAATCAACTCACTTTTTTGCAGTAAGTGATGCAACACAAGCACAAGACAAGGAGCTCTTTTTGATTTGCCTCTCCTTCATAACGAAGCTAATCCTATTCAATTGGGACTTCTTCGAAGTCATTTGACTCTCGACCACTTCCGGGTGCAAGATGGCAAGCGATCCTTTAGGGCCGGTCCAGAGAGAAAGGGCAGAATCTGGGGGCGACCTTCTTGCATCTTTGACGAAAGAAGCGCAGCACTTGAAGGCAAAACTAGAAGAAGAAAAGAGAAAGTTATATGATGCTGATCGTGAGTAAACTTTTGGGTTTATCTCGATATCTTTTCGTCAAGTAAACAGGCGCTGTTTCCATTTGTTTACCTGTGAATTTTTTTTATTTACTTTTTTGTCCCTCAAGTCGCTTATCCTCTAGAACATTAATAAGAGAATGCTTGTCTTCTTGGTTGATTTATAGGTGAGAGCACTAAACAGTGGACAATAAATTGAGGAATAAGAATTTTTTGGAGTTAAAAACCATGCATATTTATTCAGTAATTATCCGAGGGCAGAACAAGTTAAAACAAAGCATTGTTTCGGAGGGCGTGAGCGGACAAAAGAAGCTTTTGTTTTTTATCACCAACCACTAATGCATGTTTATATTTTCATTGGTTTTCATCATTTTTATTTCTGTTTGTTGTTAAGGATAGTCTCATGACAGTAAGTTGTTTATGATAGTCTCAGCAGTTTTATTGTGATTTTAGTTGAGGCAGTTTCTGCAAAAACTCAAGAGGTGCCACCTCTACAGTTGAAGACAAGGAGAACGTTGAAAGGACATCAGACAAAAATCTTATGCTTAGATTGGGCATCAGATGGCCAACATCTAGTGAGCAGTTCTCAGGTAACAGTTATTGATTTAAAGCTGGAACATCAGCATATGCCACTAACTGCTTAAACATCATTCATTTTTTGATGAAATTTTGGAAAAGTTTGTCTTTTCTCATATTTCAGGCACTTCTGACATGTGCATTTTCTATTTCAGGATGGAAAAGTAGTGATATGGGATGCATACACAACTAACAAGGTAAGGGAAACTATGGCTTTTCAAATGGTAACTTTTTTCAACTCGGACTTGCATCAAAGGCAAATTTGATTAAAATTCTGATTTTTCGTATTGTTGCTCATCTATAGTTTTTATTTTTAGGAAGATATGATTGACACAAACTCAAGTTGGACAATGACTGTGTCTTATTCACCTTCACAGAAGTTCATTGCCTGTGGGTGAGTAATGTTGATGATTATTGATTATTGATTATGATGATTATGATTATGATGATTATGATTATGATTATGATGATTATGATTATGATGATTGTGATTATGATGATTATGATTATCATGATTATGATGTTGATTATGATGATTATGATTATGATTACAATGATTATGATTATTATGATGCTTGTGATTATGATTATGATTATGATGATTATGATTATGATGATAATGATTATGATGATTATAACTTTGATGATGATCATTTCTTTCAGCGGACTTGACAATCGTTGCACATTGTACAATGTCAGCCTTATTGAGAATGAAGAAAGTAGACCCCATACAGTTGCCACTCATTTGAGTCATGTGACATGTTGCTCTTTCACAAAATCAGACCATCAGGTGAGAATTTTATCATATATTAAAACATGATATTGAACTTTGATAAAATCCAACCATTAATATTAACTTAAAGATACAAATGAAAAACTACACACTACCACAAAAGACTTGAACATTAGAAGCAAAATTGGGTTAGGGTTGGAACCTTCATTTAGGTGGTACTTTTTAGAGAATATATTTTGTAAGCAATTGCTTATCCTATTTTTCATAAGACAGGCCTTTAAGGATAGTACCCTCGGGCAAGGTGGTAACTCAAGATTGTGCCTCTCTCTACCCAGGAGTATAGACTGGTACCTGGTCCGTAGTGATGAGAGCTGTCTGTGACTGCACCCCGCAATATGCACATAGCAACCGGGGAAGTGTAAAGTTTGTAGAGTTGCCTCTGGCTAATAATAGACTAAAAACCACCATTTTCCTTTCCTTAACTGTATACCATGTTTTGTTAACTATAGAATTTGGCAGTGTGCCGAAGCTAACGCTGTTTTGTCTTTGGGGTTCTTTTCATGCTGCCTATCAATGCATTCCATTGCAAACATTTTGAACTCAGAATAATCCAAATGTTGATCACCAGATACATCGAATTCTGCAAAAATATCTCGAATACAATCCTTATCCATGCTGAAAAGGAAGCCAAAAACTTCGAATTCATGGGCTGAAATCGTCCCACTTTGGTCCTCATCGAGAAGGTCGAAAACCGTTCGCGAATGCCTGTAAATGAAAGTCTTGATCATGTTGTCTTTGACTGCTATGAGAATGCAAACTAGCAAATAGAACTCGTTGAAGTCAATTGAGCCTGAGCAATCTGTGTCTAACATGTCGAAGACTTTGTATATTCGACTCTCGTCCAGATCAGTAAACCTTTTCATCAGAACTCGAAATTGTACATCGTTCAAAGAGTGCTCGTTATGAACATCTAGTAGTTTAAAGAACTCGTAAAGAAGTTTAACGTTTCGACCCGGTAATAAACAGTACGTCTTCTGCAAATGCATTGTATCGAGTAAGCGAGAAGTGACCTTCATATTATCTGTTTTAGAAGATTTATTTTGTTTCCTGCAGTTCTGATCAAAATCTTACAAAAGCATTGTCATCTGGAACGAACTCTAATTTGCGCCAGAATTCGAATCCAGAATCGAATACTAATTCTTGCGCGAAATAGAACCTTTTTTCGATTATAGAAATCCCGGTATTCAACATTTGGACACCATAATCATTTTATGTGATGTAATGCAATGTAATGTAATGTAATGTACTTTAATGTAATGCAATGTAATGTAATGTAATGTACTTTAATGTAATGTAATGTTATGTAATGTAATGTAATGTAATGTAATGTAATGTAATATAATGGAATGTTATGTAAATTAATGTAAAGTAATTAAATGTATTGTACTGTATTGTACTGTAATTTGATATAAATTCATACAATCTGAAGTAATGCACCACCCCTCATTAACTAGATATTCAGCTGCTGCCTAAGAAACTGATAATATAATTGCTTAGGTCTTATTTTCTTTAATGAAAGTGTAACATTTTTTCTGTAGTTAATAACTGGAAGCGGGGATACAACTTGTGCTTTATGGGATGTCGAGTCATCAACAAAAATTCGAGGTTTTAAAGGACATACCGCTGACGTTTTGAGGTAGTTATGTAACTAGTTTTTACATGTTAATGCGTTTATTGATTCCAATGTATTTTCACTTCACACCTTTGTGTTGTAGGGTGTTGAAAGAGCAATTGTCTCATTACCAAAAAAATCCCCTTTACTTCTTCATGTTTCATCTTTTATGGCCTTTTTTCATTTTATGTTTTATCATACCTTTTCTGCACCACTTGATATTGATATAATCTCGATTATGTTAACACTTTAAGATATTAATGTGTAATTTCGATCTGACAAACCTTTAATGTATAATTATTAATTATTTCAAGCCTTCATTTCTCCAATCGAATTGGTGGAACAACTTTTGTATCCGGGGTAAGTCGAGATTTCCTACCATTTTTACAATACTTCGATATTTTAGAGACTCTCTCTCGAAGGCACAGATTAAAGAGTGAAAAAATCAAAGCTCATAGGTAGCGGCAACTTAAACTTTCAATTATTTTCGAAAATTGCTTGTGATACGTTAAATACTTGTATTAATGTTTTGCTCTTCACTCAAACCTCTGCTTTTTATCTTCTGTTAACTCTAATCATGGCTCTATGTAAAGAGGAAAAAAATTAAAGCAGTATTCACATATATGGGAACTTAATACGCTATCAACCAACTTAAAAGGGTACGGTCGGCTGATGTTCGCATTTAGGCTAGGACTCTGAATAACAACTTCAACCCTCGCGTTCCACCTTCAGTGATTAACACAGCTCCTTCGACAGGACATCGAGTACTGAAAATAAAACAGCAAACATTTCTCGTAGTTATCAGTCAATCTATTATTGTTTTCAAGGGATCAGATGAAAGCGTGCGTGTTTGGGATTTAAGAAATGGTCAATGTGTGCAGAGTTTTGAAAATCACCAAGCAGACGTGAACTGTGTTAGGTAGGTTGCTGTCTTTCAGAATGTTTCCTTTTTTTCCTTCGATCGAAGTTTGGTTTTGTTTAAATGGCTTTGGTCCATATTTTAGTATTGCATGTTTTGATCTATTTTCTATTCTTCATTGCAGGATTTTCCCAAATGGTGAAGCAGTAGCGTCAGCATCAGACGATGCAACGGTAACCACTTTCAATTTTGTTGCCTGAAATTTGCTCCAGCTTCCTAAGGCCTAGCATTGCAATGTTGGTAAAGCAATTTAACTAGAAACGGCTCAGACAGGAGTATAGAAAAGTATTCAGCGCACCTATGGCCTACATGCTCAAGTTACGTTTTAAATTTAAACAGTAACTTTCAACTCTAACTATAATATGCAAAACATTTTAACATTATAACAATACCTCATGCTGCTCAAAAAAGTAGGTACCTTTTCCTCAAGATTTGCAACTTTCCAGCAGTTGAATTGCAACTTTCTAGCGAATATTCATGATTTTGAAAAGAAGAATCAATAAAGTATAACGATATAACTTAAGGGTGTAACTTTTTATGAATGTGGGACAAAACAAGTTGAAGCCTAATGTGCACGTTGAAGAAGTGTTGGGAATGCAAATAGTTCTTGTAAGGTTGTATGGAAATGGGGTTTGCAAAGGTAATAGGACTTGAATGGGGGAAGGGATTGAAAATTTAGGGCAATTTGGAGGACAGGAAAGAGGAGACGTAAAGCTGGAGCGTTTCTGAAATTGTTTTTTGTTTTGTTTACAGCTTCGTTTATTTGATCTACGAGCGGATCGAGAGATGGCTGTTTACGGCAAAGAAAGTATCTTATTTGGTGCATCTTCAATCGATTTTTCGCTTAGTGGTAAGCAATATCCTATTAACGTTTATTGGGCTCGCTAAGGTGGCAAACATTCTTCACGATTGCCAGGCTAAGAATTGTAATATCGCCCTGGTTCTACTTTAGGATTGATTGTGGCTGACTAGCATTGATTGAGGCTGATTAGGATTGTTTTGGATTGATTAGGATTGACTGGGATTGACTTGACTTAATTTGGATTGATTAGGATTGATTAAGATTGATTGGAATTGACTGAGATTGATGAGGATTGATAAGAACTGATTGGGACTGATCAGGATTGATTACGATGGATTAGGATTGATCAGGATTGATTAGGATTGATTTGAGGCACAAACAAGCCAAAGGTTTATGAGAAGTCATTTTGATGTATTATGTAATTTCAGGGAAAAGTGCTTGAAATTGCGAATGCAAGTAGAACAGTTCATGCTGTAATAGTTATACCTAGTAACATTACTGTTATGCAGGCTCCTGTTAAAGGCCAGACTTATCACATTCTATACCTTTGGTCTTCTAGGAAGGCTGTTAATGGCTGGTTATAATGACTATCTGGTTAGAGTATGGGACACGTTGAAGGTGAGAAAAGTATACTGAATAATATTCTTGTTTTGATTGGTTCCTCAATGACTGACAACAATAGATGAAAATGGGGAACATCATGGCAAAGCAACCAAATAGCATCTATCATGATCTCTATGGTGACTTTCAAATTGACCAATCAAATTTGCTACAATGATTACAATGATTGGAATGTGCTAAGAACAAGAAATCTGTTTAGATGCACTGATCGTGTTTTGATGCGGTTTTTTGATGCATTCTATGATTGATTCAGTTTAATCGAGAAATTCTGCTCCTTCTTATCACGATAGCATCGACCTAAAAGAAAGTGTGTCTTTCTGTGCTTTTTGTTGGGAGGGTAAACACATTTTTAAGAAAATTGCATTGCAGTGGCCCGTTTTGCTTTAAAAGATCTGAATATCTTTTTAGCTGAGATGGCGAGCCTTTTCCAAACTCATCTCGCTTTTCAGCGCGACTAACTGGTTTCGTTTCTGAGATCTGCTTCCTGTTACATCAACATAATTCTTACCATTCTTAAACACGTCTCAAAATGCTAATTTTAGTGGATTTTTTTGTAGATTTGTGAGGTAGCTGTGTTGTACGGTCATGAAAATCGCGTTAGCACTCTACAAGTATCACCAGATGGGACGGCAACTGCAACAGGAAGCTGGGACACCAATATCAAGGTAAGCAAAGCTTAAAATCCGTTTAGAACTCAATAACAGAAGGGGAACAAATCGTTTGATATTTTCGTGGGGAAATATTGAGCTTATTTGGATGCAAAAACAACAGTTATTTGTTTTCAAAGAATAGGCCATAATGTAAGCCAGTCACCTTGGAGGTTTTCTAGTATCAACAACTTTCCGTAATAAGGATGATCGTTTATCATTTTTCTACAGATCTGGGCATAGGATTAAGATGAACATGTCGAGTTCACGTGGAGAAGGCTCTTGATGGAATCGATACTGGCTCTGGTATTTCACGTTAAGGCTGGCTCTGTTTGTGAATGAGGCAGCGCCTTTTGATGAAGAGATTTTGTGAAACAAATCACTGATTGTTGAATCCTAACTGTGTATAATACGAGGAATCTTTAGCAGTGTTTTTAATTTTATATTTTTGATAATAGTAGACTCCACTATACCTTAACTGTTTCAACTGGCGGAGCTCAAATTTACACAGCTTTTCTCATTAATAGAAAGCGTTCTGTTCTGATTGTGCTAACTTAATTCATATAGCTATCGACAAGTTTTGAAACGTTTGACTGCCATGAAATTGCAATATTCGCCTGAATAGCTGAAATGAGATAAGTGTGCTTTTTTGATTTCTACGTCCGCTACCCGGCAGTCGAATTTATTTCAAATGTATTCTTGATTGAAAGAAAATGCCAAAAAGATTTTAAGGCTACGCTTACACGAGCAAAAGTGGATCGGATCTAAACTGGATCCGATCTACTTTTGGTACGGATACGCTTTGCGTTTACTCGAGATTTCGAAAATCCGATCAGGTTCTGGTTCGCTATCCGACCTACTTATGAATCTCTTCCAAAGTAAATCCAGCTTAGATCCGTACTAAAAGTAGATCGGATCCAATTTATGTCGGATTCACTTTTGCTCGAGGAAACGTAGCCTAAATTTCCCCTCAAGACGGTCTCTTTCTGGATCCCATTTCTTAGTGAACGCCCTAGCTACATATCGAGAATGTGTGTAGCAAAATGTGTTAATTATAACCACGGTGTATTATTTGTGATTAACTCGAGAGATGCATGAATTAATTGGTAAATTATGCATACAACTGTAAACTGTAAATGATTTTAAGCTAAAATTTACCAATGTTAACAAAAAATGTTTTGTTCGTATGGCTCATAAAATCTTACTGTTGTTGTACATAACTATAAACTAATTTGCGTTCGCAGCTACCGCAAATGCTCCATTAAGCCCCCCGGGGGCTTATTTCATTTTCGAGGTTCTAAAGGGTGTTTAATAGAGAGGGAGCTTATTAGAGAGGGGGGCTTATCTGAAAAAATCAGAATCAATGATACAGAAAATCATTTGTATCCTCTTTTACTTTTTTGGTTTTTTTCCAAAATGGCTTCTAGAGACGCTGAAGACAGAACTGGAAAAGAATATTTTGATTCTCAGTCAAATACATAGAACTAGAAATTTACCATCTTACATTGAAATACGTCATGAGGTATTGCTAAATCTACGCACTTTACTCTGTAATCTTTCTTGTATGTAAATGGGGGGGGGGGGTTAATAGAAAGGGGGGCTTATTACAAATTTTTGCATGGAAAGGGGTGTTTAATAGAGTATTTACGGTATTTGTGATACGTCTTATTTGATAATTATAATAATGATAACGCCTTTCAGTGTGGATACTCTTATAGGGGTGTGTATTAAAATACTATGAGCTACATTAAATACTAAGAATAACTTAACATTAATATCTATTAATTATTATCATCTATCATTAACAATATTATATAAAAAATTAGTGGCAATTATGCAGAATCTAAGAACAAGAACCTAAACAAAGAAAATTTCTGAATATATGAAAATTGGTAAAGGATTTAAGCCTAAACTTTTTTAATCCAGTGCTGAAATCGACGGACTTATTTTCAATTGCTCAATTTTCTAAATTCTCTGAGGCTCTTTTAATAAAATTTTTAACGGTGAATAAAATTAAATCATCTAGTTGAAGATTTTTTAAAATTTTCGCAAAGATTTATTGGTGAATACAGCCTAAAAAGATGTATAAAATTGGACCGAATCGAACAATTACATTTGAAAAACACCGTAAAACTACAACTATACAACTGATGACCGGTAGAGAGGGATTAAAACACGACAATCTTTTGTACATCGTATCAAATATAATTTCACTGCACGACACAAGTTGTTGAGTTTCGCACACGCCCGGTTTCTATCGTCTTTTTCCGTTGCCTTCTCGTCGGCTCTTCGTCACTGCCGCTTTGAAAAACGATATTTCTACCGTTCATTTCGTTATAACTTCGATTACTATAATTTCGCCTTCGATTAAAATATTGATCGGTGCTTTTCGAGCTCCGTTTACGTCCATCGTCCGATAATCTTTCTTCTGCTATCGAATTTCGGTTTTGTTCTGAGCTGCTCCGTTCGGAAGGCGAGTCTGATTCGTCGTAAGAATCGGTGTAATCTGCTGATGACGATTCTTCTTCGAGTTCATCATTCGTCTCTTCTAATCCTTTAGCGACGAGCGAATTATGTTTACCATATCTCGGCTTGTTTCGCCTGCGACCGTAATGGCGAAGACGACCGTTAGCTTTCGCATCAACTCCGTCGATTCCTTCCTTTACGGTTAATTGATATTGGACAGCTTCGGCCAGTTTATTTACGATCCTTTCGCTATGTTTAGTGTTAACTTGGTCAGATTTTGTTAGAATTGCTAGAGCTTCTTTATAATAATTGATGGCATTGTCGAAATCATTTTCTCTGAAGTAAATCGCTGCGAGGCCCTCTGTTGCCAAGCAAGCTTCGACATGGTCGTCGCATTCCTCGCAATTTTCAATTGCGTTTTTAAACGCAACCTTAGCTTCGTCGTATTCTTCTGTTTTCGAATGGGCGTATGCTAAATTGCAGTATGCCTGGCCTAGTGAACGTTTATCGCCAGTTTCGCCTGAAATTAACAACAAAACATGTTGAGGACAAATCAATTCAATCTCTGCTATACATGCTAATATAATCATGCCAAAATAAAGTGGATTTGACACGTTTTAAAGGGCGCAATGGAAGATATTTAAATTGTTCATACTTTTATATTAGAGAGTGGTTTAAGAGAAAATACATAGTACTCGGCTCCTCAAAAAGTTGAAAGTTCAGTACTAAGTTTCTACAAGCTAGGAAAGTAATTGACAATGCTTTGTTGCAGAAATTACCTACAATTCTTTATGAAAACACCTGTGTTTAATAAATTCATTGCTCGACGAATGCAACAGGGCATCTAAGGCGCAAATTAACCGAAAATATCATTATCCTAAGAACTGCGTAGTAATTAAAAATGCTAAAGAAAGCAAAGGATAAAAACAGTTCGTCTCGCTGTCTGTGACGATTTGGACGAATCTACTGACAATGTAAGAGGAACATCCTACAGATGCTGATGAACAGGCATCCCCACATTCCCAAAACTCGTTATTTTATGAGAAATATTTTTTCAAAGGGTTTCGAACCCCTCATAGCCTTGGCTATCGGGAACAAGGACAAGAGCCCAATACCCTAAATGAGACATTGTCAGTATCCCAGGCAACTGTTCAAGCTTGCAGGAATCCCCTTTTGGAATACTACAACATTGGATTAAAAAATGATATCAAAAATTACCGAATTTCCTGATAGCCATGTTGTGAAAGGCAATTGCACGTTCATAAAGTTCTAAGTGATTCAAAGCTGCGCCTAAGTTCATCAAGACAACAGCTTCTAGCATTTTATCTTTATCTTCTCGCTTCACTTCTTCCAGTGCATGGTATGAATGCTCAAAGCATTCACTTGCTGATTGGTAGCAATGCTCAGAACTATACAGTAGGCCAATATCATGGTAGATTTTGCCTGGTAAAGAGAAACACATTGTTAGCAAAGCAAGTTCGTTTATAAGAAACTTACAAGTTGTAAGTTATAAGTAACATCTTATAAGAAACTTTATGAGGAGGCCAATGAGCAGCTAAGGACCTTCCAAAACTGATTAAAAATCTCTTGCTTTTTAGGCAATTTTGGAAAATAAAATCTGGCTTTACTTTCAATTTTTGGAAACTAGGAGGGTAGAGCATAACTTTTCATCACAACAACGATGACTACTTATAAAAATACTAATAAAAGTTGGGGTTTTGAGGGGGCCGTTAAGACCCTTATTATTATTAATTTATTGTGCAGAAGGTATCAGACTGCCTTATTATACCCAACAAAGAATATCCCATTTAGCACAAAACTACTTTGAAAGAGCCCTGTATGCTCCAATGAAATATTAGCAATATATCATATAAATCTGTTATTACTTTCCTTCCACATTTTCTTGGTATTTCTGCCTCACTGCATTGCTCCTTATCTCTGTTAATTATTGTCACAATTATTACCATCAGAATCCAGAAGACAGCCCTTTTTTGTTCTCTACTTTATTTTTTGCAAAAAAATTAAAATTGTCTCTACCAACCTTTTAGCTTTGGATTGTCCAGCTCATGACAGACTTCAAGAAGCAAACTAAGTGTTTTACTGCATTCTTCCATTTCCCTTAGCTCAGCTTGGAACATTGTCAACTGGCTTAAGGCAATAGCTCTGTTTTCATTGTCATTTGTTTCGTGATACAATTCTGCCACAATTTTCAGTTTCTCAGCAGCTTCTCTTGGTTTCTTCAATGATTTGTAGCTGATTGCAAGTTTGTTAAGTGTTTCAATCTATAATTTTAAAAACTTGAAATATTAGTATCTGCACAAGAAGCAGACATGACAAGGGGTTCGTCTAGATGTTCTTTTACAGGGGAGGGTGTATGTTGATTTGCTGACAAAATACCCCTCCATGGCCAAATGGTCCTGTTTTTGAAACATAATATTTTCCCTGTGGGGTGCGCCCCATCACCCCACTGTAGCTATGGCCCTGGGCATGCTTAAAGGAGCTGTTGGGCAAGAATTTGCTGACTAAGCAGGTGTGTCCTTATAATGCCAACAAGCCAGATTCTGCCTGATACTTGGGGCTAAATTAGGTCTGATTTCAGTAGCATGTGATTAGCAGGGCCCCTGACAAGACTTTAAATTTGCGAAACATTGATGCTAAAACTCTTGAAATGCTTTGTGAAAATGTGTACAAGCTGAGTCTCAATTAAAAGATTGATTCAGCATATTCAAACTGTGTTTTCAAATTATGTCAACAAACAAGTTGGCGTCTCATAGCTCAAGCCCAGGGGAGTCATCTTGATGTGGGGCTTGTTTGATAAGCACGGTTGTTCAACTTCCCATAAATGAATCATTTGTTACAAGGCACTAACGGGTGCTACAGGAAATTTTTTATTTAGATAGGGAGTTTCTTCAGTTTTGGCAGGGCAAAAAGTGATATTTGTAGAGCAACCGACATCACTTTATTACCAATTGAAACAAAAATAACGCCTCCAAAAAAACACTCAAAAGGAAAACCCTTTAAACAATCGAATAATCGTACAAATATGCGATTATTTTATACCTGTAAAGGGATATTATTTAGTTCCCTGTATGCATTTGACGCCTTTTCATAGGCCGCGATTGCATTCGCAACATCCCCAACTGCATGTTTTGCTACGCCAATGTTGTATTCCAAATCAGCAAAATTCTGAAGGCCATCTGACATATCTTCAGGTGGTACAGCACGTGTTAAGTATACTAAACCACGGCTTGGTTGCCCCAAAGCAACTAGACTTGAGCCTAAATTAAAAGAACAGGCCCGAACTAAAAACTCGTCGCCATACAGCTCAGCCTTCTCCAAAGCATGTGAGAAGTTCTTCGCTGCATTAGTCAAATCTCCACTTCGTAAAGCTTCATGACCTTGCTCAGTAAATTGTCTAACATTCGAGTAAACGATTGTTTTTCTTTGCGACGACATATTTAATGCATTTTTTGTGAATTATGTCATTTTTTATCATGTAGATTCCTTCCTCCACCATCTCAAAATCGAAAGTTCTCAATAATGTTCACCAACAACCGCAACAACAAAAGCAAAACGTCATTGGATTCCATGACAACATCAAACATCGCACTTTCCCATCAAAAGTAACGGGTGTCTTCGGAGGCATTTTAGAAAAATTGGACATGTTCTACCGTAGCTCTTCGCCTTTTTTCAAACGTATTGTTAGCAGCCGCTAAAATTACTTGATCAGCTAAAAGTCACTTGATGCAGCGTCGATGAAAAATTACGAGGAAGACAATTTCTTCCCTCCAAAAATTGTGTTCGAGACAATAGAAAAAGGACCCTTTTTGCAGGGGAATATTGAACTCTGGGAGACAGGTTTGCACTAATGAAATGACTTTCCTTTTCAAAAAAAACCCATATTTTTACGAAATTTTTTTACGTAAATTGGAGTAGTTCAGAAACCTTAGGAGTGAATCACAACTGGAGGATTATCAAGGGCAAACTTTTAACCTTTTTTTAACTATTGACTAAAATTTCTCGCCGTTACATACTAACTCTAATTTAGATACAACTTGAGAAAACAGATAGAAATCACACAAAATTAGACAGTCCTTATAAACAAGTAAATTTTACAAAAAAAGAAAGTTGATTTTTCTAACCAAAAGTCTTAAAATCTTCCTAACCAACCCTCTACAAAACCTACATAGGTATTCGCTTGTTTAAACTAAAGAACACTAAGTAAGAAACAAGTTTTAAAAAGAGTTGTCTTTTGCAGACAGTCACTGAATGTTTCGCAATATTTCAAGATGGAACTGATTCCATCTTAGAAAGACATTCCTGAATCCTTCCTTCAGCAATAATGAATCTTCTGGTGGTTCTTTCGCCTAAAACTTCTTCTTTCCAGAGTACATTCTTACACTGTTTAAGAAAGAAGACATTTGATAAAGTTTGATAGAATTTTGATATGCTTTCATAGAATGTTCATAGCACATTCGCGGAGTTTTCATTTTCGAACTACAGATGTTCTTAAAAGTTATATCCATTTCTAAATAACATGGAATCAAGTAATGACTAGGCAGAAAGGTTGCCAGAAAAGAAACATGCAAGAGAAGAAAAACAAGGGCCTTGCAATCAGCAACTACACTCTTTCCCCGCACAAAATCAGCAATCATTGAATGAGCAATTACCTTTGCTGCATGAGAAATTGTGCATACTGTATCTGGTCATCATTTCCTTTTATTGTGATGATGCGATCTTTGATATTCGGGTCTGGCTCTTCAATCTTTATATCAGCACCTGATCTCATTCTACGAAAAAATTTCAATAAGACTCTAGAACATGTGCCTGCTATGTCAATCAAACTGAGATTTTGGTGGGCAAAGACAAAGCGAGTGGAGCGGAGCTGTCAATCAATTGTCTCTCATTCCTTTGTTTTTGCCCACCAGGGTGTCAATCAAAGTCACATGTTTTAGAAACTCATTAATGTATTTAGAAGCGACATGTATTGATTTTGGTTGGTTTGAAGAACAAAGGATATCTGTGTTGTATCAGAGAAGGATAGAGGAAATGATTAGTAGACATGGTATATGCAATCTTTTCATTTTGTCTTGTTTTCTTGCGCTTTGTCATGCCACAAAATGCCTTATAGCGTTTTATCCCGCGTCTCACCGCGTTTTGTACCGCAGCTTACCGTGTTGTGCTGCGTCTGCGTTGTCGCGAGGTGTAGCGTCTTCGATGCAAAGAAATCTAAAAAGCAAACTAAAGCTTAACATAAGCATTTACTGCACCTTATGTTTCTGATTCTTTCTCCACCACGCCCAATGATTGCACCTGCCAACTGTTAAAACGAAAAGATCATCATGAAAACGGAATCATGACTATTTTTTTAGGACGTTCTCGTGTTATTTTGATGCAAACTAAGCGCCTGTGCTAGCTGATATATTGCTAGCATTCTTGAATCACTAAAAAGATTATTTCAATTCAGCACCGAATTGAATTGAGTAAAGGAAATTGGCAAAGCAACAACAGAAGCTGGAGCAAAACTTATAATATATTTGCTAATATTTTAGCCTCAAGTGAAGGGTTCTTCAGAGCCATTTAATAAAAAGTCTAAACTCAATCGGTGAAGGAGTGACAGATTCAGTTAATGGCACAAAGGGGAATGGATGGATAGGTATACTCTCTCCTAGCTAAAGGAAAGGACAGAATTGGGTTAATTTCTCACCTGCCTTTTACACAACAGGAGTACATATAAGCAAAAAATCCAGGCTTAAATTTGAGCATAGTGAAAGAATCGATCTAAGCTAAGCACACAATGCTTAAAACTCACATCTTTTGGGATGGTAACTTGCGTCGTTTGTGCACCAGATGGGTCTTAAAAGAAAAACAAGATTAATCCAAATCAAGGTCTCATCCCTAATCGAAAGGACATAAAAAACATGCCTCCATAGGCCTTTTTTCACCATAGCAGGAAAGTCGACAGCGTACTGAATTTATTTATATTTTAAAACAAATAGGCATTACAAGTTACAAAAGAATAGATAAGTTATTTTCATTCTAAACTAAGTTACATACCTTGAAAATCGGTGTAGTTTCCTTCATCAGTCTGCAAAAACAAAAAGGTGTTAAATTATAATACATAAAATGTTATTTTTGATTTGTAAATAAACAGGCGGCAACAATGTCATAAACTTTCTATTTTATTGAAAGATGTTCGGACAATTTCTTTCCAGTCCTCGTGCTTCCTTTTTAGAATTGCTTACTTTGAAAATTTCTCCCTTCCAAAATTGTTTACTTTGAGAATTGTTAACTTCTAAAATTGTGTACTTTTATTTGCCCTAACATGAAGGTCATGCTCTCTAATGCCGAAAGCTTTAGCTGAGGATACCTACTTCCTAAAACTTCGCGATTTAAAAATGTTTTAAAGCTGTTCAAATCTCAGTTTAAAACTTTTTTCAAAACCTTCCCTCCAAGAATATGAATAAAATCAAGGGCATATTCTTACTAATGCTTGACTTACCATCTGTGACGTGAATACTCCATCATCGGCAAGCAGGCCTCTTCCTCGTCCTCTGTTGAAACCGGGGCCACCACCGTATCCTCCACGACCCGGTCCACCGCGTCCGCCACGCATACCGCCACCTCGCATGCCACCAGCGCCTCTCATGCCCATAGGAGGTCCACCGCCATATGGTCCAGCTGTGTAATCATCGTAATCGTCCTGAGCAGCAGGGTCATAAAGCGCAACTGGTCCTTTGATGGGAGTCTAAAAAATAAAGAGATTTCAGGCATCAAATGCGTGATAGAGATTCGGTCAAATTGATGAGAAACTCGACACACACAAAGTAAGCGTAAATTAAAAAAATCTCAGCTCAAAAAATACCTTTGACATTGTATCAAGAATAGTTTCCATTGCATTGACAATTTCATCCGCGGAACCTGTTGATATGAGATTTACCCCTTGTCAATATTGCGATTAGGAAACAACACACGAAGATGAAGATGAAGATGATGATGATGATGATGATGATGATGATGATGATGATGATGATGATGATGATGATGATGATGATGATAATGATGATAATGATGATAATGATGATGATGATGATGATGATGATGGTGATGATGGTGATGATGATGATAATGATGATAATGATGATGATGATGATGATGATGATGATGATGATGATGATGATGATGATGATGATGATAATGATGATAATGATGATAATGATGATGATGGTGATGATGGTGATGATGATGATGATGATGATGATGATGATGATGATGATGATGATGATGATGATGATAATGATGATGATGATGATAATGATGATGATGATGATGATGATGATGATAATGATGATAATGATGATGATGATGATGATGATGATGATAATGATGATGATGATAATGATGATGATGATGATCATGATGATGATGATGATGATGGCAATGATGATGTTGATAATGATGATGGAGAGATGATGATGATGATGATGATGATGATGATGATGATGATGATGATGATGATGATGATGATGATGATGATGATGATGATGATGATGGTGATGATGATGATGATGATGATGATGACGACGTTCGATGATGCTGATGATGACGACGATGATGATGATGACGATGACAACTATAATGATGATGATGACGAAGATGATGATGATGATGACGACGACGATGATGATGATGTCTATGTTGATGATAGTGAGGTCGATGTTGATGATGATGATAATGACGATTTAATCTCAAGTCTATTGGCATACTTACCAGCAATTGCCACAACTCTTTCAGTTGCAAGTGGTAGACAATCTGAGAAAATCTACAACATGAAAATGACATTTGAAATCACAAGCATAATTCAAGAAACTCTAGATACTGCTTTCAGCAAAGTATGGAAAAGCCTTAGACAGCGTAAGTAACGAGTATTTTTCAAAGGTAATGGATAAAATGGCGACACAGAGGAACGTTGTCTTTTGAAAATATCAAATTCCATGAACTGACCTTTATCTGGCATCCCGTGTTCTGAAAATTAAGAAATGAGAGAATTAGATTCACACAAAGATAATTGACTTGATGGTGTAATCATTAACTGGTCATCTAGTTAATTGACGAAATGATGAATGAATGCATGAATGAATGAATAAATAAATCAATAAACAACCATGTAACTTACTAAATAAATGTATAAATAAATAAGTAATAAATACGTATATAAATAAATTACTCAATCAATTAATTAGTCGCTTAATTAAGCAACTAATCAACCAAAAACAAGTCCTTGAACATACTCATCAATTATTCCAATCATTTAATAAACAATTATATGAATCAATAAAAATAATCAATCACACAATCCGAATACCAATCACAATATAATTTTTATGGTGAAGAAGCCAACTTCCCTAATTGAAGAAACATAACACAAATTTTTGTTTTTGATTTGCTTGGTAAGCAAAAATTGCAAATAGAAATTCAGATTCAATTTCTCCCACCTCCCGAAGTTCTTTGATTTTTGCTCCACCAGTGCCGATAATACTTCCTGCTTGACTTGAGTGAATTAAGAAATTTATTTCATACTGTCCTTGATTCAGCTGCTTGTTCAAACCAGTGTAAGGGGGCTAAAAGAAGACAGACGAACATTCAAAACAATTGTCCTTTTGCTTTGCCGTTATCAGGTGTTCAATTAACTCCCAGACCAGGATACTTGCAACGTCCAGAAAAGAAATGCGAAATCACTGTATAGTGTGTCAAATGGCGTAAGAAATTATCTCTTGATCCATAAGATAGAAGATCCATATCATCAAAAATAAAAAGTAAGATGCTCAAATATCATCAAAAATAAAGAGTAAGATGCTCAAATACCTCGCCCATTTGTGGAAAGCACTCTTTGAGAATGATGACTGCATTTTCCTCTGAAGCTTGAATTGATAAGATTCTAAAAATGCCAAAAAAATAAGCAAAAATATAAGAATAAAATATTTACATTTATTAACAACACAAATATCTTAGCTCAAAAAAAAACAACAAAGTTTTGAAATTGAGAATGTCGAAGATAAACGCTTCATTGTTAACAATTTTGACTTGAAAACAATTTTCCGTTGCTCCCAACGTAAGTAAAAAAGTCGAAAGGATAGAGTAGATTCAAGTCATAAAATTTGTTCCTTATTAAAACCGACTCGTTCCTAAAAGAGAGAGAATCAATGATTCGATTGATTCATCAAATCGTTAGCTGATTCGGTGAAATGATAAGTCAGTATTTTCTAAATATGGCGCAAGCAACGTTTAAATGTTTTTCACTTGACAATGTGTTGTCAAATGTTGATAAACATCAAAGAAATGCTGTCAACTCTTGTTATAAAAATATTATTTCACTATTGCAAGCGACAGCAAAAAGATAAAGTGTAAACTTCAAACACTATTCAATCCGAAGGTTTTGACGGATTAGAGAAATAAAAACAAATATCTAGAAATTTGCAGGGAAAACTGCGAGGTTTTTATAAAAAAAATATAGCAAATAATAATAATTTTTCAAATTGCACAAGAATGACATTTCAGAACTGTGAGCACATTGCTTCAATTGCCTTGCAGATTAATTTTCAAGCGTTACAAGAGAAATTTGGATCACAATAGTTTTATTGATTGCATTTTTAAAAGCGCTCATCAAAAATAATTTTGATTGAGGCTTAGAAATTGCAAATCATTCGTACCATGGACGTTATACCTTTCTTTTGAAAACAATGCACCCACAGTTTCTAATCCAGAGGCGTAACGGCGGATGAGACACAGAATTTCTGATAAAACTGATCAGGCCTAAACTTTTTGATGGATAAACATCAGAAGATTCCCTTCAAGTTATATCAAACAAAATAACACATTTAGGGGTAACTAGTGGCTATAAGTACACTTAGGAAAAAACATTTCGCTCTTTTTCTAAAACATCGCTGCTAAGGAAAGCTTTTCGACTCAGATGTAATCCCTGTTGTCTATGAGGAGAAACCTTACCCGCTTTCCTTTGCTTTTCAAGGGGTCAAGAATCCATCGTTTGTCCATCATAGTATACTACTCATCTAACCCTATTTGCTCTCTCCTTTTGCTTCTGAGACAGGTCAAGAGGCCACCCTTCCCACCATCTTGCTACAGCACCGCAGCCGTAGCCTCAATCCGCAATTCTTCGCTACGCCTCTGTTTAGAACACGCACACGGAACAACTTACGCAGATAATAACACAGGAGACAAAGACACGACAAGGCTATAAGAACAAGGGATACACTAAAGGATCTGTTGGCAAAGTTCAGTAAAAGGAAATAAATCCCAGGGAACTGGGACCTACCGCTCTGACGACATGGAATCGGGAACATTGACTGATGCACTGTACTAATGGGTGGTAAGGGAGGGCCAGAAGACAGGGCGACATCGTGTCATGGAGCCATTGGTGATATGGAAGGGTATCCAGGGTTTCAGGTAAATCAGGGATTGATGTCAAGTGCAGGAAAGGAAAAGATAAGCATTCAATTAGAAAATTGAAAACTGATTCAATACCTACAAAGTAAGTTAACATTTAATTGTCGAAAAATGAGCGATATTCCGTTATAAAGTTATGCTCTATCAAACAAACTGGAAATTTTCCCTAATTCCGCTGACAACCCCCCTCCCCCAAAACAACGCTTCCCCAATCTCAGAACTTTATAACGGAATAACGAGAGGCCACCTTTTTCCACCATCATTAAAAGTATAAACAAATATAAAAGCAAACAAAAGGGCAAAAAAGGAGGATCTTATAATGTGTAAACAATATGCTAACTGAGTTTGTAGGAACATGTAAGGCATGAAATCTTATTTGGGCCAAGTATGGACACCCTTCCTTATGTACATACAACTATATTCCTTGCGCATCAAACATTACAACATTTTAAGTATGAGAATATGATAATGAGATAAATCATAAAATCTCTGAAATGGGTCATAAAAACAAAAGAGATCTTATCTATAAGTCCATACACCTAATCTTGGGAAAAACAACCTGATTGGAAAGCCAAAGGTATCAGAATTTGGTAATTACGTTTTCTTTTCATCAAAGATCTGCAATAAACCCAAGGCAAACAGAGTTTTGGGTTTATGTTTCTTGTAGGAGCAAAGGTGCTTTTTCAGAATCAGATATGACCTGCTCAATGCTAAACATTAAAAGCAAAATGTAACAAAACCAGAACCACGACCAACCTCACTTCTCAGTCGCTTGATATTCTGTCCTCCCTGTAATGATAAAAAGAGAATAAGAACATTTTGATCACGGAAAAAACAGATCGAATTCTCAGGTTTTTGGGTACACATGTCGGAGTTATCTTACTTACAAATTCCTTTTTTCAGAATTCTAAGAAGGGGGGGGGGGATGGACTGGAAAATATTGCCACGGTTTTTTTACGGATTGAAATAAATGGCAACTTTCAAAGCAAATTCCTGTGTTTGTTCGATTTTATTGAGTTATCCAGTCACTTGTTTGTAAATGAAAACGAATACAGGTAATGCAAGGAGAGAGAGACAATCTGAATGCAAAATAAAGACAAAGGTCACCTTTCCAATAATGCCACCAGCATTCTAAAAGCAAACGAAAAATCAATTAGTTACAACCAACGAGCTTTTCAATATTTTCGTGGCATATTGCCAATTGATTCCCCATTTCATTTTGCAATTCTTTTTACACGGTAAGTTTCAATGAGTAAAACTAATCTACAAACTGCCCTGTTTACAAAAGAAAAATTGAGACATTTCCAGCAATTTCAAACAATCTATACATAAAAAGGTTAAAAAGGATAAAGTAGAAGGAAAAGTCAGGAAACGACCAAGACAGATCATTTGTCATTGACTTCTTGAATGGGGCAAAGGATTTGGCTCAGTTGTTAATTAATAGCGGGTATGATCTTGTGGCTAGTTCTGGATCACGAAAGACGTGCTTAACATCACCCATTGAAAATAAAGTCGCACATTGCAAGCGCAAGAATCCCAGACTGATCACGTGCTTCTATACAAAATAGCGAGACAATGACGTCATCACATATTACATCACCAGACAAGCAATGTGTATATCTTACCTTGCTCTGCAACAAAAATCTGAGCGTTATATCCCTTCCCCTGTTTTCCTCCCTTGGTCTTTTTGATCCGGCAAGGCCCGAACCTCCAGCTTCTGTCCCTAATTTTCTTTTAACACCTAGAAGAATTAAAATGACATAAAAACGTATACTTTACATACACGAGTGGAATGGATGGACAACATCATTGCATGGGGAAGTGGACGGTGTCTGGTACATAGAAATGGCCAACGGCCCTATAAAGGGCTATGGCAAACATAGATCAATCTTATCTCCAAATAACAATAGAGAAATATGAAACGTATGTTTGCCCACTTCTTCGTGGAGGGGGGGTGGTGGTGAATTCCTATAAGTACCACTGGCAAGAGGTCTCTGAGAGCAATGAATCCCAGTCTAAGTCAATTTTCAGCCCCCCCCCCCATGCTCCCAGTAAAGGCAATTCTGGTGAATTCAGTAGGGAAGCGGTGCCCCCATGGCTCCGTAACTTTATACCCTTGGGAGTGAACGCCGCCCCCGACACTCTGTCAAGAGGTGAGGTTAAAAGCACTTTGCCCTTATCACGCTCATTATACGAAACGTGCTGCCCCCTCCCGTTTTCTCGCGCTTTTCATCTACGGCGGCGTGAGAAAAACACGAGTGAAGGAACGAAAACAACAGTGCCGTCAATGAAGCCGGGAATCACCCTTTAATACTCCCAGACGCAAAGACGCAACGCGCAAGTTAATATCCATTTCCTTTGAAAGTAACCAATCAGATGCGGGGGATGACCAGGTGATTGCAGAAATACGCAAATTAGCCTTTTGAGATATCTCTCCGCAAAACTAGCCGTCGTGTTGCTTTAATTTCAGTAAATGCACGAAACTTTTCTCTTTAAAAGCAGAAAAAACAACCAAAGATAGCTCCTTAGATCTGCTTTAATGTTTTTGGCTGTTTGCCGTGCAGTTTAAGAAGCGGTTGGCTCGAGGGATTGAACGACAAGAAAGAAGGCAAGTGTTCAGTTGGCCTAACTGCAACGACGACGTCCAGCCGCAATATGGCCGAAGTGAAAAATGATAACACGATTGAGATCGTGGAGCAGAAAGAAGCTAAAGCAGAGAACGAGCCGGCGATAGAAGGCATGGGTTTTGATGAATACCTCGCAAGAACTGTCCAGAAATACCCAGTTATTTATGATAAATCATGCAAGGATTTTCATGACAGAGACGTAAAGGACAACGCATGGCAAACAGTTGCACGGGAAGTAGGCTTGCTCTCGGGTACGTCATTTTGTGCAATATCTTCACAAGCAGACCTCGCAAATCTCGGCAAAAAAACAGGAAAACGTTGAAAATTGTACAGACTTAAGACGGATCTCATTGTATAAGTTATAGCGGTGATATTGACGTATTTTTCGGCAAACCGCAGAAGACTTTTGCGAGGCTTGAAAATTCAAAGCTCCGTAGCACGCGTGCCTTCGGTCTGTAACCTTCTGAGTTTTAAATTAAGGGGGTACGACTCCGAGTTATATTGAGAGGTTTAAATTTCTGTGCCTCAATTTAAAAGTCTGAGGTACAGAAATTTCCAGGAGATTATTTTTCATTTACCAACAAGAACTGAATTTGATAAGTGGATGCCTCAAATAAAAATTTAATTCCGATATTATTTTTGTCTTCCATTGACGAATTTATTTCTGTTTTGTTTAAGAGCCCCCTTCCCCCCCAGTCTTTCAAAAGGAAAATTTTTACGAGGGAGGGAGGGGGTAAATTGCAGCATAGTGGTTAGGGTTACTAATGCACAGTTTTAATTGCAGCATGAGTTGCAGAGATAGGCCCCCAAAAAGTTAGTTTTTTCAGCAAATTCATAACTTTAGCTTGGCCCTCACTATTGATCAAAAATTTAGATTTTTCTTTGGTCTTTGAAAATCAGGGCAAACATTCCCTGACCCCCTACACACAGCTGTCTTTAATAGTACCTGTTCAGAAATTCTTGTCATCATTCATTCCAGACAACTGTTATTTGCTGGAGATAAAACAAGGGTAGATGTTTCAAGGGTAGATCCATTGCAGCTCTTGCCTGAAAATCTTTTTTCTATTCATATTCAAGGGATAATAATTTTTTCCAGGGCAAGATGCCGAAAAGCAGTTCAGACTCCTAAGAGACAGATATCAAAGAGCAAAAATGTCCATCCAAAGGAAGGAGACAGTAACTAAGTCTCCAGTTGCAATGGTTAGAGTCCAAACAAGACTTACTGGTATGAACTACTTGCAATGGCTTGATGACCACATTAAACCCCGAACAAGACTCGTATCAGTCAGAGGTAACAGAAAGTCCGTCATGGACATCATAGATAGTGAAGATGTACCAAGCCAGGTAGAGATACTTGACGGTGGGGACTGCGCGAGCGAAGTTGAATCAGAACTTGACTATTCCGGATCTTCTGTCCCAAACACAATGGTACCAACAAAGAGGAAGCTATCTCCACCAATGGTTCCCCAACATAAAATGTCCAAAACAGCAACTCAGACACGGATGGCGAATGAAGCAAAAAGGCAATACCATGCTGAAGAAGACAGCAAACATAGTTCTTTTGACATGCGAGAAAGCTGTAATTTGTTACGAGAATCTGATGACCAGAAAGCCTTATTTTCACCAGATATAAGAAACAATATAACAGTTATTCGTGATTCGGCGCAAATTTTTGGCGACTTTGTTGCAGACCAGCTGAGACAGCTCACAAGAGAGCAGGCAATTGAAGCAAAATACAAAATAAGTGGAATATTTTATTCCTTAATGCATCATTCATCGGTAGACTGAGAATACTATACATATAATAAACTTGTATAACTTTGATAAATACAGTATGACTGTTAATTTGATATTTAATTTTCATAGATAACTATTATGATCCACATCAAAAGTTTTGTCAATTTTTTTTGGACAGATCATATCCTCCTGAGACTTTATTTCCTACCAGAAATATTAGCAAAATTTGTTACAATTAAATTTCTTGTTTCCAAACATATTTTCCATCTAGCATTTTCAGAGGGGATATCGCTATCAATTACTTTAGAAAAACCCTGATTTACTTCCATTTCCAATTGATATTGCTTCAACACTTTCATATCCATCCCCAGCTAACAAACTCATTTATCAGATAAGCTACAGTATATATACAATCTAAGGTATCATAACAAAAGAAGCTGGTGCAACATTTGAAGATTTATAAATCTCAAGAAAGGTGGTCGCATTACTGTCACCTTGAAATATATTTTGTAGTAAAAAATTTCAGAAGCAACGAAAACAAAACAAAAAACTGCACTAGCTTGTCTATAACATCCTTTTAAGCAAAACTGGCCTAATGGGTTGGGAGAACTGGAATACCAATGAAGGAATGTTCTCAGAAGCCTGAATCATGAGTTGATTACACAAATTAAATGAAGAAATAATTCTCTTTGTAGGAAGGCAACATCTCATTGAGACATTAATTTTATCCATCTTTATGAAATATTGGAGTAGATTCTATATCAAACTTCATTCATTCTATAAATTTACTGCCTCATATTTAATGGATTCTTGACATTCAACTCAAAAACAATTTTTATATATATCTGAATATTTGTGGAACAAATTGTTTACCTTGCATGTTGTCTGGATCTAAATTGAGCGCCAGTTCTGCAAAAGAATTTTTCTGAAAATTAGCATCAAAATTGGTATTTTTGACCAGTAGTTTGAAATTGAACTTTCTGACCCTTCAAGCAACATATGCAGAACAGGTGCATCTAAGATGCCAGTTTCAGTTTAATTCAGTTAAATATTAAAATTTTTGAAATTCAACAAAACATACAAATTAAAACTACATTACTATAAATATTTAATGAATCTTAGAGAAATACATAACAAGGTGACAATTACATTGTTGGATGAGTTTCTTTGGGAGAACTTCCCTCAACGGATAAAATAATCAGGGTGGGAGCCCCTCTACTAAAGGAGAGAGGTCATGTCATGCGACAAAAGAAATGGGGGCTGTTTCTTTTGTTGGAAGAGCATAAATAAATTGTTGAAACTAAGTTCCCAGGCCAAGGTTGCATTCCATGTTGGTTCAACCAGGATATTTTGCCAAATAACAAATAAAAACACATGATCTATTGTTTTTGTTGAAATCCATACCAGTGATTTTCGCATGCAGTCGGGCCAAGTTCATGTGCAAGCCTACAGTTTCTTGGTTGCAACTTATTTACATTAGCAGGCGTGAAACCTTCAACTTGTTGAACTTTGCATTAATTGGTAGATAGAATTACTGATTATTTCCATCTCAGAGAGGGCAGCAAGCTATCAATTTTTAAACATAACGAGCACAATTGCACTTACAGCGTATGAGTGGGAGCATTCTCCAATACTAATGGTCATACATACGCATGGAAGGCTCTGTTTCAACAATTAGGCCCTTTCATCATTGCACTTCATTAAGTGTGGAAAATGAATGATTGTCTGAAACACTCCAGCTCTAAGCCTTGCATAAGAAACAAATTAGTTTTAAATCTTGTCTGATGATATACTTACTCTCCAAAGAACGCAGTTAATCTTTACTTTTCAACTTTTTAGTTTTTCCGCCACAGCTTTTCACACCTGGCTGTTCTCGCTTCAATGCACGCAATGCATTGCTAAAAATACTTCGCGAAATGTATTATGGGAGACCTCGCCACCGCAGCGACACTCCACAGGTTGGAGGTACGTTCTTTTTATAAGAAACTCTAGTAGCCGGGTAGCAAGCAAGATGGCAATGCGATTTTGCGAATGGTATCAGGGGCAGATGTATGGAGAGGGGGTTTCCTGGTTTCCAGAAACCCTTTTGGCATTTAAATATTATTTTGGATAGTAGTTTAAGACTCATGGAGACAAATTATTGTATTTCTTGTGTTTTATTGCAATACGGAAAGAAAATCTTACGATCCTCAGCCATTTTCAGGCATCAGAAAGTGCAAAATCTCCTAGGCTTCCAGGGGCTTTGCACATAGACCCCCCTGGGCTCAGCCCTGGACCTGCTGCTCTCAGATTTTCTCAACATAGAATTTGCCCAATGGGGAGGGCTAGGTTTCCCGAAAGGGGCTGTTTACCGGCACAGAGGATATCTTTCTCAGGACACAATTTAACGCCAAAAACTCACCGACAGGCATAAAATTTTCTCCCCTACTGGGAGGTTGCTTCCTATGTCACCACCCCTGGGGAAAATAGGAAACATTTGGCTTTCGAAAGTTATTAAATCAATCAGAAAGAAGACAAGAAAAAAACTCATAAAACCTTATGAATGCGTAAAATTAGTATAACTAGCGATAAACAATTATCCAAAGTTTTCTAATAACATAAAAATCCGTATTGACACGATCATCATATAATTTAGCGATGTTAGTGGATAGAAATCTTTACATTTACTCCAGAAAAGACAGGGGTTTCACAACTTTTGAGAAGATTGGTCGGATGGCTTTTTCGAAAACACATCAATGCACGAGTCTTAATTAAAGTTGAGACTAATGCGCTATGTAGAGCAGGAACTATCGAGAAGAACATTATTACTTGGTCACAATCATAGCACCTGAAGTGTTGCAAACATAATTCAGGGTAGAAAATTAGCAGGGGCATAACAATCCTTCGTAATTCTTGGCCAACGTCCCTCTATCATAGATGAACGTATATACAATAAACCTCAAGCGTATCTTCTGATTGACTGATGTGGGGTTTACAGAAACTCTGCACTTGGCTGCCATGAAGAAAGAGGGACCTCGTATTGTAGAAAGGGTTCTTATAATCTCTTTAGGACCAAAGAATTGCCCCTAAAACAATTTTTGTTGATGTTTTAACTTAATTGCCAAGAAATTTGAAGTCGTTATGTCAATATGGTTCAAACATTTGAGTAAAAATGAATGCATTGAAATTCTACTATTGTACAACACAATAATTTTCACATGAACACCAAGCTGTCTGTTTCCGATTAGGCAGAATCAAATCCAGATCCTCGTCATCTGAAAGTTCGTCTAACCTAAAAGAAAGATGTATATATATCGATGTTATTTGATCGATGATGATTGATCTACTATCTTTTTACAAGTTTGCAATTTAATTGTTGCTGAAGATGTCTAGCCAGAGTTGAAACGACTATCGCCTATGCCAACCGTCTATTTCTATATAACGTTTAAACTCATCTATGTTTAAGTCGATTTTTCTACTGCAATGTCATAGAGAATCTATGAATCAAAGACAAGCGTTTTTTTTACTAATCTGCTTCAATTTATTTCTGTTTTCTTTCGTTCTTTCCTTCCTTCTTTCTTCCTAGCTTTTCCCTCTTTACCTCTTTCGTTCCTTCTTATTCGCTCTTTCACTAAACATTTAGAAATGTCCTCCCCCATTTTCCATCGTATATTTACTTATACCTTACTTCTAAATTTTATCAACAAGCAATTGACTACATAATCAGTGGATCAGCATTGCGTGAATTAATTCAATAAATCAATAAAGAAATCAATCCATCAACCAATCAATCAATCAATCAATCAATCAATCATTCCATCAACAAATCAACCAGGCAAGTCAAAGAACCAGTAAATCAATCAATTACCTGTAACCATCTCTTAATAGCTGTTGAGTACAGTCATCTGGTCCTTGCTACAATAACAAAATTTAAGCCAAATTAAACACGCAAATACAAGAAAAGATAACTTATGAAGCAATAGCCAAGAAAGGACTGCCAACAAATGAATTTTTATTATTTATTTAACCATAAAGATTGAGACTAATTGCCTCTGATAATCAGAAAAATAACCTTATAATTGTATGGGCTTGATGGCTGCTTGAAAATTATATCATCTGGAGATACAAGTGCTACATCTTCAAAGTCTGCATCATAGCTGCAATCAAAAATAACCTCTCTAAGAAATTTTATGATGAAATTAATTACAAATATTTGAGGACTGATTGACAATGATTAAGAGTGATCTCCTGACTCCAGTCTCTTGACAATTGATTAAAAAATCTTGAAATGATGGAAACTTAATATCTAAAATTTAAAATAAATGAAGATAGAGATGACTTTTGCAACACAGGTCATAATTTTTTACAAACCTTATCGATGATAAAGAAACTAATGGTGGTTCACCAGGCCTTTCATCTGTGAAGCCTCCTTTTCCAGGAACCATTAGACTGGAAGGAAATTAGGCTTGTGATAAATAACCACATGTATATAGTGAGGGGTGCTTGAAATAGGAAATGGCAGAATAAGCAGTATTATAAGCCATTCAGTAAATACACTGCTGATTGACCGAAGGGTTCAAGTCAGCTGATCTATTGTAGCAAAGGGATCCTCCTAAAATAACTGATAATGTTCAAATTCATAAACCTACTTTGTTCTTGACAGCATTTTGCCTTGCTGACTTGACTTCCTTGATTTTTCAGCTTGCTTTTCTGTGAAAATAACAGGTAGTTTTCCAAAGACAGGTTGATAACAATAACAATATTCTTGTGCAAAATTATGATGATGATGATGATGATGGTAATTATGATGATGTTGATGATAATAATGATGATGATAATGATGATGATAATGATGATGATGATGATGATGATGATAATGATGATGATGATGATGATGATGATGATAATGATGATGATGATGATGATGATTATGATGATGATGATGATGATGATGATGATGATGATGATTATGCTGATGATGATAATGATGATGATGGTAATGATGATGATGATAATGATGATGATTATGATGATGATAATGATAATGATAATGATGATGATGGTAATGATGATGATGATGATGATGATGATGATGATGGTAATGATGATGATGATGATGATGATGATGATGATGATGATAATGATGATGATGATGATGATGATGATGATGATGATGATGATGATGATGATAATGATGATGATGATGATGATGATGATGATGATGATGATTATGATGATGATGATGATGATGATAATGATGATGATAATGATGAAGATGGTAATGATGATGATGATGATGATGATGATGATGTTAATTATGATTATGAGGATTAGGATGATAATGATGATGATGATGATGATGATGATGATGATGATGGTACAATATTTATAAATTTTCCACTTACCAAGCTGTAATTGAAGATCTGATGGTTTTCTCAAAATTTTGAGCAAGGGGTCACCAATACCATTTTCTTCCTTTGGGAGAAAGAAAATGTTAAGAATTTTTTTTATGCTAATGGTTTTGACTACAGTTTTCTTATGAAAACACCATGATAAATCTTCAATTGCACTGAAAATGTAGCAGGAAAATAACTACCATATTTGATTAAGAGGTTTCTACATGTATAACTGAAGAGAACAAAATGTACAGCAATCAATTATTTATTCTACTTTAATTGATTATTTATAGGTAATAATACTGTGCAATAGCACCTAATCCTTTAGCTCACAAAGTTTTTCCTCACATTGTGCTGTCAAGTCACAATTTCACTTCCAATCTTAAGCAGTATATTATATAAGGTCTCTACAAATTACCCAATCTGCAGAGCATGGCGGAACTCGATGAGATCTTGCGCGTGCAAGGTATAAAATGGGGGGTGCCAGCGTGCACATCTGATTCTCTCGCTAAGCCGCTTTAGGTACCCAAATTGACCCTATACGCATACAATACGCGCGTGCAAGGCCTAATTTTTGGAGTGCACTTCGATCTGCTGCAAATTTTCTTGTGCGTACAGTTGCGACGCTCTAGACTGGCAAATTACCTAATTTATTTATGGAGAACTACTATCAACTAATAAAATGTCCAATTTCTCCATTCTTTTGATAGAAAGAACCCTTCTCCTTAATTACTACTCTCCAAATTCTCAATGCTTAACAAAAATGCTGATGGTTACCTTCTTCACTATACCATTTTTCGGAATACCATTTTCGGCAAGTAGTGGAAGGTCCGTTTGATTTATTTCCTCTTCCAAGTCATCGACTATTTCCTTGTTATTACTCATCTACCAAAGACCTTGTCAAGTAAGCAATACACTAATTTTAATCAATATTAAAACTAGAGATTTTTGTAATAGCAGCGGTTGCTGAAATCGAGTGGTGCTGGACTTTTAGGCCCAATATATATCCAGAAATTTTGCTCTTTGTCAACTTTCCTCTTGTTTGGGAAAAAATGTATTGTGGCCGGAAGACTGTTACATTATTTGAAGTGGATATTTCTTCGCTAATCACCTTTTACTTTTATTTTTCAACTAGACTTTAACGATTTTATTTTCATCACGTTTCTTCCCGTCACTGAGTTGACATGTTGTTGTTGCTGCTACAACATACCCAGGCCTCTTACTGGAACAAATGGAAAATGAAAGTGAGATTAAAAACAAAATTTGGAGGGGAAGAAAATTGGTAAGAGGGTCCGGAATTAGATGATGCGACATTTTAATGTTTAAAAGGTAAGGCGACGCTACCATCCGAGTCTCTTTTGCCAACAAGATATTCGAATATATGTTAATAAAACTAACTAGTCCTAGAATTTTCTGGATGCTGTTTAATTCACGTTTGGTTAGTCGATTAAGAAGTAGCTTGATGCCACAGTCTTCCATGGCAGAACTCGTCCGGAGTTTTACCTTGCACATGCGAGATCTCGTCACAGTTATGCCATGCTCTGCAGACTGTTACAAGGCTAATTTGCAATTTCTTTGGTATTAAGGCCTCTCTAACGGGCCTCAAGTTAGACAGTACAGTTTCTTGTTAGCAAATTTTACCATTAAAACTGAAATATAAAACTTTTCTCCTACAGGTATAACTGAAGACATCACCAAGATGAGTTCTGGAAACCCATTTCCAATAATGATAAATGATTGTGAACTCTTTGAGCAAGACTTGTTTCCAAACGAATTTGAGTATTTCTGCAAGCACACCCAAGCATTCAAATCCATGTGGCTTGAAAAAGTAATTACCAAATGCTTAAAAATGCAGAAGTTATCTCCAACCTCATCTCACAAGGCCAAAACTCGTGTGATTAAAATTTTGTCAAATTGACTCAATGCCAGTGGAATATGATGTCTAAATTTATCTGAAATATCAATATCAAATATCATTGCTGATGGTGACTCCAGCTAGGGTCAAAATGTTGTTTCTGTTCGGGCGCAATTTAAGTCTAACAATTTTTTCACCATTTAAGTCTAGAATTATGAAATTTTAACAGCTTAAGTCCTCACAGTTTAAAGTCCTTGTCCATGTTAATTTATTTTGAAAGATCAAATGGAATAAAAGGAAAAGACATCTTTATTTCCTGTTGTCTTAGTCTTCAATTTTATACCCAAGCTGCATTTCCAAAGAGCAATCAGTTTTATTTTTATGATCTTGATCTTAAAGTGTCTTATTTTTAGTCAATTGAAGACAAAATAGATTTTGTTGAGGAATTTTACAACTACTCAGAAAACTATGGCTACATCAGAGACCTTCCACTCAAGGTTTGTGTTTTTGCATTTAGCATTTAGATACCAATACTTGAATAGCATCATATCACCATAGAGATGCAAATAATTGGATGCAATTGTCATCAATTTGCGTTAATTTTCCTTTCCATGTTATGGTGCTTGTATTTTTGTTGGAAAAATTTGATGGACACAAATGGAAAAACTCCAGAAAGCTCGGGACTGGACAAAAACAGGACAAAAATATGGTTGTCAACATGAATTATACTGTTCAAAAAATGTGCAGGATGCCATAGAAGCAGAGCTATACTGAACATAATGAGAGATCACGATAGTTCAAGTTGTTTCTTCAAGTTTCATGCTTGATGCGATCTTCAGACAACTGGTTGTTAACATTATGTTTTCTAAACTTGGATAAGATTAGGCTTGTAGCAATTGCTCAAAGCAATCTTGTTCTTAAACCTTTGCCTAAATTTCCTTGTGCACCATTAACAATGAGAACCTCATGATTTCTGTATAAAGCTCAGATAAATATAATTGTTTGAAAAAGAATTTATTCTTCAATTGTCCTTACAAGTTGATTCGAAGATTGCATCCGGCCTTTTTTTCTTTAGATTGCTTCAAAAAAAAAATATTTTTATTCATCAAAAGATTTTCTAATTGAAAACTTCGCCAAAGGTATTTGTCAATTAATAAATTGCAAAATTACTTCTAAATATCTTGCGTTATTGATTAATAATTTCATCACCTTATTTGCTATTTACAACCCAGGGGAGGTACACCCATCATTTAAAATCGTTTTTTTATGAATTTGGGAAACTTTTTTTCAAGTTTAATTTTTTATTTTTAAAAATTCCAAACATTCAAGCATATTTAATAACAATTACAAAACACCATTAAAAACAATGAGATAATATTTGACCATTTCTCAAATAACATAAATCATAGTTTGACAACAGAAATAACTTACTTTATATTTACATCTTGGTTTTTTCATTCAGCCAAATTTTCCGCTGCAAAACATGTTATTCAACAGATAACACTTATTGCAAGTAACAAAGAAAAAATATTATCCCTCGGCTCAAATATTAAAGGTATGTAATGTGTATGAAGAGTTATGAATTGATGTTTTTTAAAAATTTGTATTTGAATAACAATATAATAAAGAATTTTATTTTTAAAGCCTTTTGTGTTTGCAACAATTTAAGACTGTTGTTTGGGATTCCTGGGTGAAGATTGCTGATGCATTTAGTGTACACATTGAGCAAGCAGAGAAAGCAATGCATAATAAGTAAAAGTTTCCCAAGCTGGTCCAAAAAGGAACCAGTTTGTATCCCTAACTTGGACGAAGTTGTTTGGGGGAACATTCATTGTAATGAAGTATAATATTTTTCAATTAAATGTACCTTTCTTCAAGATATTGTCAAACACATTTAAAATGTTTGATGACATATTTATGAGATGGTTGATACATGTGGGCCCAATGCAGGAAATTTGATATTTTTCTGTTCGAGCTTGAGGTTTCTTAGCCAACTCCTACCATTAATCTGGCACCGATTTCCCCCCTCCCTTGGTTTTAAATTTGACATTAGAAAATGTTATTTTGTGCTTTTGCAAGAATGATATTTCAACTACTTATAAAAATCATTTCAGGTAGAGACCCATTTTATAACAAAGAAACAAGGTTTGTCCCCAGATTTAATTTTATTCTAATCTGGTTTTCATGAAAATTGCACCAAATCATTTGAATTTAGCCTTCTTTTTCTTTAAAAATAATATTATATTTTTAGATATTGTATTTTTGTCAATTGAAGTCAATGATAATGAAAGACCAAAATTATAAAACTTTTGACAAATAATCACATTTATTTCACCTTTCTTCCTTTATTTATGTCCATATTCCCAAGACTAGTCTATTTAATTGCTTCCCATTAATTGTATTGATGTTCATTTGTCCCAGGGACACATTTCGGACCTTTTTTGGACAACCAGCAGACCCGGATACTTGGAAAAAGGTAAATAAAGATCTCACTAGATATAAAGGGCATGTCAAATGAAAAAGGATATATTTTGAAACTTCTTTAAAAGTTGAAATTTATGCTTATTTCTTTCATAAGATCATACTTTAGATGGATTTTTTGCACCACAAAATCATTGAAGATAAATCAGTATTTGTTTCGCACTAAACTTGCGATTAAGCTCGCTGAAATTATGAAATTTATCAGAGTATCAATTATTACTTAATTTTGTTCAATTGTGAATTCACACATATCTCTTATTTTTCTCGAATGACCCGAAACGTGGGATTTCCTCAGATGCTCTACGTTTTTGCTCCCAACAGTTTGTGCTAAATTTATTTTGTCGAGTTCTCTACGAATACGATTCAAATTTCTTCCAACAGACTGTTACAACCATGCCTATTTACACCAGATTCAGTGGAGCAGTTTGTCGAGTTTTAAGACGATGGGTTGAAGGGTTTATTGTTCCACCAGAGATGGCAAGAAAGAGCAGCATTAGACGGCAAAGTTTTGATCATGAAGAAAATAAACAGAGCTCGAAGAAGGGTGCTTCTGCTAGGCAGAGAACAAACTCAGAAGCAAGCATGAAAAGTGACAGCACAGCTGGGCTTGAGAGCGACTCGATGTCCGAAAGTGGCTCAGTTGATAATGGAAAAGTTGATAAATCAGAGAAGGAAGATGAAAAACTGAAAGTGACCGTGGATGAAATTAAATCGTCAAAGGAAGAGAAAGAGGAAATCGTAAAGAATGACAAAAATGATGCTCCCAAGAAGTCGAAAAATCGTCTGCATCATTGCAGTTGTTGCCGAGTTGTTGAGCCGCAGGTTAAAACATATAAAAAATGTGCTTTGTAAGTGAAGCTATTAAAAGTATCTTTTTCAGTTATTTAAGTCAATTTGTAGAGCTCCTTGAAGGCTACAGAGTAAGCTGAATAATGCTATAGAGTTGATAATTGGATATATAGATAATTGTTTATATTTAAAAGCTGTCAATGATGAGTAGATATAAGCAAATGTCATCAAAAGTAAGCAAATTTAAGCAACATACTGTATGCAGTTGAGACCAGATGACGTCATATCGTTTTCCGCTGTATGTGGCACAAATATAGAAACTTTCTTCTTTAATGCTTTTTGATGATTATAGAAAAAATTAATGAGGGTAGAATTAACGGAACTTATGATGGAGTTTACGAATTTCCCTGCAGGTGCAAAGGAAAGGGAACACGTTTCTACTGCAGCAAAAAGTGTCAGAGTAAGATTTACTTTTTTTATGCTTCCTTCCTGCTTCTAATGCATCTTTTCTCGATATTTTCTGATAGCAATTTTTATTAGTTTTTTAAATTCTGCTATTATTTGATAGGCTTTTGCTGCATGAAAATAAGTATTTACTTGAGTCTACCGCCCATTTTTCCAGGTGCAAATTAAAAATTGACATAATTCTAAAAAATAACTCTTGAGATTCAATGAAACACGGCCTAACATAAGCATAACGAACTGTATGCGTCAGATTTTCTTAAAACTCACAAAAATTTCAAACCTGATTATTCAAGCAAGTTTCACTTTTATAAGAGATCTTCATATAAATGCGCATTTCTTGATGATAAGAACGCTGAAGGGCGTGCCTTTGCAATAAGACTTGATGTCAAAAGGAGGCGATGAAGAATGAATGAGTAGATAAATCAATTGTTTTTAATCGTTTTAAGCTTTCAAGGACACAGATTAGCCAACAATAATCTTGATCGAAATGCACAAATTTCTGAGATCAAGTATTTGTTAAACTTTCTTTTGTTGGACAGACATTTCTATGATAAATCAAACAGAATCTGAGCAGCTGGAACTCTAAAGCAAATCTTTTTGACAACGCCATCGATATTTGTGGATTTTATTTGCATTTAACTATCGTTAAAAACCGCTCAAATCAAATTTGATCTTCCAATGCCTTTTGAATGTAGGTGATATTTCTGAAGCCTGGTGATGATAAAATTTCGTCTGGTTTTAGTAGACGTGGTCTAAAGTGTACAAGGTTTATCACTAAGCAAGAGATTAGATCATGATTTTAAGTGTAAAAAAGTCTTTTTCCTTATATTCCCATGATAATCCTAAATAGGTATAAATCTTCTCATCTTTGATGGATGAAAATCATCCGAAAATTTTGTTATTGTCAGGATAGTTTTTTGTTTCTACTTTTGATCTTTTTCCTTCTCTTTTTACGTGTTTTTGTACTTGTTTTTCTTTGATGTTTTCTTCTTTTTTTATTCTACTCTTGTTTTGGGGCTTATTTTCTTTCTTTTTGCTCTTTTTGCTCTTTGAACTCTTTGAGCTCTTTTTGCTCTGTGAAACCAAAAACTTCAACGTCAGCCAAAGTCAACTCTTTGCACGTCTTATAACTTTCACTTTGCTGTGAAATTTTGTAAAATTATGCTAAAGGTGAAGGTTGCGAAAGCTCACTTTGCGGGAATTTAGGCGTTCTGTGGAAATCAGAAGTCCACAGCACCCTTAGCGCCCTTACTCGTTAGTTAGTGGTAGCTAGATACTATACAGATTCAGGTACAGATAAAGATACAGAACGTTAAATCAAAGATCCTTCTTAGGATATCATCAACTTATAAAAACCATATAGTTGTATCCTTATTTTAATTCATTTCTATACTGTCTGTTTTTCTCGTAGCGGAAGACTGGTTAAGACGGCACAAGCAGTACCATGTTAATAGAAGTGCAAAGTAAACAATGCTGCTATCAAATTTATTACATTTTGGTGACATTCTGGTACGGTGCTGGAGCAAGCATGAGCCGTGAAAGTTTTGTTCCTTTCCCTTGAAAAACGTGTAGAAAAATTTGTTCGAATAAATGGTAATTCAAATCTCACAAAGTTCGAACTAAAGAGGTTTGGATTATGGATATTTTATAGGTTTGTTATTTTGAAGGGAGTTGAGAGTTTTATTCGAAAATGTGAAAATTCGAATTAGTGAAAATTCGTCTTAAACAAGGTTCGAATTAGACATATGTCCTCTATGTTTACAACGACTCGAACCCTTGGAATAAAACTTAGGAAGTCGATAAACTTTGCATTGAAGTGCAAGTATTTATTTACAAATATTATTCGTATCCTAGAAATTCTTGAAATCCAATCTTTTTGAATGAGAAATTCGCAGTTGTTGTCTTCGCATGGTCTCCTAGCAATACCTCCCCTTGCCTGAAGAATTTTATATTAATATATTTTCCAGAGGTTTGTTTGATAAAGAAGATCTTCATGCGATTAAAAAGTAATTTAAGGATGAACCAACGCGGATATATTGATAAATTTCAATTTCTAACAATCATAGTGGACAATCACACTGGAATAAATTCCGTCAAAGGATTTTGGCGCTTTTGGATATGATCATCTAAGCTTCTAAAGTGAGAAATGTTTCTTCGTTATTTTTTTAATTGATGTGAATTTGACAGTTTGCTTCCCTTATACAAATAATCGTGTGTTGAAGCATTTTAAAAATAGCCAAAATCTTGTTTGGGGACTACTCACCAAAATGTCAATATCCTCCGATACTTCCCTGTCAATGACCTCTTGATCTGTGCCAAACCCTTCAAAAGTTGTAAAAGTATTTATCGGGCAGTTCTCTTATATCTAATAGATTAAAATGAAGTTGAATTTTTTGGCCTACTTTTCTTTGCTTTTTTTAATTCAACGTCCCAGACTTTAAACCGTGACGTTCATTAAACAAAGTCTAGAGATGTGTTCGAATTTTTCTTTTAATAGAATTTCATTGATTTTGTGTATATTTAATCTGTGATTTCATGAAAGAGGAAAATTATCTGCTGTTTAAAGTGCAAAGCGCTTTTTCATCTATTTTTAGTTATAGTTCTATTGAGAGTCTAATAAATGTTGACTTTAAGGCTTTTTTGGGAACAACAAGAGCTTTTCACGTGGATCGCACAACTATGCTGTTTTAAAATGGCAAGGGCATGGGTTCGAATACTCCCCGTGTCGCTTCGTTGGCTTTCTTTGTAAAGACAAAGAATGACTCTTAGCTACTGGAAGAGTAACCGAAAACATAGGATAGAACTGTGTGGCTTTACTTCCCTGTAGTTTAGTTAGTAACAAGAAAAGTTAGTAATCAAAGTGTATGTAATTTTTATCAATTTAATTTGAACAGTGCTGATACCAGCAGTGATAGGGGGAGGGGTAGACGTCATTAATTTTCTGACAATTGTCATCGTCATTCGCCATAATCCTACAGATTGGCAGCCAAGCATAAAGGTTTTTCCGAAACGCCGTCATATGGGAAGGACGGTTCCCGCATCTGAATCTGAAGCAGTTTTACCACAGTTTTAGAAGGGCTTATAAGACTGATTAGCCCCCCCCCCCCCCTACTCCTCGTGGGATCTGCCAAACACAAACTCTGTCTATCGACCTTTCTTCGTGAACAATAGATGTGATGAAACAGAAAGTAGAAAACGATATGACGGGGAGAATCGTTAAATGCGCAGTTATTTGCGGCTATTTGTTCCTCGCTACGTCTCGATTCGTCTTAGATTTGGATTAAGGCTACGGAAAATGTATCCGTCGTGGAGTTCGTTATTGCAAAAGCTTCTAAACATAAAGTTAGATTGTTTGAGGTGAACTGCCAAAGAGATTATTGAACTTTAACGAGAAAATCGAGCGTAAACAAAAGTGATATTTCTATTGCAGAGCTTGCTAACTAGATGTAAATATTGGTGTTTAAGGATGGGGTTTTGATTTTAATGTCAACACACTGGAATTGAAGAAAAATGGCAAGTGCCTAACAAACATATATAACTGAAAGAGAAGTCGTGTAGTAACCATACAGTTAATGCGGAGTTTTTATCGAAGTCACCAGGTAAATGAGGATAGTCTTCGATCATTCACTGGAGCTGTTGGTAAGATTTAATTTTCATTGTGTAAATGGGTGGAGTGGATATATTCTGACAGCAGATTCTGTTTGTCCTTTATACTTACAAAGCAGTAGTTCAGGGGTACAGAAATGATTATTGGGAGCTCTGCTAGTAAATCATCGGTTTAAGAACAAAATTTAGCTTGTTTGTCTGAATGACTAAGACTGGGGGATAAAGAACTTTTGCAGTTGGGACACTCCATTTCTGCTACAAAATTCTAGTTGTTTCCATAAAGATTTGCCTCCGTAACTGCATACAAGAATTTTCAAGATTTTCGCTGTTGAGTGCTATACTATTTGGTTTTTTGATAAAGTAGCAAAAATACTTCAAAGTTCTTAAGTTTAAGAATAAACTAAGACAACCAGTCTCAAACTTTAAAGCTAAAGAGTCTGATTTTCTGCATTGCTGAATCTTCGTCGAAAATTTCGTTTAGTGGAAAAAAAATATAAATTAGGTAAATTTGTTTCCTTCCATTTATTCAATTATTGACTTATGTGATTGCTTTGTTGTTTGAGCTTGTAACCTAATGGCCGTAAAGCTTCTGATTTTGTCACTCTAACAGTTGAGCTCGGGGTTATTTCAAGTTTCTGATCGCTTAAGTGAGCTAAACAAAGAACGTAAGAAACTGGTTTACAGGAAAGTAGTGCCGATTCTGTAGTGAATTTCACCAACATGAGAAAGTATCTAACCATATTTTGTTGCAGAAATTAATGTTTCAGACGAAAATGCTTATATTTCGTTGTATTAATGGTAGACGGCATTCAAGGATCAATTTTAGAAAGATTTAACACATAACCGTATTCTACTGAAATGCATCAATATACAGGTTGATCTTTGACTTCAATAAGTAGCTGTATTCATTTGACAGGTTATGTCGCTTCATTAGATAGATGATACAAAGTACATTAATACACGCAATGTAATCTGTTTATAACTTATTTTGATTTAGAAGCCATTAGTCAAATCTCATTTCTCTTATAGCAATGATGGCATCAAATTGTGGCAGATTTTTCTTTATCGGATTGTGTTTTCTCGTCACGATAAGAAATTTCAGGTATGTTCAGTTACATTTGTTTCTCAACAACGTAATTCGGTGTCGATCTTTCAAATTTGTTTAAAATATCTCAGATTACAAATTTCCTATTGTGATACTTGTGTTTAAGTGCATTAAGTATAGAAAATAGTTCATTTTAATGATTCGAACTTACCATAAAAGTCAAAGAAAGAAATTAATAACTGCAATAGAATGTATGCCTGCACTACATCCGCACTTGAATGTGTGTCTGCCACTCGTTCTCGATCACAATCAATAGGTTTGCCCCTGCCCCTTCTTCTGGAGAAGAGCAGGCCCCCTTGTATTTGCTACTCAAGTGCAATTGAGTGTGGCAGTTTCATTGAACACTACAAATATAAACAAGCAAAGCAGTTCAGTACTTGCTAAAGATAGTGTGCTGTTTTAGTACTGCGTACGAATAGCAAATATTTAATACCGAGGCTGCGTCAAATCCAAGACTCTGAATCAAAACAATCTCTGAATTCAAAAAGAAAATAAATTTATTGAATAGATTTTTCGCGTGTGCAGGTTGTGTAAAACTTTTGTAAAGATTAAGGGTTTTTATAGATATTATTAATTTCTAAAAAGTTGTAAATAAGGTTAGGTTTGTTGGGTTTTTAATTAGCTTTTAGCTAAGGTAATATTGTTTCATGCACTAATTGCTAACTGTAAAGAAATTATTAATAATAATAATAATAATGATAAAAATACTAATATCCATTCATTTTCTCGTTATAATCAATTCAATTCAATCTTCGATTCAATTCAATCGACTTTAATTCTTCGTTTGATCTGTGATCATTGCCCTCTGAGGTTCGCATGTTTAAACAACTTGGCCGGATCGTTTGTATATCTTCAGGGTACAAGACAGTCGGCTAACAAACACCTAACGCTTGAGTAGTTTTTATGTACCCTGACATTTGGCGTGAAAGTGAAACCATTAACTAAACAAGGTGTTCAAATACCTTCTCGTCTCGTTGGAACTCACACCAAACTTCGCCTTTAATATCCAATATACTCGCCCAGTACTGACAAAAGCTGTTGGGTGTAAATCAACTGAAGAGGTCCCTGAATATTTGAGATGCTACGACCCCCGCACGCTGCAACCTTTATCGTTGCGTTTATTCCATAGAAAGCGCCCAGGACCGGGTGGCCCCGACAGATCAGCGTCTAGTTGATTGGCGAGCAGTTTAACGCCATATAAATTTGGGGGCGAGGGGGGCGAGAAACTTTTCAAAAAAGCGTCACACATTGAATGGGGGGGGGGTGCTAATTTGGTAGAAAAGCAGGCTGTATAATTGATGCTGTAAAAATGAAGTTAAACTTTAAAGGACCATCAATTTCACCATATACAGATTTTCTCAAATAGTGGAAAACAGGCCATTTTGTATAAAAAATTGCAATAATTCTGTGGAAGTCTTGAGATATAGGGGAATGACTAACCCTCTTCAAACTTTGCACCTGTGACCGTTCGTGTCATTTTTAACAATCGCAGCTGATCTGCTGAACTGATTTGTTTTTCAGATGCCAAGTACCGATATCTGGAAGTGAGGCGAACATGTGTAAATATAACCAAACGAAAACAAGGACTGTTTTGCGAAAGAATATAACGACAACAACAGAATATCACACGAAAAACTGTGGCCTACCGTTGCAGCCACAATTGCAATGTCCAGAAACAAAGTACGTCTAAGATTGTGTATTTCACTTATTTGCTAAAATAACCAGGGATGTTTTCAACAGGAGTAAGCAGGGGTTACCACCCTAACTATTCTTGTGCACTCAGTAGAGGAAAGGAAGCTGGTGCAAAGTATTTGCATAAAATGCCCTTAGATACCTTGCGTTTTTTGTCCTAAAATGTGCCACTTATTTACCTATCTCTTTTGTCAGGGTATATTCGCGAATATACTGGTATCCTGTGAAGAAAACAGAAAGTTTTGAAATCATCAAATGTTGTCCTGGATGGTCAAATTACGTCATCAATGTTGGATGCACCAAAAGTAAATATTATATTTATTACTATTACCACAGAAATAGAAGTTTGATTGGAGCCTTGGAAAAAGGGGTGGTTTGGTTTAGGGGTGGAAATAAGGTTAAGATCAGGGTTAGAATTAGGGTTATAATCCTATAGCATACAAGAGAACTCCAAACAATACCATATGATACAATAAGATGCGATAGAAAGAAAAGGATACAATTCAAAACAATACAATACAATACAATACAATGCGATACAATACAATACAAGGCAATACAATACAATAAAATACAACACAATGCAATACAATACAATACAACACAATGCAATACAATACAACACAATGCAATACAATACAATATAATACAATAGAATACAATACAATACAATACAATACAATACAATACAATAAAATACAACACAATTCAATACAATACAATACAATACAATACAATACGATACAATACAATGCAATACAATACAATACAATACAATACAATACAATACAATACAATACAATACAATACAATACAATACAATGAAAGTTGTTCTACTATCTCTACATAGGAACCACTTGTGCCATAGTTTTACCTCAGAATGACAATCCGATGTGCAAGATGATTCGATTGAAATACAAAATGTACAATCGTATGCACTACAAGCTTACAACACCAATAAAACCAAATGACCCGAAGAGAACCGATCTTGATATAATATTTCCAAGCCTTAACCAAACCACAGAGGATGTTCTAACTAGGACTATGATGGACCCTTTCACATCACATTGGTTCAACGTCTACTTTTACGGAATGTTGAAAAGGAACAACGGAACACAAGCCGTAGCACATCGAACGTTCAAGCATCTGAAGTTTGACACAATCGAGGATTATATCACTATTTACAACTTTTTCATACCACAGCAAGAGGTAAGCAAGATCTCACAGTAGATTGCTTCTATTTGAAGGGAAAATTCAGAATGCGGTGGGTAGGGAACGGAGGTGAGAGAGGAAGAATGGGGAAAGGGGGAAAGGAGAGAAATGGGAAAAAGGGGGAAAGGAGAGAAATGGGAAAAAGGGGGAAAGGAGAGAAACGGGACAGGATGGGAAGGAGAATAGGAGCAAATACAAAAAACTCAAGAACACAAAGTTCACATTAGATGCCAAAGAATTAATTTAATTTTGATCAAGTGGCCATTTTGATAGGTCACATTATTGAAAATTTTGTATTTAGTGAAATACTCAGACAATTAAGCATAATATTAAGTTAAAATTGTTGGCCCTTTCGACACAAAATTTAGATGCGAATATAGTTTTTGACGCAATTCATAACTAAGAAACTTACATAAAGAAAATTGAAATTGTTGTGGCACAAAAATTTATGAAGTAAAACAATGAATTATTCTGCAGAGTTTGAGACACCGGATGTCTCCAGAAACTCTCAAAATATTGGAGCTTTTTCTTGGTTTTTCCCTTTTTAAGTATGTACAACTATGATTTAGATGATCTAGCCTGTCATTGACATATTTATATTATTTCAGAAAGTGCCACTACCATATTTCAAATTGCCTTCAATGCAACCTGGATTCAGAAACATTGTTTATAATGAAACATGGGCATCGGATAAAACATTTGTCGAACAAAGATTGGCTGGATTAAATCCAATGGCATTACAAAAAGTGACTCCAAATGGTTGGTAAAATATAGGTTTTTATGTATGGTAACATGATGTAATATGATGTAATGTAGTGAATTGTAATGTAATGTAATGTAATATAATGTAATGTAATGTAATGTAATATAATGTAATGTAATATAATGTAATGTAATGTAATGTTATGCAATGTAATGTACATTCGAATGTAATGTAATCTAATGTAATCTGGTGTAATCTAATGAAATCTGATGTAATCTGATGTAACGTAAAATAATTTCTTAAACGCTTTTCAGGAGACGTTGGGATTGCTTTTGGTAAACTTATGGAATCGTTGAATAAAACATTTGATTGGAATACAGCATTGAGCAATGCAATTGGAGGTGAAGAAACCTTAGAAAGTGTGAGTTTAGTTTTTATGCTCCTGTTCTTTGGTATGAGCCTAGCCGTCAACTTTAATGTAACTATGTTAAACAGTAGTCAGCATGTTAAGTATGGATCAGATAACTCAGTACTCTTTCCCGTTGTATATGGTGCAAACGAAAGTACGTTGTAGTTATTTTTAAGTGATATAAAAATATGCAGTTCTTTGCAACATAATTTGAAATCATGCTCTGCTTCTTCATTAATGTTCTTAATTAATGACGATTAATGTTTAAAAAGGCGATGGAGAAAGGCAAACTGTTTGCTGTTGATTATCCGATCTACCACGATATTCCACATGTGCCAGACATTATGGATGAAGATCCAACTGATAAAAGAACATTGCTTAGAAGTACATCACCTATCGGAATATTTGCAGTTGGAAAAGATGAGAAAGGTGCAAATGAGCTGAAAATTGTTGCTATTCAAATGGATTATAAACCAGGTATGAAAATATGTTGATGATGATGATGATGATGATGATGATGATGATGATGATGATAATGATGATGATAATGATGATGATGATAATAATGATGATGATTATGATGATGATGTTGATGGTGATGATGATGATGATGATGATGATGATGATGATGATGATGATGATGATGATGATGATGATTTGTTTTTCATTCCAGCGTCAGAGGTTAGGACACCAAGAGATGGTATCAAGTGGATGATGGCAAAAGCTTTCTTACACGTTGCTGATTATGCAGTTGTTGAGATTTACGAACATTTATTGAAGACACACGTGCGAATCGAACCAATCTGTGTTTGCATTCATCGCCATCTTGCGCCCACGCATCCACTCTATCAGTTTCTCAAGATACATTGTCGTGGCCTTCTTCCTACCAATAGCTACGGATTCCCCCGGCTGACTAGCGAACAAATGTATATGCACAGATTGTTTGGTATGGGGCACGTTGGAACACTATCTATACTCAACAATGGGTATTTGGACATGAGATGGAAAGACAATGATTTGTTTGTTAATATCAAGGTGCGTTGTGTTTATCTAATGTTATGTAAAGTAATGTAATGTAATGCAATCTAATGAAATGTAATGTAATGTGATGTAATCTAATCAAACCTAATATACCTCATGTATTAGCTTTGATAACTTGTCATTCAATCGATCTTATTTTTAGGCCCGTGGCGTAGATGATCCAGAAATACTTCCATATTATCCTTATCGTGATGATGGTAAAGTTATTTACCAAATGATAGAATCCTTTTCGAGCGATTTGGTCGATTTGTACGTATCATATTCCTATCATATTTGGTACTAACTAGTTCACTTCAAAACTCTTTTTTGTTGTTTGATTACTAATATTACTATGCGATCAATTTAAGTAATTTACAGCGAGAAAAGTAACTATCGAAATTTTTATTCTTCGTTTTAAATAAACTTTTCATCGACTATAGATATTACAAAACAGATAATGATGTTGTTATGGATGAAGAGATCCAAAGCCTTGTCAATGAATTGTCAGCTGATGGAAAAGGCTCACCTGATTCTGGAAAAGGCAAGGTAATGAATTACCATTTCAAAACTCAAGGGTGCTTTTACATGGCCAAGGGGTGTCACTCTATGGTCTGTGTTAGGACATGATGGCACCGTCACTCTACGTACGTCATTCTTTACATGACCCGACCAGTGAAAATTGCCCATTTCAGCCAAATACTGTCCACAACATCTATGTTTGACCTGCAAGAAGATGATATTTTCATAGTTTGGCAATGTAATATGATGTAATGTAATGTAATGTAATGTAATGTAATGTAATGTAACGTAATGTAATGTAATTTAATGTAATGTAATGCGAATTTATGTAGAGTAATGTTATGAAATGTAATCTAATGTGATGTAATGTAATGTAATGTAATGTAATGTAATGTAATGTATTGTAATGTATTGTAATCTTATGTAATAAATTGTATCCACAGGTAATATTAATTATCTTGGGGTACAAATTGATGCATCACTAAATTGGAGAGAGCAATTCAACGTTGCTATCGTTAAGATCCATCGAGTTACTCCTTACCCCTCCAATCAACTCCCTTGCTAGTCAGGAATATCATAACTTGGTACATCGATGTCACTTTACACTGTCTTGTTACTGATATACTGTTGATTACTATCTAGATTGCTGGTTTTCCTGCAAAACTCACAAACAAGGCAGAGCTGGCTGACTTCATCAAGCAAGTTATTTGGCTGGTTGTTCAACACGCTGCTGTTAATTATCCAATCACTGGTTATGGATCCTTTACGCCAAATATGCCAACAAAATTGTATGCAGATCCGGAGCACAAAGATTATGGAACATACCTAAACATGCTACCAAAAGGACACATCGCAATTGTACGTATCACAATTCTTTCAAGCAATATGTAAACAAGGTGTAAACATTTTGAAATCGGAAAACAATTACCCTCAAACATACCTTTGCTACTCAACCCTCTCCTGAAAAATTGTCGATTGAAATTTTTCATATCGATTTCAATCATTCAAGTATTTTTAAAGAGAGTAATGGTAGCTCTACCCAGCAACAATCAACCTATATTTCCCGTTAAAACTTTAATCTATCTAAATGGCTAACAGATTATATCAAAATACAATATCATCAAAATGCGAAACAATTTCAGTCAACATTATATTTCATACTTGTCTTATGCTATGGGCATCCATAAAAACCATGGCTACGCCTATGATTATGATGTTGGGTGGCACAGGGCAGCGTCCTTTGGCGAGAAGTCATGTCGCTCAACGGTATAGTTGAGATGGGCAGCAGATTGACGGCGACTTTGTGCCAGAACTAATGCCATGCTGACTTGTAAGAACAGCCCTTGATACACGTTTATGTCAAATGCTAATGACAGCATTAGAGAAACTCGCAGTTCTTAAACGCATAAACTCTGAGAATCTGTTGTCGAATTCACCTATCTTGTTATCATTTTTTTTTCGTAGCTACAAACATTCGTTACGTTGAACTTGGGAACGATGAGGTACGATAAATTGTTCGATTATAGCAATCTTATCGAGGAAGGCGAGGGAAAGCTGCTTGTTTCACGATATTTTGAACGAATGAACAAAGAAATACAGCCAATTTTAGAGGAGAGAAACAAAGCACGATACGCCGAAGGTCACCTTACGTATCCATACCTTGAACCAAAATGGCTGCCGAACAGCATTCACACATAAATCAATTATAAAACACATTTAAATGTAGTCTATTATTATGGTGAATTGTTGAGTAGTAGAAAATCTACTTAAAAATTTGTTTGGTGCTTGGTGTCTCGATGTGGTTTTAATGTTAGCTAGAGTTGATGTAGAGTTGATGATAACATTTAAGCAAATCCCACCTTAAACTGTTCATTTCTCGAATGTGAAAGCCCTAAATTTAATAAATAATGTAAACTCAAACCATTCCTAAACCAATTTCAAAGCATTTAAAGTCTAGCATGTTGTAAGTGAACGGAGGTAAGAGGTCATAACGTTATTCTGATCGCTTAGACACTGAACATATCCATTATCAAACGAGTATCCATTGACATCAGTAGGGAATTTCAAGGCAAAACCCAATCATGCTTATACTATGATGATGCTGATCATTCTCTCTGTAAAAAATTCCTTTATAGGCATCGTTAAAGTCATATTTCCACAAAGTAAAAATCTTTGACACACGATTTTGTCATGGTTGGGAAAATTAAGAAACTTCTGACGTTGCGTACCCCTTTTTTGATTTGCCTATCAAGCTGTAACTTCCCAGCCTTCAAAATTTCAGCAAAAATACTCGGGTCAAATTGAAAAGGCTGTTGGACGCTATGCTTGCAAAACTTTTCTGCTCTCTAGGCCCCTCTATTTGACTATAACTTAGGTATAGTAATGGGTTGAGGATTTTAAGAAGCTTGCTAGGAATCATTGTGCAGAAAAATGACAAAATTGAGAGTCTAATGTGCAAGGATTTTGAAATTTAGCCCTCACGGCTTCTATTGTTAGAAAGTAGTTAGAATTAGAGCAATATAAAGTAAAGATTAAATGAAGTAAATAAATAATATATAATTACTGTTAATAATTATTTGACAAGGGATGCAAATGCAAAATTCATTTTTGTTGCCATATTTTATCTTGTAGCTAATTTTTGCCACGTAAACTCTAAGTGATCGATTATTTCTCCTGTCCATACGCGGGTCAGCACGCGATAAGCTGCGGTTAGTAAATTAAGTTTTCATCGTCTGTAGTTCATCGAAATTGAGAAACATAGTGTGAAATCAAATTTCGAATTTTGAGCCATCGAACAATTCTAGAAAAATAATCTGCAATGCAGGGAGACATAAGTTGATAAAAACATTTAGATTCTTGAGTGCACGTATGGATAACGCATTAGAAATAGCAAGGCTTCTTGTAGCTGAAGATGACAGTTCAAGTTCCGGACATCATTGGAAGCAATGTTATTTATTTTTAAGTTCATGATGTTACATCCAAGCTTAGCAAAATGCAGAATACAGTTTGATGGAGACTAAAGGTGTGAAAAGATGCTTTTTGCTTTGAATTGCGGGAAAATATATCAATGAATGTTGTTTAAATGTTGAAAATATCCAAGAATTAACCTATGTCCAGACATTGCATTACGGTTTACCATTCTTTAAAGGTTAGGCCACTTGATGGATTGTAGATTATGTAAGATTGAATGATTTAAGCGAACAGTCAATGAGCAACCATGACGAAAGTACTGAATGAATGAACTCCAAGCAGGGCGGCTAAGAGAGGGCAGGTGGGCAATTTACCCCAGAGTCACATGGTTTAGGGGGCCTCATAAACATCGCCATTTTTATCCTCTTTAGATCATTTAAAGGGACCTCCAACAAGAAACCGTCTACAAGGTTTTGAAAGTGAACGTAACCCTAGATTTAGTGCCCCAGATTCTCTTGCGTCCTGCACGCCTCAAGCGCAAGGAGGCATTATTTTGCAGTTTTGCCCCTGGGCCTCGGAAATCTCTCGGCGGCCCTGGCTCTAAGTAATTTAAATCATCGTTAAGTCAAGGCCCTCCAATCGTATCGTTGCTAGGTGCCAAAGGTTTTACTGATTGCTCGGGACTGTTTATCAGTTTTTTATTGGAAACCCGTCACTTTATTTCTCAGTTAATCTCCCCAATTATCTCTCGTTTATTTTTCGGTTGGTACATAAACACAGGTTGACAGGTTGGTCTTCAGTTTGCAACAAGCTTCTGTGGAAACCAGACAGGTCAAATGCTCATCAAAAACACAGGTAATGTTAACAACTTATCATTGAGACACTGATAACCGGCACTCTTTTTATCAATTTTGTCTAGACTACTGCAGTCATGCTCAACGTTTTTTTTTTAAATATTATGTTTCCTTCTGAAGTATGAATGGAAGTTGATTTGTTCGATAAGATAGGCTGTTTGTTAAAGTTAAATGAAACCCCTTTATGTGATGTGTTTTCATTTTGACAGTAATGATGGCATCAAATTGTGGCAAATTGTTCAACATCGGGTTGTTTTTTCTTATCACCATAAGAAATGTGAGGTATGTACTCTTAAAACATTTCTTAACAAGTTCTGTACCGATCTCTGGAATTTGTTTGAACAGGTCACCTTTTTTGTTATATCTGGAGCGGGTTGCAGCTCTCGAAGTTGCTCAACAGATGCTTTAAAGTTGAGTGGAAATCGTATGAACGCTGACCTAAGCCACAAGTAAACAAATAGAGACTATCACCGTTACAAGTGAAAAGACCCACAACGGGTTGAAAATGTTTTCTATAAAGAGGTGCGCAAATTTTGAGCAGTTCCTCCGTCGGCTGTGAGAAAGCAAACTTACTGCGGATCTGAAAAATCCCATCTAAAGATGGTGACTTTACCATTTATAAGCACTGCCTAGATTCATCAGTTTTAAGGTTTTAAGAGAAAGGGCCATAGCATTTGCAGAGATGTTGCTCTACAGTTTTTGCCTTCTTTAAAGATACAGCATTTTGATTAGTGCAAACGAAATCTTTTTAGGGCAACCTAAAGTCAGACTGAAGGTTGCAGGGAGTTCGAGGTAGACATTGGTCATTTTTATTAGAAATTATCCTTAGAATTAAGCTGGTTAAATCATTTAAAAATATGAAAATTATGGTGCCTGCTAGAATAAATCGTAATGTATCTGTTTTTGGTATAAACGATTCATGTGAAAAGATTAACTAATCATATTCTCCTCTTTGCTTGATCTATGATCTTTACCCTCAGTAAATCGCTATTTCATTTGCCACGGCATTGTGCCTTAACGGTACAAGACAATTCAGCACCAAAATTTTCACGGTTGCGCAGTTTTTTCCACCCTGCTGCTCGCTATGTTATAAGATACTTCGCAGCTACCAATGTGCGCAGCGACCCATGCACAAACTTTCTTAGCAATCGCAGGCTTTAAGTACAGAATCTTCTTATGAAAGATGTTCTTATCAAAGATTACCTGAAGTATTTCATAATGCTAGGCAGTAACATTGTCAAGGGTTCATCCCTCTACCTTTCACGATGTTGTTGGAAAATTCAAGCGCAAGAAATCGATGGGGGAGGGGTTTTGGGAGGGGAAGCCCTGGTATGGTGATTAGTTGCTGTTTTTACATTGAATATGAACAAAATTAACGAATACCTCTTAAATGTATTTTTTGCATTGACAACAATGATACCAAAGCAGCAAGATGTAACAAAATCATCATTTGCTTGATTAACACTAAAAAATTTCGTTCAAATTGCATGCCCCTCTCTTAAGGTTCTTTTCAACGCTGTCGAGAGAAAGAGAGACATCACAAATTATTGGCCTCAACCACAAGGCCTCAACTCTTGATCTGTGTTCAAGATAACACAAAATTGACGTTTTAATCAGAAGTTCTCGGGGTCTCCAACGAGACTTGAAATGTTTCAGTGGAAAGAATTCGGTGGAACGAATTTACCACGTCACAACATGATGAGCTGCTTTTTATATCAATCACAATACGCAGTCCAAGTGAATTAAATGTCATATTTATCCCTCTCCAGTAGACATAATGAGCCATCATATAACAATAATTCATCATGTAACTGACGGCATTGAAGAAAAATCCTATAGAATGATATGAAGGAAAGTAACATGTCATGAACAATAAACAATTGTAAAAAAATGAGCTCCCATGACACCTGATGAGTCAAGATAAGATAATATTGACCATTATGACCATTCTGGATAGGTATTATGATTGTAATGGCTACGAACATAAGATAACGATTGTAGATTACTATCAGATAATGAAAAAACACGTGTCTATGTGTTTAGAATGGCAACGCGAATTTAAAGAAATCATTGTTGTAAAAGGTTGCTATGTCTGCTGCTATTTGACAAATCTCTCTTGATGGCCAATTACTTCTTGTTTTTGAGAAATGGAGAGATGACACTTCATGGGGTAATCAAGTAGACGAGATGAAAACGTGGCAAAAATTAATGGGAACAGATAATTCGATATTCCAACTTCTTGCTCTATATCAAAGATCAATGCAATCAGTGGCGTATCCAGAATCATTCTGAAGGGGAGGGGGCAGTTTAGAAAAAGGGGCGCCTATAAACCTTCGGTAATTCATAGAAAATGGGCGCCACGCGCTTCCAATAGGGGGCGCCACACTAGTTGAAGAGCGGCGAAGGGGGCAACTGCCCCCAGTTGCCCCCCTAAATCCGCCAATGAATGCAATTAATTGCAAGAAACGAAAATTGGCAAATTTAAAATTCTAGGGCCGATATTGGCAGGGTTTAGAGGCCTATGGGAATATTGCCTAATGTCTCGGCGGGCCACGCAAACCCCAAGGCAAAGCAAGGAGAGAAGTGCTGAATATCCAATGAGTGCCAAAGGAATATAGGCCATATTTAGTGGATGGCGCATCACTCTTCAAACTCTTCATTCCTTGCACCTGTGACCGTTCGTGTCATTTTTAACAATCACAGCTGATCTGCTGAACTGATTTGTTTTTCAGATGCCAAGCCCCGATATCTGGAAGTGAGGCGAACATGTGTAAATATAACCAAACAAAATCAAGTACGGTTTTGCGAAAGAATATAACGACAACAACAGAATATCACACGAAAAACTGTGGCCTACCGTTGCAGCCACAATTGCAGTGTCCAGAAACAAAGTACGTCCAAGATTGTGATTAGTTGAAAGTTAAAATTCCTGTGTTTTGATATAACTTTGCAAAGGGCGCAGTTTTCTTTACTCTGTTAAAGTCCCGCTTGTCCCAATGTTTCAGTGAGACAATTTCTATGATATTGGAAGCACAAGATGTCACTTTTGCATGTAAAGATGCCAACGCCCCCCCCCCCCCTCGAATGTAAAGCACAATTGGACTCCATTGAAGAACACCCTCTTCCCATCTTAAAGCCAAAATCTTTTACACGACTATGACGTAATAAATGTTCCTTCAATTTGGCTTTGCACCAGATGATATTTGCAGTACAAGCCATCACCCCCCCCCCCCCTCCAAACTCACAAAAAGTTAGCAAGACCATTGTTTAAGCTGAAAGATATCTATTTCAGAGTGCGTGGAAATCACCTTGCAGGGAATGCAGGTCTCTTTGAAGAAGCTATTAAAGATATTAGATCTATTGGTCTGTAGTTACTGTGCATTTTTTTAATAAATACCAAGTTCTCTTTTTAATCAATTCTTTTTCTTCAGGGTATTTTCTCGAATATACTGGTATCCTGTGAAGAAAACAGAAAGTTTTGAAATTATCAAATGTTGTCCTGGATGGTCAAATTACGTCAAAAATGTTGGATGCACTCAAAGTAAATATTACATTAATTCATATTACCACAAATATTTGGGAGTTTGAATAGATCTGGAATTTAGTTTGATGGTTCTCGTGAGAGGATAAGGGTTCGGTTTGGGTCAGGGCTAAGCCAATTTGCCAGTTTCATACACAAAGCCATGACCCTTGCGTAGCTCGATGGTAGTCTACTGCGTATTACAGTACTGGTTAGTATGCAGCAAATCACAAGACAGCACTACACAACACAACTCATTTCAACACAACACAACACAACACAACACAACTCATCGCAACACAACACAACACAACTCATCGCAACACAAGAACAACACAACACAACACAACACAACACAACACAACACAACACAACATAACATAACATAACACAACACAACATAACATAACCCATAGCAACACAACACAATTCATCACACATCACATCACATCACAACACAACTCATCGCAACACAAGAACAACACAACACAACACAACACAACATAACATAACATAACCCATAGCAACACAACACAATTCATCACACATCACATCACATCACAACACAACTCATCGCAACACAAGAACAACACAACAAAACACAACACAACACAACATAACACAACACAACACAACATAACATAACCCATAGCAACACAACAACATCACAATTCATCTCATCACAATACAAGAACAACACAAGAACGACACAAGACAACACATCACTACACAAAACAACACAACAAAATACCACAATATATTACAATATCATTCTTTGAGTGCTGTTCTACTTTCTCTGCATAGGAGCCAAATGTGCAATAGTTTTACCTCAGAATGACAATCCGATGTGCAAGATGATTCGATTGAAATACAAAATGTACAATCGTATGCACTACAAGCTTACAACACCAATAAAACCAAACGACCCGAATAGAACCGATGCTGATGTAATATTTCCAAGCCTTAACCAAACAGCAAAAGATGTTTTAACAAGGGCGATGATGGACCCTTTCACATCACATTGGTTCAATGTCTACTTTTACGGCATGCTCAAAAGAACGAACGAGACTCAAGCAATAGCGCATCAAAAGTTCAAGCATTTGAAGTTTGATACAATCGAAGATTTTATCACTATTTACAACTTTTTCATACCACAGCAAGAGGTAAGCACCCAATCACTTTGGGGTAGGTGGGGTACTTTAGTGAGCTGGAACATTGGTGAGGATATTCATAGGGACAGCATTCCCTCTGAAGGAAACAATTGTTATTGTATAACCGTGGAAATGAAAGAAGAATATAGAATACCTATCGCCGGAATCAAGGGCAAAAAATCAATAGTTTCTTTTCAGAAATATATTTTGCAAGTAAATACTGAGCTCTTGCGCTGAAATCGACAGCCAAAAAACCAGGGCATAATTGTGTTCAGAAAGCATTTTGTGAATGTCTTTGTCAGGCATACCATTTTGCAATGGCTTTAACAGCTTTTAACCTGTAAGTTGTAGCCACTTTGAGACACTTATCATTCGCATCTGCATTTATAAATAATTTAATAACTATGGCAAGCATTAAAATACATTTTGATACTCTTTACAGATGCAGTAAATAAGCATACCAATTTATTTATTATTATTATTATTATTATTATTATTATTATTATTATTATTATTATTATTATTATTATTATTATTATTATTATTATTTTACAATCTTTAGGCACGGTGGCTACGTCAGTCAAAGGACTGATTTACAGTGGGCCGTGCATTTAAATAAAAAGCTAAAAAAAGCATACATAGTTAAAATAAAAGAAAAAAAAATTATTTACAATTAATTTCATATATTATTGTGCATTATATTATGGTATTATTAGTTTTATAGATAGATCTAGATTTTTATTGAAATATTGATGATATTTCAGAAAGTGCCACTACCATATTTCAAATTGCCTTCAATGCAACCTGGATTCAGAAACATTGTTTATAATGAAACGTGGGCATTGGATAAATCATTTGTCGAACAAAGATTGGCTGGATTAAATCCAATGGCATTACAAAAAGTGACTCGAAATGGTTGGTAAAATATAGGTTTTTATGTATGGTAACATGATGTAATATGATGTAATGTAGTGTAATGTAATGTAATGTAATATAATGTGATGTAATGTAATGTAATGTAATGCAATGTAATGTAATGTAATGTAATATAATGTAATGTAATGCAATGTAATGTAATGTAATGCAATGTAATGTAATATAATGTAATGTAATGTTATGTAATGTTATGTAATGTAATGTAATGTAATGTAATGTAATGCAATGTAATGTAATGTAATGCAATGTAATGATACTTTACTGTAATGCAACTTAATAGAAAATTATATTATATAATGTAATGTTATGTAATATAATGTAATGTAATGTAATGTTATGCAATGTAATGTACATTCGAATGTAATGTAATCTAATGTAATCTGGTGTAATCTGATGAAATCTGATGTAATCTGATGTAACGTAAAATAATGTCTTAAACGCTTTTCAGGAGACGTTGGGATTGCTTTTGGTAAACTTATGGAATCGTTGAACAAAACATTTGATTGGAATACAGCATTGCGCAATGCAGTTGGAGGTGAAGAAACCTTAGAAAGTGTAAGTTAAACAACCCTGCCTTCATTGGCCTTTGCTATCTGCAATCAAGCAAAATTCATTAACCTTCAATATTTTTTCTGTAACATTAGTTGTCTAGGGCATATAGCAAAGATGAATGATGAATGTTCTTGTCGTACATGCAACATTTTGGCTTGGAATTCAAGGACAAAATTTGAAATTAGGCTTCGTTTCTTGTATTATTCTTTTTTGAAATGGATTTTCATGACGATTAATGTTTAAAAAGGCAATGGAGAAAGGCAAACTGTTTGCTGTTGATTATCCGATCTACCACGATATTCCACATGTGCCAGACATTATGGATGAAGATCCAACTGATAAAAGAACATTGCTTAGAAGTACATCACCTATCGGAATATTTGCAGTTGGAAAAGATGAGAAAGGTGCAAATGAGCTGAAAATTGTTGCTATTCAAATGGATTATAAACCAGGTATGAAAATATTTAAATTATCAAGACCTTATCAAAGTAAAATATGATGATGATAATGATGATGATGATGATGATGATGAGGATGATGATGATGATGATGATGATGATGATGATGATGATGATGATGATGATGATGATGATGATGATTATGATGATTATGATAATGATGATGATGACGATGATGATGATGATCTGTTTTCCATTCCAGCCTCAGAGGTAAGGACACCAAGAGATGGCAGCAAATGGATGATAGCGAAAGGTTTCTTACAGATTGCTGATTATGCAGTGGCTGAAGTCTACGAGCATTTGTTGAGAACCCACGTGCGAATCGAACCAATCTGTGTTTGCATTCATCGCCATCTTGCGCCCACGCATCCACTTTATCAGTTTCTTAGAATGCATTGCCGTGGCCTTATTCCTACAAATATTTATGGCTTGCCTCGCTTGAAAGACGAACACATGTACATGCACAGAATGTTTGCTATGGGGCACGTTGGCACGGTAGCCATTCTTAACAATGGCTACTTGAATATGAAATGGAAAGACAATGATTTGTTTGTTAATATTAAGGTGCGTTGTTGTTTATCTAATGCAATGTAGTGTGATGTAATGTAACGAATTGTAGGTAATGTAACGCAATGTAATGTAATGTAATGTAATGTAATTAATTTTATATAATGTAATGTTATGTAATTAATGTTATATAATGTAATGTAATGTAATGTAATGTAATGTAATGTAATGTAATGTAATTAATGTAATTAATGTTATATAATGTAATGTAATGTAATGTAATGTAATTAATGTTATATATTGTAATGTAATGTAATGTAATGCACTACAATGTAAGGTTATGTAATCTAGTAAACCTGACAATTTGTTTTTAAATCGATCTCATTTTAGGCCCGTGGCGTAGATGATCCAGAAATACTTCCATATTACCCTTATCGTGATGATGGTAAAGTTATTTATGAAGTCGTGAAATCTTTTTCAAAAGATTTGATTGATTTGTGAGTATAGCATTTTCGTTTTATATTTAGACTAAATCAGTTCACATTACGACTGTGTCCACATTAGACATTAGTTCGACTTAAAATGATAAAGAAAGCGACAATAATTTCACTTAAATCACAATCTGATACTAAGAGCAATTAGAAATTATCACGTTTATCTTTTATACCAACTCATATGCTTCACTCTTATATCTACCGAGAAAGTCAAATGATCGATAGTGCAACCCTTCAAAGTGTGGCGTAGCCTCAATTTTTCCGATTTCATAGGATCTAAAATAAACCTAGATAACTTTAACATATGGTAATACAGCAACGTTTAACGTTTTTACTGTTTGTTTTAAATTTTATCGAATATAGATATTACAAAACAGATGATGATGTTGTTATGGATGAAGAGATCCAAAGCCTTGTCAATGAATTGTCAGCTGATGGGAAAGGCTCACCTGATTCTGGGAAAGGCAAGGTAACAAATAAACTGTTATTATCTAACGATATCCAAGATTGATTAGAATTAGGGAGGCTTATTGTATTGGGGCTTGGGAGGAGGAACGGGGTACGACTGCCTCCTATCCTAAAAAGGCTAAATTCTGATAGTGTCCAATTATTTGGCCCGTATTTATTTTGCCTCCCTCACCCTTATGTTCATTAGTCCTCCATGGATTGGAATGGCATCGCTTTCATGAAATCTGAAAATAACATTGCCGTTAGTTGTTACAGTTTTAGTAAGATGATACTTCAGACTTCCACCACGTTTCTCGTATTGATGTAGATAAATAGTGTGTTGGATTATCATGTCGTATTTTCTAGATTGCTGGCTTTCCTGCAAATCTCACAAGCAAAGCAGATCTGACTGACGTCATGCAGCAAATAATTTGGCTCATAGTTCAACACGCTGCTGTTAATTATCCAATCACTGGTTATGGTTCGTTCACTCCAGCTATGCCAACAAAATTGTATGCAGATCCGGAGCACAAAGATTATGGAACATACCTAAACATGTTACCAAAAAGACACGTCGCAATTGTACGTATCATAATATTTTTAATCTAACCTTTCTGGCATTTTGGCATTTGAAAAACATTAATAAAGAGCATTTTCTACCACGCCCAGGGAAACTGGGGCATATTTTCGAGTGAGGAGGGGGGCTATTGAAGATTAGGTGTGGCCCTATTTGTTTGTGATCACTTAAGTTCAAGTTGGTGCTCCTTTGAAGTCGATTAAAAGGTCAAGATATGCCCAAGCTTTGTGATGGGGATAATGGTCAGAATAATTCAAGTGCAAAAGGCATATAACGTCAAAAACGTGCGGGGCTACAGCCCCCCTTGCCCCCTCCCCAAGACTCCGGTGTAACTGTTGCCTCGATCATTTTCTACCTTGTAAAACTTTGATTCTTGAATCTTGACTTGGAATTTACAGTCCTTGAATGATTATTATTTTTTTCGCAGCTGCAGACCTTGATCACGATTAACTTGGGGTCAATGCGGTACGATAAATTGTTTGATTACAGCAAGGACATCGATGACAACAGAGGTAAGCTGCTTGTTTCACGATATTTCGAACAACTGAACAATGAAATACAGCCAATGCTAGAGCAGAGAAACAAAGTACGATACGCCGAAGGTCATCTGACGTATCCATACCTCGAGCCAAAATGGCTGACGAACAGTATTCACACCTAAGCTAAAAAATGTTCAGAAATTTAAAGTCCTAGATATCTATAATAAATGGCTGAATCTTAGGAAAACTACCTAGTAGCTGATATTTATCTAAAATTATTCTTTACTCCATTTTACCTATTAGCAAATGATGAATTGATCCCATAAATTTTATTTTGCATTCAATGCTTTATTAAAAATATAAATAGTATAGATATATGTTATATAAAAGCTGTTAACAGTTATTTGATGAAGGAGTGGTTATATTTATTTCATTATCAACGGCCTGGCTTTCTAGCTAATGCTTGTCTTCTTCTCCTATAAATGCGCAGGGTTGCACGCGGGAACTCGCGATTTCAAAGCATTTTTGCGGGAAATGCCATACTCTGTGACAACTACTACACGGACAATACGCAACACGATTGCTGAAATAAATATCTTGCTTTTTAAGGAAAAGAGGTTCAACCGCCAGGGGTGTTATGCTTGGATTTCTACAAAAAAAATCAAATCCACTGACAATAAACTATTCATGAAGTTGATGCACGCGTATTGTTTCTATTTCTTAGGGGAATTTCTCCACTAGTTCGTTAAACCACGCTTTCCCCTTTGGGAATTGTGCCTATAAAATCTCAGCGCGCTCAGAAATTTTACAGTGCATTAGAGGAAAGCATAAGGAATCTGTCTTCATGTAGATGAGGGCAACGTTAGTTTTTCACGCTTTAGAAATGGCGCGTTGGAAGCAATCTTTATGCATTCTAATGTTTACGATGTTACATAAAAGCAAAGCAAAGCAAATTCCTCAAGGTATGAAGAAGCTTTCTTTTAGCTTTCAATTGCGGGCAAATTATCGATAAGGCTTCCCAGGGAAAAAGGGAACTTGTCGTTTCTCTTGATGGGAACGTGGAAACATTAGCAAATATTTCTAGGGAACTAGGGATCTCTTGAGGAGCTGGGGAACAGTTCGAAATTTCGATTTCAGGACCATTCAAATTAGATTTTGGGAAATTAGGGAGACTTTGGAAATTGTACTGGGAAACATGGGAACACAGACGCCACATTTTGGGGGCTCATTAAGCAAACGTTGCTTAAATTTGGCAAGGTTCGATACTTTACCACAGAATAACATCTCATGATCCAGTTAGCAATCAATGAATAAGCAGTCAAGACTTACCCTTCTTTAACATGTTATTAAGATGATATAACCAATCATTTGATAAGAAACTAGGGCTGATATCTTTTAGACAATTAAGCCACTTGGTGGAGTGTAGTTTATTTTGGTATTTAGATGGCGACTTTTTAATATTTGGGAAGTCTTTGATATTTCATATTCAACTCTTTCTGGCGGTTAGAAAATAAAGAAAATAGAAAAAACTCATGACGGCTATATTTAAGTACATCAATTAAGTGTTAATTAACTCTAAAATACACAAGATGATACAAATGTCATTTAAGAACTTGAAGTCCACGAATGTCCTCACAATCGTTTAATCGCTTGTTTGAATTGATTAATCACCTGCATCATTTTGAAGATCAGATATCAACATCCAATGATTGATTGGTTGTTCTACTTTGTGCGAGTTGAGTTCTGTGTAAGCTGCGACTTCAAAATCACGTCCAAAGGGTGTTCTGTCGAGAGGAATGACAAGTTAAAGGTATCGATAAACATCCACAAAAAATTAGATGCACTATTTTAATAACGAGCGGTAAAAATGGGATAAAAAGGGTATGCCCCTTTTTAAATATAAAAACACCAAGTTTGATACTGAAATATAACACACTCTGCAAACTGGTTGGGGTTTCAGAACCTATCCCTATCCAATCAGTTTATCTCAATTTTTGCAAGAACTGAGTGAATTGTATTTCAAAACAAATCATGGGGGTGATAAACGGAATCCTACACCTTGCATCGGAAAAATTCCCATTATGCCCCCTTGTAGCCTCAGTTATGATGAGACAGAGAAACACAACATATATTAACTGCTAAATTCTCTACTCATGATGAATTGATTAAAAACTTACCGAAAAGAGAATTCAGCAAGAGCAGCGAGTCGTTGATTTGTTTTGCAATGATTTATTAACAACTTTTCATTGGCCTAAAAATTATTTTAGAATTATTCCTACATCAGACATTTATCAAATAATGAAAAATTCAATAAAAAGATTGTAAGAATGGAGTTGAAAAATAAATAAAAAAACAATAACAGAATCCAGTCTTTTTATAATTGCATTATCAGGGAACCACAGTACAGTTGCCAAGAAGGGTATGCTGCTTGATTACCCCCATCAACATTTTAAAAGTATAAAGCCTGCCAGAACCACATTCAGTGAAACAGCAAGCAAATTAAAGGAATCTGTTGAGATATATCCTTGAAATAGTGCTGCCAGTAACAGGGAGGAGGGCAGCAGGCTGACAGCCCCTTCTAGGAAAAAACAGTTTCCCTAAAATCATCAGGGTGTCTGCCCATGATTTGTTATAGCAACTTACCCTGACAGGTAAACCTTCACTCTCTAGCCTCTCTCTTGGATCTAGGTGAAGCATTTCCCTAAAAATAAAAAATTTTTATTTCAAGACAATTACTTTCAAAAATTTAAAATGAGAATGATGAGTTGAATGAAGGTTATTTTTAGGAATGACTGGTATTTTTGATGAGGTGTAGGTGCTGTAATGTTACAGAAATCTATCTGGCACCATTCAACACTCCCCAATATTTTGAAGACAACCTTTCACCAAAGTTTGATCGTTTTTAGTAGATTATGCCAGATATAATTACAAATGAATAACCTTTTCATTTAAATCTCATGCCCAATTAAGTATTTATAGCAATACCCCTTACCCTAGCTCCAAATTTGTAACAAATAAAGTGGTAATAATGCATGTAGAATGTGGAGTAAACAAAATTGTTTATACCAATGAGACTGATACGATATTTCATTTTTCAAAAGGACCTCTTGTTTTCTGGACTTTTTGGCACACTTCATGAATGTAGCTGTGTCACTTTGCAATTTCAGCTTAAAGTAAAAATATTCAAACAATTATAAATAAATTTTTCATTATTTTGGAATTGCATCAACGATAATTTATGGTTTAGAACAATTAAGAAAGATATTTAGCTTCCAAACATATAAGTATTTCTATCTGACATTGGTCAATGCATGGGTCGTTGAAAGTTATATGGCACTGCTATGCTACTCTCCATATAGTGCTAGTACAAAACGCAATAAAATAGCTAACCAATGACATAAAATAGTGAACAAAGAGGCAAAATCATAGAATACAAAGTCAAAAATGACTTGTGAAATGAGGTAACTTACATCTCCACCAATGCCAGATAATGTACTGAGCAAGAAGTGCTGGCCATAAAGAAGAGGGTCACCAACTTTTGAGTCATCACAGCTAAGACAAGAGAGGTATCATAAAGGTAAAATAAAAAAAACAAAATAAAAAACAAGGAGAATAAATGACTTTTTGAAATACCTTAAAAAGATGGAAAATAGTCAGAAATAGAGCACAAAAGAGAGAGGATGATGATGATGATGATGAAGAGGATCATAATATTGACTAAAGATAGTGGCAGATCTTTAAGAAAAATATCAAAACTGAATTAAGTCTAACCTCTGAATTATAAATGCATTTCTTACACATGGTTGCAATGTTTTTGATGCAGATACACCACAAGGACCCTCAAAACATTCTGCTTCATGCAATTTGTTGTCTGTCATATTTACAGATAACACAGTGTCAGTTTCTGGATTATATATGCAAATAACATCACCAAATCTTATATAACCATCCTTTGATGTTGTGATATTAACCTAAAATATGAGCAAATCGACGATTAACATAGAAATGATATATAGATAAAAAAAAGTTTATTTATGGCCTATTACAATGTTCTAATTCTGAGAATGGCAAGTTGAGAAAAGATTTAAAAATTTGGAAAACAAAATACGAACTAACTTGCCTTGTTCAAGATCTTTGAATAAAGATTATGCGTCTTGTCAATCAATAATTCTCCTTTTTCCTTCTTGTCGATGAAATCTTTAAGCAAGTGCTAAAAATAAGAAAACAATTTATCAGTCAACTTCTACAGAAGACTTTTACTTTACTACATTGACAGGCCTAGCTCCGAGGAGCGACGAGAACTGTTGTGGAGCCCTTAACATTTATGTTCATATTGAGTTTAAAATTTTTACCTCCTCAAGGCACAAATCTTCATTCCAGTTGCCCACCCTTACAGATGGATTGTATGTTCTGACGCCACTCATTTCATTAATTATTATTTGTGAGTGAAATCTTGAAAAGTATTTTTAAGTCTTATTTTGGAAAAAGTTATACGAAATGCGTTGGCATGGTGATGCTGATAACGAGGCCCCTACAAGGTTGTTACGAGATTGGGATACCGTATTTCCTCTAATGAGCGCCCCCCCCTCCGATGAGCGTCCCCCCTAATGAGCGCCCCCCTCAAAATGATAAATCAGGCATTAGGTAGAAAAACCTCATTATTTATGTCAAAAATGTGGTTGTTTCAGCAAAGATTTCTTTTTGAAGTTAAAATCAAAATGTGTGTATCTCAATGATATTTTCTCAAGTTCATCGTTTATTTTCACTTGTTGGAATTTTTCGTCCTAAACCTTAAGTCTGATGGCAGTGAAGATGATGACATCCACTGCTTCAAATCAGGCCAACCATGTGAAAACGCTGACGAAATGTTAAGGTCCCAACAGAAAATGCTGTCTGAGCCAGATTTCAGCCCATTTGAGTATGAAACAACAGACTCGGACAACGATGAGGCGGCACCTACTTTTCTTATATTCTATTTTTTTATTCTATATTGTATATGCAAAAAACGTTTGACAAATTATCTCTATTTTTCGATAAGCTACCTGAATAAAATTTGAAAAATGTGAGCCATTTATTCGCCCCGGGCGCTCATTAGAGGAAATACGGTAACATGATAAATAAGGGGCGGGGTGGG